>LQNS02277220.1:3961668-3986109 GCA_001587735.2 Parhyale hawaiensis | reverse complement strand
ATTACTGTCAATGTCAATGGGCGAATGCAGGCCAGACATTCAAACCGTATTGGTCGCACTTGTGAGGTGCGCATTCCGATCAAAACTGGTGGTGATGCGATAGCCACAAAGTATTTTAATAGTTTCGTAGTCCGAGAGGCGAGATTATTCAACAAAATGCCTAGTCACATTCGAAATGTCACCGGTACAGAGACTGCGAAATTTAAACACTTACTGGACGCATGCTTACTGAAAGTGCCTCATAAACCTGCTGTAAGCAGCTTCATGAACTGTGGGGATAACTCGCTGTTAGTCACCCCGCTGGTCACGGACTGCAGCATCACCTCTGCCCAAGATGGGCGGCGTGCGTAACGTCACCTGGACCTCGTCCGAAGTATCATCAAAGGTAAGGTATAAGGTAAAGGTATACCGGCTTTGAAACTAGCGTGAATCAGAAAATTGCAGGGATTTTTTTTATGCTCCTGAAATGTTCATTTCACAGAGGGACTGAAAACCCTAATGCCACTTCCCTATTTCCCTGTTGGCCAATTTCTCAGTCTCTAAGCTGCTGCTAAACTAAAGCTAATTCTCAGAGTTTGGGCTGCCAAAACTTCTTTTAGCAAAATGGCTTCAGATGGTCATGATCCATCCAGCGTGCAGTGAATCGAGCCGAATTAAATTTAGTTCCTCATTAAGAAGCGGCTGCATCGGCCCTTCTGCGTTCTCTTCTTGCCTGAGTCAGAATAATTGGCTAGACGATTTGGCTCCGAAGTTCTTGAGAGTTGTAACCTTTGTCAAGGGTTGCAGAGGATCTAAGGACTGATGAGGCTTTTTAAAGTAGCACAGAGGTAGAAACGTAGATGGAGCTTGGGCATACCTTGAATAAAATCATATTCACTTCTGCTGAAGCTTTGGAAAGTTCTCTCCTCAGTTGAGAACCGCGATGGATCTTTAGAACTTATTAGGATTATTTATCGCGCAGTAAACTGCACAAACTGTCAGTTGGTATGCTATGAATGTAATCTAGTCTTAGTTAGTGCTGAAAGTAAAGTGCTTACTATTCCAAATAACCTAGTACTGTCATATTCAACGAATGACATCAGTTTTGTGCTGCAATCTACTATATTTGATTCTCGAACGACAGCGGGTTGCTCTCGTTTAACTATTATCTTCTCTAAGATCTGCTTGCCAGCAATATGAAACTGTTCGGCTGGGTGGTACACTGCCACAGCTATGGATAGCCTGTGTGGCCGTTAAGTGGACTTCCCTGAAACAAACAGCAGAACCTGCTGCTATAAATTCTTCTCCGGCAGCTCAAGAACTCCCGAATCAACTTAGTCCTCCTTGAATGAAGTTGTGGAAAGAGACAGCGCTGTGCTCGTACAAACGCACTCCCTCGTTGTAGTTTTGTAATGTCTGCCTGTTCTACTTGCGAGTTGTTATGTCATTGTTTTCTTATGCTTGTATTCCTCTATTTTACTGAAACGTTTCATAATGTCTGTTTTGCGTTGTCATTTAGTAATATCTATGACTTACTTTCCTTGATCAACTATATCTGGGTTTTCACTGTTTCACTAAATCATTTTGTAATGTTCTGGCTTTACCATAATTTATTACGGTCAAAAATGTGCGTGGTTTACAGTATATTTAAGTAATATTTGTATATTCTAGCGTCGTTTTGTCGAATATGTGTTTCTCTACATTATTTTGTAATGCCCCTGTGTTACTGAGTCGTTTCGTAATGCGCTTGATTTACGATATCACTTTTCTGTGTCCGTGTGTTTACAACGTCATTGCCTACTCCCTCCCTATATATTGCCTACTCCCTCCCTATATATTTTGCAGCGTTGCGCAGAAGATAGCGTCTCTGAATAGCAGAAATCGCCCTGACTCGCCACGTCGCTATTTACCTCCAAAGATGCTGTAGTACAGGGGACGGACTTCTGGCTGTGACCGCTTGTCATCTTCACTGCATGTCAATACCCTCCTGCTAAAGCTCACGATCCAGAGAAAGATTGGTACTGTTCTATGAAGGAGTCCTGAGAAGTTCTTGGTATTGGAAAATGTGGAAGGCTTGTCTTGCATAACCTGGCTAATATAATAATGTTACTGGACTACAGTATCTAGTTTACCGGTGCGACTTTTCGAAGTTACTGCCCTACTTCCCCTGTAAAGAGAATAGATCGACCCTTTCACCACACACTTCAATCTGCGACTTTTTTTCATTACTCTTGCACAATTATGAAATTGAGATATATGCCAGCAGTAGCACATTTTTTCCGTACAGTTTTACTCTATACAACCAGCATTGTGCACCATTTACGAAAGTGTAATCACAATATATTGAAAACTTTAGTAAAATAAAAAAAAATCCAATTTCACTTTAGCAAACTTACTCGTTTTTTTGGCATATTTTCGAACTGTATTCCAACTCAGAAACGAACACCAGTCAGTCCAATATCCCAAAAATAAAGAAGCATTCGCAACGTTAAGAAGAGATACTATGCACCTCGCTTCCAATATTTTGTTGAGTAACATTAGCTCGTATTCTAACCATGAAAAATAAATATCTAAGAAATAAGCGTCTCACTGAAGTGACTGAGCTCTTTTCATCAATTATATCAATTATACGGTTATGTATTATTAATTGCTAAAAATGATAAATATCTCTGATCAATATAGAGACATGTTGCAAATCTTACGATTGCCCAGGATACTACAGGCCCAGGTATCAAATTCTTTGATTTATCCAAAGCCGCTTATGTTACAATTATCATTCTTTTTGCACATACTCAGGAAAGTTTCTTAACTTTTATACTGTACATGTACTCTTTTACGTCAGCAGCTGCGTATTACTCCCACACGCATCCTCAAATAAAGCCAGCTTTTCAAAGTTCTACACAATGGTTCTTGTCTTTGAGCCTTCGCTGAAAATCTTTTCTCATCCTCCCTAAACTAGTACCTAAGTCTACAGCTGAGTAAGACTTCTGCGCACAAGCTATAGCTAAATTTACTTTAAAACTCTATGCCATATCTAGCTTGCGTCTGTTGTTTTGCCCCGACCGGAATATTCCCCGTCCCGAGTTATCAAAGCTCCAGGAGCTCCGACTGCGATCACTTTTCATGCGTCTTGTATCATTGAATCGATCAAGCTTGAAGGTCTGGTGCAGGATATTGCTTTCGAGGGTTTCCTCTTCTTTTTTTTATATTTCCAAGGACAACATCGGAAGGCGCTCCTTCGATGTTCACAATGGCAACACTGATTGTTTGTGTTGTAGACGCTTGCTGGGCAGCCTCAGTTTATTGCCTTCCTTCCTTCCCATGGAACTCCATCACACTCCCCAATTTATTGGTATCAGAGCACGCCATGCTGACTTTGAAGTTGCTACAGATGCTTGCTGCAACCGTGGTGAGGGTGTTCGTGAGCGCTATTTTTGGCGAAGGTGTTGAACGGCGTTGGGGCTTGTCATTGCTGGGAGTGCAGTGTAAATACCTAAAAAACAGTGCTCTGTTTTTGTTACAGCACACTATAACGTAAACGGTAGCGTTATTGCATTGGAAACAGCGTATGTGTGTGCTTCCGTATCTGTTTCTTCGTGTGATCGTGTAAGGCTCAGGAAGTGCGTCTGTCTGGAAGAACTCTTTTCAGTCACACATCACTTTTGACCTTAATCTGGATGAGTTTTCAACTAGGCCTAATTCCAATATAAGTGACTGTTTGTCTGTGTTTCTGCATTTGCGTGTCCTGTTGATAGTGCACGTTAAAACGGGCAGTCTGTGTCATGACGGACTTAAGTTCATACACCCAAGTTGATAAAAACTTGAGCTTTGTGGTTCAACAAGCTGAATATAACCGCTTAGCGCACTGGAACGGCGTGAACATATTGAAATATCATAATACAGTACTTCCACATTGTGATCACGATCGATAGACAATGCCAGCATCTTAACATGCTGGATACATGAAAAAAAATCTACAACGTGCCCCTTAGTTTGCTCCTCTCTTTGGATCGTCATTGCTAGGGATAGGCAGGCTTAAGCTTTAAATTTGACTGGCAAATAAGAAGTGAACATGTATATGTACCTACATATATATATTCTGGTTCTAGATGGCGTACATATTGAAGAATTAGATCAGAAGCAAATAATATAGTTGAAATTTTATTACCCACGACGCGTTTCGCTGTAACCTCAGCTCATCAGGTGGGAGGATCGAAGATGGTGAAGAATTCGTTGAAATCTTGAAAATTTTAGCGGTTACCACATAAAGATGGTATATATGATACCGGTTTGAGGAAATCTATAAATTAAATTTTCTCTAATACGAATGTTTTGTCGTTTTTTAAACTAAATCCATCCTGTTCATAACAGCTACTGCACTAAGTACAGACACACAGAACTGCCGAAAGCGACAGTTTACAACCTGTACGGGTTTCAATAGATGACACATCTGCATGGTAGACTCCATAATAGTTACGAATCCTACATATATATATATATATATGTGTGTGTGTTCAATAAAATAAATATTTACAGTTTTATTTTTGACAGCTATTTTTGACCGTTCATTAATAGTATACCCTGCCTGTGAGTGATTTTCTGAATCATTTCGCATGGTGTAATCGCTAACTATTTCATTGGATCGCAAATTTTTGACACATGATTATTGTAGAGGTTATTTTTATGGCATCCTTAATAATCTGACATCCTGTAATGAACAATGCACCGTATCTGAAGAGGTTCGTCAAGTCACACTACTTAATGATGCCGATGTCACTTACGCGGATAGCTTCTGTCACCTGGCTCAATAAATCACTTACGATTTTCGTGATAACTACGATAATTTTAGAGAAAGAAACACAAATGCTCCACACAATGCGCAATCTGCCAATCAGAATGCTTTATCACTGCTCGGAAGAGGTCAAATGCCAGTTATTTTGGAGCTACTGCTATCGACTGTAATGTGACTCGCTTTGGTTGAATTTTAATTAGAAGTCTATTGGATGCCTACCTGTAGCCTATAATAACATACTTCGGCAGCTAATGAATGTGCCAAGGTCAATTCGCGCAGGTATTGATATTTGATCATCAAAAGTATACTGATTGCCTCAATGTCTGGCCAAGAAAATGTAATCTTAGTCCTTAGCTCGGGATAGAAGAATCGTAAAACACCTCACCCAAGGTAATCCCTAATGGTCCTATAGCTACAAACAATCTAACATGTATAGCCTATGGTAGAGCATACTATTACCAAAGAGGGCCAAACAATAGGCGAGAATGCCGTGTAGTTTTTAACGATATTTCTAAATGAGCTTTGTATCTAATGTAACTCAAGTATTAAGCTGTGTCCTGTGGACCTATACCATAGGTATCTCAATGCGTACCTATTAATATGCTTTTATTTTATTAATTATTTATTTACCTTATACGCAGATGCTCATAATAATCCAGCCTGCCGAATAATAATTCAAGAAATTAAACTCTATAGATAAAGAAGCGGACATATTCCTTATTTCCTTTCCCTATACCATGTCGAAAGGTGTCTTCTTTTAGATCATCAAGGAGCATCGTTGTTTCCATTTATCAAGATACAAAAGCACACTGACATTTGAAAATCAGTTATACCCTCAAGCTTGACTGTTCAAATAACACAGCATCGTAGTATGCTCCTATCTTATGCCATTGTTATGATCTTGAGAGATTATGCTTGTTTACTATTAGGGACAATAATTCGATTTATTACCAGTTTTTTGACATGTTGTGAGCAAAAAGCTCGTTACGGAATTAAGTCGAGGAACAAGTTTCATTGTTCAAGGTAAAAGATAAGCGACTGTATTATGTCTCCAATAACTCTCTAAGTTCTTTGGCATGTTACTACAGAGGATAAATTACTTTTCTCTAGAGACTTCCCGTGTTTCGTTGGCTCTAGGAAAAAAGATCCGTCTCCTTTTTCTTTCTTTCTCTCTCGCTTTCGACATGTGTGTCCTCCGAACAGAGCAGAGCATGATGCATTACTATTGGTAGCGTGTCAGAGAAGAGTTTGTCTGAAAACTCTCTAAATATGATCAGTGTCTAATCCTTTACATGACTTTTATTCAAATATATATATTTTAGGGTGGAGCGTTTCTTCAACTTTTTGGAGTTCGGTTTCACACTCGTGCAGAAAAGTTGTGGAGGTGCATAAAAACGATGTGTGCAAAATTTTAAACCCCTAGGTCGATTTCTTTATGATTCGAGAGTCGTTTGGAAATTTCGAAATACAAAAAATAGCATATATTTATAAAATTCCAACAAAATCGATTTTGATTGTTTACATGCCACAATAGATAAAAATCATAAAAAAAACGTCTTTAGAATATATGTTCTAAATTTCAAAGCTCTATGATATCATCTTCATAATTCGAAGGTGGCAAGAAAATTTCAAAAATGCGAGAAAAAAGCATATATATATATATATATATATGAATTATTTCCCTAAAAAATAATAAAAATATATATTGTGACTACATAGGGGTCCGGATAGGCAAAAAGCATCATAAAAACGTCTCTAAAACATACGTTCCAAATATTAGAGCCCTATCTCTTCATGGTTTGAAGGTCTATCTAAAAATGACTAATTTTCCTATAATTACGATAATTGCATCATATCTTGTTACTGAATATCATTATGTTTTCACAAAAAATGTTTTGTACGTCATTTGTTTTTAATATAATCATTGTTAGTTACTTTTAGCTTATGTTCCGGGTAGTAACTGGTACAGCTCTTACTTTATTTCATGTACTGTGATTGTATCGCACCATACAAAAAAAAAAAAACAATCCAGAACTCGCCATGAGGAGGTGGCTGTGCGTCGAGTTCCGCCTCACCCATGCCATATACTCTACCATAGGGTAACATATGTAGTACCCGTCCACGATGCTAGTAGCCGTCCACTTGGCACTAAAAAAACTTCCTGTGTGAAAACTAGCAGTGCTAGAAAGCCGTACGTACATAGGCTTAAACTGTAGGCTAAGTAGTGCCGCACCATCCCTGCATATGACGGGCGAAAAAAATGAAACGATAAAAAATGGTGGTGGTTTTCACATTTTTTCCTGTTTTTAGGGAAAAAAATGAGAAAACCACCACCATTTTTATGGTTTTAATTTTTGTCACCCGCAAACAAAGTGAGAGAGGTGATAATGTTTTCGTTGAAGATTTAAGTATATTTATCTACATACATATTTGTCTGTCTACTCAATAAATCGTCGAAGGAGTTGAGCACTGTTCATAATTTTTGTCTAGGGAGTTTGGTGGGTTGACCTAGATGTGACCCATGCCAAAAACTAGATCTAACTGGCCAAAAAAGATGACGGCGTTGAATTTTCCTCCACCGCTGCAGATCGGTTGGCCCCACGAGGCCTCCCATTTTTCCTGTTTACTATTAAGAGCGCAGGTGAGCCCAGCGCCAGCCTAGCTTTCCTAAGTTATTATTGAAGAGATAATCTGTGGTAAGGAATGGGGCTGTGCCCTATCTTCGCTCATCAAAAATGACTCCGTTGAATTTGGCCCTAGGGCCACTACCGCGGGCGATGGTCTTACGCCACAGAGGCGTTTCAGTTCTTATCATAGTTTTGGGCTACCTGGTGTTGCAGAATACTTAATTTTTTTTCTTTTTGCACTACGTGTCCGTGGTAGAGTCTAATGAAATTAATAATAACTAGAGCACTCTGAGAGCGTATGCCTCCGCCAAGTAAGGCAACGGTAACGGAAAATTCAATTTGGCTCGGAAACAACGATTTCTTTTGTATCAACTCCTAAATCTAACAATTTATGCCCTTTAATAGTATTAACAGTTTCTGTATTTTTTTTAAGATTCTTTCATAACAGTTTGAGTTATGCCGCTAACAAACATTAGTCAAATATAGCAACGAAGCAGCCGATCTGAACCAAAACTTAGCCATTTTTGTGTTTTAACATTATTAACAATTCCCGTAAATATCATAAAGTTTATTCAAAACTATTTTGAGTTATTGCGTAACTACATTATGACAAACACAACTCAAACATAGAAATGAATCAGCCAATCTGCACCAAAATTTAACCATTTTGCCTTTTAACATTACTAACATCCTGTAAGGTTCATAAAGATCCATTCAAAACCTTTGGAGTTATTGCGTAACAACATTATGACAAACACAACTCAAACATAGAAACGAATTAGCCGATCTGGACCAAAAATTTAATCATTCGTGTCTTTTAACATTACTAACAATTCCTGTAAGTTTCATAAAGATTCACCCAAAAGTTTTTGAGTCATTGAGCTAACAAACATAAAATCAAAAACAGCAATAATCATACGAACGAACAAACAAACAAATCAGCACAAAAATTTGGTCATTTACTCTTTATAGTTTACCTTAGAACTCATGTAAATTTGATAAATATCCGTCCATAACTTTTTGAATTGTGGCATTGAGAAAAGTGAGGCAAACGAACAGCCAAAAAAACGGATGGACTAATTTTCACCAAAAGTTAATCATCTGTTTCTCTTAACATACCTAACAATCCCTGTAAATTTCATCTAAATCCGTCCATAACTTTTTGAGTTATCTTGGTGACAGACGGACAGACAGAAAGATAAACAAACAAACAAAGAGACAGACAAACCAGATGAAAACACAACCTCCTTGTCGGAGGTTATAACACTCTCCAGACAAGGGCCGTAGGCAAAAATTGTCCCTAACACCCAAGGAAAACAACGATACAAGGAAGGCATTTGGAGTTATTGCGTAACAACATTATGTTGAGAACAAATTAATCTCATGTAACAGAGTGGTTCGCCGATGTGCGTTTATGCTGGATAGTGTTGTGCCTTGTGATCTGGCGCACGTTGCGGAGTTGGTGGAGGCTGCTTTCTCTATAAAATAGATAATTGCCTTAGTCACACACTGGCGGCTTTTCTTCCGGAGCCACTTGCTCGAGCGCAGTATATTCGGCTTCTTGGCGCTCTTCATGAGTTTATCCTGGGACCGGAGCATTGCCGTATAGGCCAGTATTCTCGTTGGTTGTTGCATCATGTGTGGAAGTTTGGAATGGTCTTGATGGCTTTGCCTTTGTTGGTGCGGGTATTGGCAGCTTTAAACAATCTATAAACAGAGTGATTCTGTGATCTCTAACCTTCTCATTTTTTCTCTTATTGGGCTGGTTGCGTGGAGGTTGATAACCTTATGGAGGTTCCCCCGTTCTCACATCGCCAATCTGGTGTATCTTCACAACAATGATAACACCCGTTATCTTCATACTTCTTACTGCCGCCCTGAAGAATAGCTTTTCTTTTTCTTTCATTGAATTTCTTACCCATCTGTGCATCATGAGCTCAGAGCAATAAGCAGCTCTGTTCTGGGAAGAAAGTATCGGATGCCTCCAATATCTAGATTGGAAATTTGGAAAGCCAGCTGTTCCCTTGTTTTGGACCAACTAATTTTCTCCTCTATAATAACACTGACAGAGGGATGTAGTGGAATTACTATTTTGGATTAGAGCGATCCGCGCCTGAAGAGGCGACTTGAACAGTTTCACCCCATTCTCTTGCGATCAGGGGCGCTAATGCCCATGATGGTGATGCGCCGAATGTTAACCAAGTAACCAAGTCTTACGATCAGCTGTGCTTGTAGGTTGTACTGAGTGGTGTTCTCGTTGAATCTGATTTTCTGACTTATCAGTGTTTTTTTTTTTGTTTTGTTTCTCTATCGTGGTGCATTTCTTTCATTGCTATAGTATAATATTTATTCTCATTATTCATAAATACTATCAGTTTTCTAGGTAAGATATTGCGGTATCACGTGTGGGTTTTCTGACGCTTGCTGTGCTGCAGAGTTCCATACCACTGTAGCTGCTACGTTCGAGTTACCAGAGCCCTTGGGCAATTGCTGTAGCTGGCTAGGTTTGCCCTTCCTAAGTCGCAGGGAGCGGTGCCCCAGGAGATTCCATGGGTTGCCTTAGCTTTAGCTCAGCCTCCGGATGTCTTTACTCCTCTTTGCTCCTTTCTCATCTTTCATGGGCCTGCTGATATTGTCTTACTTGCTTAGGTTCGACCATCTTGTATCATATGGGAAGCAGCGCCCCAGGGTTGTTTAGATTACGTTAGCTATTGGCTATGCCTTTGGAATTCCTTGTTTTTCGTGGCTATTTCGCTTTCATCTGTTCAGTACTTTTACTGATATTACTTTGTTCGGCATTTCTCTTCTTTCCTGCCATGCGGTTCCCTTGAACGGTGGGCCTGTGTGGGATCATCGTCACGCACGGGGCGCCCGTATCTATCGACTCTGTATGTCCCATAATTATCTGTTAGATCGCCTTTGTTGTGGAGGCAGAGGCTGGAACTGTTAATAATACTATAATTGATGCTTAAATTAATTCTTTCAATTTATTCAGTATTTTTTTCGACTGGTCCTGGGGGTGTTTGTGCTGCGTGATGGCTCCGTGTATGCCAGCTCTACGTTTTATTCAACATACTACGTGTCCCTTCTTCCCTCCTTTCTTTAAATCACAGTGTGCGCAGTGGCTTCGAAGCTTGGGGCGTGTGTACAATGATCCACGTAATAATTCCTTCATTGCTATCGTCGGTTTTCTGTATCGAGTCTGAGACCCACAGGGGCATTCGAGCGCAGCCATTGTCAATCCTAGCTAGGACTTAGATTTGTTAGCATTGTGACGCATTAAAAATTTGCTTTTTGTATTTAGCGGCATATCGCCATAACTAAAAGAGCGGTCGATGAGCCCCAAAATTGTAATTTGTGTTGTAGTGGGCTCTCGTTCACTGAGGGGTGCTTCAGTTTCGTAACGGTTTCTTGTTGAGTCTGAATCCTGGTGCTTTTCTTCGCTCTTTCATTTCATCTTTAAACATTTTTAATAGCAGTATTTTCGCCATTTTCAGATGGTCTAGATCAAGAAAGAAATTAATTGACAGTTCCACAGGTTAAATAATAAGTAAAGCCTGTATAAACCGAAAGAAAAGAATAGCTAAAAATATAGAGAACTGACTTGCTGGGGGGTGGGCTCGCCTTGGTCCCTCGGAAAGACATATCCAGTGAAGATGCTTTAGGACAGTTTTGGCGTGGAACTGATAGAAACAAAACTTTTATGAAGAGAAAAACTAAGAAACTTGAGATAGATGAAGTCGGACTGCAATCTTCAACTGGAAGTGCGATCGAAATCGACGCTTTTTGAAAAGGCGACCTAAAGAAAGCGCCGCTGTCTACAGCCATCTAGGAAAATCGATAGACGTGGCTGCCCTTTAACTAAGGTTTCCAGTCCTCAACTAAGAGTGCATCGTGTCAGCCTGTCGGAAGCAAATGTACGGCCGCAGCCTTCAGTAATAGTTCTACGGAGTAAACTTGTAAAGTCCACTGTTTGAACCTGTGCAGTCGCTCCTCTAATAGCTTTAGTAGATTTTTCAGATAAAAGTACTTGATCTTGCTCATTATCGTAACTGCATTGCTCAACTTACTAACTTATCCCGATTTTTTCATTGCCCTATATTTTACCACAATTTACTGATGGTTTAGATCTTGGTTGTATATGCTTTTACGTACAGAAATTTATATGGTTTCAAGTAGTTACTGCACCGGTAAGAGCCTCTTAAATAGTTCTCCATATCGTAGCCATTCGAGTTTTAGTAACTGTTAAGATAAAGGAATGTTAATAAATTAAATACTTTTGACACATTTTTATTGGCCTCTACTCTCTGCTGAGATTGGTCCTTTAGCAAAGATAGACAAAAATAAATACGTTTTTAAATTGGTGGTGTTGGCGCAGCTCTCCCCGCTACAGGGATGGAAAAATTATTCAACCAAGCAAACAACCAACTTCGTATTATTTCTTATTGTTAAGTTACTGAGCTAGAGAAACTTATAAGTGCATTAAAAATTCGCCCACAAAACGTGTGAAGCCGATGCACTAATGTACTGTAGTTCATGAGGCTCATCACTGGTCTTTATTTTCTTATAATATTACCACATTATCCTCATTATTCAGGTTCGGTTTTCGAAGGAATAGTGCCAGTTGAGACGTAGCTGAAAGGTCCTCACGGTTGGTCGGGGGTCGGTCGATAAAGAGCTAACTGCCAAACACAGTCCTCATAAGAATAACTTTCGTTTCTTAGAAAGACTTAAGGACGCTACCGTTATTTCTAAATTATCTTTCCAATTACTACTGATATGGACTTTTTTAATCCTCACGTAAAGTAAAAATAAATTGTGTCCTGGGACCCTGATAGGACCACGCTGGAGCTCATACGAGTATACGCGGTATACAGGATTCTATAAATGAAGGAGCCCAGTAACAATTTGGGGTAATAAAGTAGTAATCGTTATAAGTCGTGTATGTTTGATGCCGAGCTTAATATTTGTAACTATTTCTTATTTTCAAGTTATTCTTTGATACGAGAAAGATAAAATTCGTTTAGTAGGTATACTCGGGGTAACCTTATTGTTTACTTTACTTGCCGAAGGGCGTAGTCAGCGCATGTTATTTATTTAATTCAAGCTTATATCATCTAGCAAAATTATTTTCACTAGAGGTGTAAAAGCAGAAATCATGTTTCATGTTTAAGCGTACTATATTTAGATTAATTAAATACTCTAAGTAATGAACTGTAAGAAAAGGATCCATTTATAGTTTCGTTTCTTGCCGTTTTAACTATTCAGTTTCTAGAATTAAGCATGGTGGTACTTGCTGAAACTCTTCCGGATTCTTTCTGCAGCATTACATAAAATGAATAGTGCAATACTCAACAGAGTTCTTTAGGTCCTGTCCTTGATCTAGGTCTTCTTTACAGCCTATCGAAGACGATTAGCGAGGACTAGTTACCTGTTTTCCTTCTGTTTTCCTTATCTTTGCTCGCTAATTTCTTCATCCGCTGTTACTTCTCATGTCAATCTCTGATTCGCCTCATCTCAACTACTAAAACTGTTATGCCTACAGGCAAAGAAATCTCCAGTTAATGAGTCCAAATGTTTCTATCAAAACACATGTGGTTGTGACAAGCTATTATAAGAGCTCCTTGTACTCAATATAAGGCATAAAAGAAATCTCCTAACACTGGATATATACATAACTGCTTCGGACTGGGTTATTTGACACACGAGCTAGAGAGGTTTCTTTGCGTGCTGTATTTAATACGAGCAATTATTTTTATCGTCAGAGCTCAATGTGCTATTTTTACCATTTGGTGGCATGAACTAAAGAATTTTCTGCGTGTATCTTCCATTACTAGATTCTCCGTGATTGCTCCCCTTCTATATGGAAAAAAGTATCGATATTCTAACAGCTTCACTATGGGGTAAGCTACCGCCGTACTTACTGCATTCGCCATTTTCGAAATGCTGTACACACGCATGCCAGATAAATCGGTGCTCTTTATCCTAGCGGTCCCAAGTTGCGACAACACTGAAGGCAGACATAACGAGGTCTCTGCTCAAGCCGGGNCTCGCGAAGTCGAAGGCGGCATGACCATGGCAATCAGTCCTCACAGAGCCTAACCATTCCACATGGTGACAATTAAAGTCACCCATAAAGGCAAAGGCAGAACGCCTATCCGAGGACTGAAATCTAGCCATTGCATCCAGGAGACAATCAAAGATCTAGCACTGTTAGTTGTCACACAGGAAGTTTCTTAGTGTCAAGTGGACGGCAAATAGCATGATGGACGGGTACTAGACATGTAACCCTATGAATAATGCCAATTATTAGAACGAATATTCTTTCTTGATTTCCAACGTAGGAAGTCCTTTCCTTCCTTTTAATTTACTTCGTATTTGTTCGTCTCTTGCGTCTATCCCACGACAGTGGAAAAAGGCATCTGAAACCATTTTGATGCATCTCTCCACTGCCTAGGTGTGGTTTCAGGATGACATTAGGAGAGGTAGGTCTGCTGATCCGCTCTTGATGTCTTTGAGAAGATCAGTCTACAGATGCTTTGTCACAGGAGTTCCTACCAGTTGGGTTGTTTGCAACTTAATTGTAAAATCATACTCTTGGGAATCGAAGAGCAATTCAGGCTGTTTAAACTGACTCAGTGAGGTTTATCCTACTGATTCGCAGTTTTCGAATGGCAGCTTTCGCATTATATATCATAGCAAGCAAAAGATTTTCGCTGTGTGCAAAGTACACTATCCTACTACCTGAATTGCTGTTCGATTCTCAAAAGTATCATTTCATGCCTATTTGGTAAACAACCTAAATGGCAGAAACTCCCGTCACAAAGCATCTGTCGACTGATCTCCTCAATGACAACAAGAGCGGATCAGCTGACCTACCTCCCCTAATGCCATCCTACAACCACACCCAGACAGTGGAAAGATGCATCAAAATGGTGGCAGATGCCTTTTCCGCTGTTGTGGGGATGGAAGCAAGAGATGGACTAATACGAAGTAAATTAAAACGGAGGAAAAGACTTCCTAGGTTCGAAACCCAGAAAGAATATTTATTCTAACAATTGGCCTCATTCATACGGTAAGGTGGATGGGATGGGTGGGGCGGAACTCGACATACAGCCACCTCCTCGTAGCGAGTTCTTGATTATTTTTTGTATGGTGCGAAGCTGTCACAATACATGAAATAAACTAAGAGTTGTACCATTACTACCTGAAACCACTAGTCAAAAATAACTATCAATGATCATAATTAATCCAAATTCCACTCAAAACAACATTTTTTATGAAAAATCCAATATTGTAGTTTTAGGGGTTTTAGTCATTTTTAAAGAGACCCTCAAACTATGAAGATGAAAAGATAGAGCTCTAAAATTTGCAACGTAAGTTCTAGAGACGTTTTTATGATGGTTTTTACCTATTGCGACCCCAAAACAACCACAATATATATTTTTACTACTTAGGGGAATTTTTCATATATATGCTTTTTTTCGTATTTTCGAAATTTTCTGATGACCCTCGAATCATGAAAATGATAACATAGAGCTTTGAAATTTGGAACATATAGTATATTCTTAAGACTTTTTATGAAGATTTTTACCTATTGTGGCATCTTCGTAATCAAAATACATTTTTTGGAAAATTTTTCAACTATATGCTATTTTTTCATATTTTCGAAATTTTCAAACGACCCTCGAATCATGAAGAAATCGACTTAGGGGTCTAAGCTTCTGCACACATCGTGTTTATGCACCTCCACAACTCTTCCACTCTATTGTGAAACCGAACTCAAAAAAATTGAAAATTATGGTAAGAAAAGATGGTACATTATCATGCTCAGACATAGTCTTCATACAAAATCTCAGGCCAGGTCTAAGCAGCAGATATGTTGAAGAAAGGTGTAAAATGCCATGAAGAAAAAAAAAGTTGTGCAGGCACTTTGATTCAGGTTACTTCCGCGGACACAAACTAGCGGCCCTCTAACCACATATTGTTTTGTCATTGAAGCTATACCCGGTTGTGCCAGTAGCAGAAACCAGGAGAGTGACGTTCATAAAGAGCGGAGCTAATTGGATGATATTACTGGAGCGCTAAGGGAGTTTTCTTAGCGCCAAATATGTTGCAGTGATGGCCCTGTCTCTGATATTAACGACTTAACTGTGTCTGTTTTGGAGAGGTTTGTCTAGAAAAGGACTCTTCCCTAGATTGACGATCATTGTCCGTTGGCTTTCGAGGCTAAGCAAGCTGCTTTTCGGCCTTGACAGCGTTCGCATAACCGTATGTTGCTATAGACCTATGCAGAGCGTAGGGCTAAGGCTAAGCGTAGGGCTATGGCTAAGCGTAGGGCTAAGGCTAAGCGTAGGGTTAAGGCTAAGCGTAGGGCTAAGACTAAGCGTAGGGCGAAGGCTAAGCGTAGGGCTAAGGCTAAGCGTAGGGCTAAGGCTAAGCGTGTTTATGTCGGTGGAGTGAGATGAAGGGTTCAGTCTTTGGAATTGAAGCTTCGTTACTGTCCCTTGTTGGCCCTGCTGGTGGTATCAGTGCTCATCTCTTGGCTAAAGCGCAGCTCCTCTTGGCTCCATTCGATGAGAAGCAGAACGAGATGTGTTGTGACTGCTTCATGGATGTCACCCCGATCATCGTTTACCTCATTGGCATTCAGATCTAGCACGATCGGAGCACTTTTTGAGGACCTTGATCCATATGATGGTGTGGATCGGTCGGCATGTTTCCTCTATATTATTAGCAACCTACCTGCGTTTTCGCCCGTAAGCTTGAATTGATTATCCGGCGCCTAATACGGTTTGGAAATTTCCTATGTTTTCGACGTATTGGGGATATGACCTCCATTTCCAAAGGTCAAGTGTAGCCAAGCACGACCTATAACGTTTTCGACTATTTTTTTTTTTTTTAAGGTATTTGAGGTACTTATGGGCCGTTTTGCTGAAGTTGGTTGCCTAACTGGTCAGTCTTCGAACAGAACTCGTTTAGCTTGTTGTGACGCATTGTTACCTCCGCCAAGGAGGTTATGTTTTCACCAGATGTGTCTGTCTGTCATTCTGTCTGTCACCAAGATAAATCAAAAAGTGATGAACAGTTGTTGATGAAATTTTCAGGGATTATTAGGTATGTTAAGAGAAACAGCTTATTAACTATTGGTGAAAATCCGTCCATCCGTTTATTTGTTTGTCTGCTCATTTTCCCCAATGCCATAACTCAAAAAGTCATCGACGAATTTTTTTTAAATTTGCACAAGTTGCTATGTATATCACGAAAAGTAAATGACCTAATTTTTGTAATGATCTGTTTGTTCGTTCGTGTGTTTGTCGCTGTGTTTGATTTTATGCCTGTTAGCGCAATAACTGAAAAAAGTTTTGAATAAATTTTTTTATGAAACTTACCGGAGTTATTAGTAATGTTGAAAGACGCAAATGAATAAATTTTGGTGCAGAAAGGTTGAGTCGTTTGTATGTTTGACTTATGTTTGTCAAAATATTTGCTAGCAACATAACTCGAAAAGCAATGAACGATTGTTAAAAAAAAATTGTAGAAGCTGTAAATACTATTAAAAGGCCGAAATGACTAGATTTTGGAGTTGATACAAAGAAAATCATGGTTTCAGAGCCAATTTGAATTTTTTGCTACCGTTGCCCTACTTGGCCGAGGTATGCGCTCTCGAAGTGCTCTAGATGTTTATGTCATACCATTTAGACTGGATTTGTTAGTTTGAAGCAGGTCTCCTATAGTTGGATTTAAGCAAGAGTTTGACTGGGTCAGTCACAGGGGTCTTCTGCGCAAGTTAGATACGTTTGGGGAGGGTAATAAACGTCTATCAACCATTCACAATTTTGTTTCTGAGAGAACGCAAATGGTGTCTGTTGACGGTTTTTTGAGTGCCTCAGTCGTTGTGGTGTCAGGCGTCCCCCAGGGGAGCGTATTTGACCAGCTGGTGTTTGTCCTGTACACTCGTGACGTGCTCTCTTCCCCATTGATAACAGTGATACCCACCCCCAGCACTCGTAATGTTGTCGCCCAGTCTCTAAATGGGAACCTGTTGCGCAAATGGTATTCCACCTGGAATGTGAAACTGAATGCAGTCAAGACTAAATCTATGATTGTCAGTAGGCCACCTCCTTGGCCAAGGTCATAGCACTCTTCAGTCAAGAGCCGTAGGCAAAAGTTGTCCCTAACACCCAAGAAAAACAGCGATACAAGGAAAGCATTTAATACCAACAAATTAATCTCATGTAACAGAGTGGTTCGTCGATGTACGTTTATGCTGGATAGTGTTGTGCCTTGTGATCTGACGCATCGTTGCGGAGTTGGTGGAGGCTGCTTTCTCTATAAAATAGATAATTGCCTTAGTCATACACTGGCGGCTTTTCTTCCGGAGCCATTTGCTCGGGCGCAGTATACTCGGCGTTTTGGCGCTCTTCATGAGTTTATCCTGGGACCGGTGCGTTGCCGTATAGGCCAGTATTCTCGTTGGCTTTTGCATCAAATGTGGATGTTTGCAATGATCTTGATGGCTTTGCCTTTGTTGGTGCGGGTTTTGGCAGCTTTAAACAATCTGTAAACAGAGTGATTCTGTGATCTCTAATCTTCTCTTCTTTTTTCTCTTATTGGGCTAGTTGCGTGGGGGTTGATAACCTTATGGAGTTTACCCCGTTCTCACATCGCCAATCTGGTGTATCTTCACAACAATGATAACACCCGTTATCTTCATACTTCTTCCTGCCTGCCCTGAAGAATAGCTTTTCTTTTTCTTTCATTGAATTTCATATCCATCTGTGCATCATGAGCTCAGAGCAATAAGCAGCTCTGTTCTGGGAAGAAAGTGTCGGATGCCTCCAATATCTAGATTTGAAATTTGGAAAGCCAGCTGTTTCCTTGTTTTGGACCAACTAATTTTCTCCTCTTTAATAACACTGACAGAGGGATGTAGTGGAATTACCATTTTGGATTTGAGCGATCCGCGCCTGAAGAGGCAACTTGAACAGTTTCACCCCATTCTCTTACGATCAGCTGTGTTTAAGGGTTGTACTGAGTGGTGTTAACGTTGAGTCTGGTGTTCTGACTTATCACTATCGTGGTGCATTTCTTTCATTGCTATAGTATAATATTTATTCTCATTATTCATATATATAATTAGTTTTCTAGGTAAGATATTGCGGTATCACTTGTGGGTTCTCCGACGCTTGCTGTGCTGCAGAGTTCCCTACCACTGTAGCTGCAACGTTCGAGTAACCAGAGCCCTTGGGCAATTGCTGTAGCTGGCTAGGTTTGCCCATCCAAAGTCGCAGGGAGCGGTGCCCCAGGAGATTCCATGGGTTGCCTTAGCTTTAGCTCAGCCTCCGGAAGTCTTTACTCCTCTTTGCTCCTTTCTCATCTTTCGTGGGCCTGCTGATGGTGTCTTACTTGCTTAGGTTCGACCAATCTTGTATCATATGGGAAGCAGCGCCACAGGGTTGTTTAGATTACGTTAGCTATTGGCTATGACTTTGGAATTCCTTGTTTTTCGTGGCTATTTCGCTTTCATCTGTTCTGTACTTTTACTGATATTACTTTGTTCGGCATTTCTCTTCTTTCCTGCCACGCGGTTCCCTTGAGCGGTGGGCCTGTGTGGGATCATCGTCACGCACGGGGCGCCCGTGTCTATCGACTCTGTATGTCCCATAATTATCTGTTAGATCGCCTTTGTTGTGGAGGCAGAGGCTGGAACCGTTAATAATACTGTAATTGATGCTCAAAATAATTCTCTTAATTTCTTCAGTATTTGTTTCGACTGGTCCTGGGTGTGTTTGTGCTGTATAATGGCTCCCGTGAATGCCAGCTCCACGTTTTATTCAGCATACTACGTGTCCCTTCTTCCTTCCTTTCTTAGAGTCACAGTGTGCGCAGTGGCTTCGAAGCTTGGGGCGTGTGTACAATGATCCACGTAATAGTTCCTTCATTGCTATCGTCGGTTTTCTGTATCGAGTCTGAGACCCACAGGGGCATTCGAGCCCAGCCATTGTCAATCCTAGCTAGGACTTAGATTTGTTAGCATTGTGACGCATTAAAAATTTGCTTTTTGTAGCAAGCGGAATATCGCCATAACTAAAAGAGCGGTCGATGAGCCCCAAAATTGTAATTTGTGTTGTAGTGGGCTCTCGTTCACTGAGGGGTGCTTCAGTTTCGTAACAGTTTCTTGATGAGTCTGAATCCTGGTGCTTTTCTTCGAACTTTCATTTCATCTTTAAACATTTTTTATAGCAGTATTTTCGCCATTTTCAGATGGTCTAGATCAAGAAAGAAATTAAATGACAGTTCCACAGTTTAAATAATAAGTAAAGCCTGTATAAACCGAAAGAAAAGAATAGCTAAAAATATAGAGAATTGACACGCTGGGGGGTGGGCTCGCCTTGGTCCCTCGGAAAGACATATCCAGTGAAGATGCTTAAGGACAGTTTTGGCGTGGAACTGATAGACCCAAAACTTTAATGAAGAGAAAAACTAAGAAACTTGAGATAGAGGAAGTCGGACAGCAATCTTCAACTGGAAGTGCGATCGAAATCGACGCTTTTGAAAAGGCGACCTAAAGGCGACCTGTCCGCAGCCATCTAGGAAAATCTATAGACGTGGCTGCCCTTTAACTAAGGTTTAACTGAGGTTTAACTAAGGTTTCCAGTCCTCAACCAAGAGTGCATCGTGTCAGCCTGTCGGAAGCAAATGTACGGCTGCAGCCTTCAGTAAGAGTTCTACGGAGTAAACTTGTAAAGTCGACTACTTGAACCTGTGCAGTCGTTCCGCTTTGGTAGATTTTTCGGATAAAATTACTTGATCTTGCTCATTATCGTAACTGCATTGCTCAATTTACTAACTTATCCAGATTTTTTCATTGCCCTATATTTTACCACAATTTACTGATGTTTTAGATCTTGGTTGTATATGCTTTTACGTACAGAAATTGATATGGTTTCAAGTAGTTACTGCACCGGTAAGAGCCTCTTAAATAGTTCTCCATATAGTAGCCATTCGAGTTTTAGTAACTGTTAAGAAAAAGGAATGTTAATTAATTAAATACTTTGACACATTTTTATTGGCCTTACTCTCTGCTGAGATTGGTCCTTTAGCAAAGATAGACAAAAATAAACACGTTTTTAAATTGGTGGTGTTGGCGCAGCTCTCCCCGCTACAGGGATGGAAAAATTATTCAACCAAGCAAGCAACCAACTTCGTATTATTTCTTATTGTTATGTTACTGAGCTATAGAAACTTATAAGTGCATTAAAAATTCGCCCACAAAACGTGTGAAGCCGACGCTCTAATGTACTGAAGTTCATGAGGCTCATCACTAGTCTTTATTTTCTTATAATATTACCACATTATCCTCATCATTCAGGTTCGGTTTTCGAAGGAATAGTGCCAGTTGAGACGTAGCTGAAAGGTCCTCACGGTTGGTAGGGGGTCGGTCGATAAAGAGCTAACTGCCAAACACAACAGTCCTCCTCATAAGAATAACTTTCGTTTCTTAGAGAGACTTAAGGACGCTACCGTTTTTTCTAAATTATCTTTCCAATTACTACTGACAAGGACTTTTTTATTCCTCACGTAAAGTAAAAATAAATTATGTCCTGGGACCCTGATAGGACCACGCTGGAGCTCATACGAGTATACTCGGTATACAGGATTCTATAAATGAAGGAGTCCAGTAACAATCTTGGTAATAAAGTAGTAATCGTTATAAGTCGTGTATGTTTGATGCCGAGCTTAATATTTGTAACTATTTCTTATTTTCAAGTTATTCTTTGATACGAGAAAGATAGAATTCGTTTAGTAGGCATACTCTGGGTAACCTTATTGTTTACTTTACTTGCCGAAGGGCGTAGTCAGCGCATGTTATTTATTTAATTGTTTAATTCAAGCTTATATCATCTAGCAAAATTATTTTCACTAGAGGTGTAGAAGCAGAAATCATATTTAAGCGTACTATATTTAGATTAATTAAATACTCTAAGTAATGAATGGTAAGAAAAGGATCCATTTATAGTTTCGTTTCTTGCCGTTTTAACTATTCAGTTTCTAGAATTAAGCATGGTGGTACTTGCTGAAACTCTTCCGGATTCTTTCCGCAGCATTACATAAAATGAATAGTGCAATACTCAACAGAGTTCATTAGGTCCTGTCCTTGAGCTAGGTCTTCTTTACAGCCTATCGAAGACGATTAGCGAGGACTAGTTACCTGTTTTCCTTCTGTTTTCCTTATCTTTGCTCGCTAATTTCTTCATCCACTGTTACTTCTCATGTCAATCTCTGATTCGCCTCATCTCAACTACTAAAACTGTTATGCCTACAGGCAAAGAAATCTCCAGTTAATGAGTCCAAATGTTTCTATTAAAGCACATGTGGTTGTGACAAGCTATTATAAGAGCTCCTTGTACTCAATATAACGCATAAAAGAAATCTCCTAACACTGGATATATACATAACTGCTTCGGACTGGGTTATTTGACACACGAGCTAGAGAGGTTTCTTTGCATGCTGTATTTAATACGAGCAATTTTTTTTATCGTCAGAGCTCAATGTGCCATTTTTACCATTTGGTGGCATGAACTAAAGAATTTTCTGCGTGTATCTTCCATTACTAGACTCTCCGTGATTGCTCCCCTTCTATATGGAAAAAAGTATCGATATTCTAGCAGCTTCACTATGGGGTAAGCTACAGCCCATGAATGACGTAAGCGGTAAAAGCTTTACGACATGTGTGCGTACGGTCTATTTAGCCACGAGAAATAGGATCGCCAGGGTTCAACGCTGTTGTGACTTCCGTCTGTATTGCTCCAGAGACGAGTTCGGCCCATTTACGTCAACACCACCTGGACTTTATCCGAACATCTCCAAAACACCTATTTAAAAGAAAAGATCTCTGTACAAAGTTTAATGAAAATGTCGAACACGATATAGATTTGAAACCGAAAATTTCTCATTTGAAAAAATAAAGTATTCTCGAATAACAGGTGGATATTTTCTGACGGCAGGTACGCTACAGAGAACAAAAAGGAAGATCTAATACGCAATGAAATTCAAATAAATGCATGTAGCAAAGCCAAAAATAGAGGCGTATTGCCAGTATATATAGTTTTCTTTTTACATTAATAAAGAAATTTGCACAAATTTCTTCGGATATTAGATCGGACCCTTTTCTGTTTTGCCTTATGTTTGTCGTTTTGTTTCTCCTAATTTTTTACTTTTCCTTTTTTTTTAATAATGAATAAGGAGCGCCAAATTTGTACAGGTATCACACCTTTGGATCTAAGCAACACTGCCAGTCCCGGGGGCCATAATACTACCAGAGAATGAGGGGGGGGGGGTGGCAGTTGTGGGTTCAACATTCACATCTATAGCAACGATACCCACCGCAGCACTCGAGCATCGAGATGCCAGAAGTACCAAAAGATATCCTTAAAAGTAGCCCTGCGTACAAGTTACAGGCTTTGTAGCATCTTGAGTGTTTCACACTATCAAACAACAGCTAATCATTTACGCGAAGCAAAAGCCCGCCCATTTTATGGCATTGACTCTATTCGAGAAAATGAAATGTATTCATTATTATTGTCTGATATATATTATTTTTTCAATTGCCCTTTGCAGCAGCAGCACCACCACCACCACTACTTCCTGTAAAATATGCAACCTACAGTGCAGAATGGATGATATTCCATGCACGTAGGCCAGTGTCAAAATTTAGCGAAAGGTGCCACTTCTGAAGTATCTTCCACAAAATTAGGAAAAATTAATGTAGGGATACCATCAAAAGATGCTGAATGTACTTCTTAAGCAAAAAAGGCAAAAAACAATGTAATACCCCATACGGGAGCATTAAAAATGGCTGTTTTCTCAAAGGAGTGGACGTATCGTATATAACAAGTTGGTAATGGAATAATAGGTTTCCCATGGTATTTTTTAGGCATTAAAGTGCTTAGCAGTGCACAAATTCAGGATTATTAAGTACAGTATATACTGCTAGAAGGTGTGGAAGCTTCTCGTGCAACGTCTCTCGGTCACTAGGCGCTCCCAACCCTGTGCTCAAGACTGGCGGTGAACCCAAGGAGAGCTGGAGTTGGGCAATGACAGACTTCTCGGGGGTCACTCCGGAATATCGGGTGCAACCTTGCAAACCTAGGTATTATGTAGTAGTATTGCGTAAAATATCTTTGCTGCGCTATTTCTAGAAGACTCACTCAAGAATGAAATAGTACTAAATTAAATAAGAGTTTCTTCTCGACTCAGAGATACATCTTTATCTTTTCTCTTAAATCATCATATATTAAGCAATATTCTAATAATAGTTTTAGTTCCTTTCTACTACTACTATTGCTACTGTATTACTACCGTTTTACAACTGCATTTTCATAATACATATATGTGTATACTAGACGACCCGTGACCCGTTCGTCATCACGATAGTCTTGTCTGTGTTTCGTGCCCACTTTGGTTCCTTCCCACCTTTTATTCCTACTGATCTTTCTTCTATCTCTTCTTCCTCTTCTTTTTTGACTCTCTGTTCCCATGCGCGTTGATCCTGTATGGGAACACCCTCGTGCATGGATTCCACGTGTCTATCGTCACGCTACGAGTCCCTTCATTCTTCCTCTGTGACATCGCCTTTGTTGTAAAAACGGAGACTTAAACTTCTGAATATAATAATAATAGTCACGATCGTCTGTGCTTATTTATTCAGCTGGTCATAAACCACACGCTATTCGTCCGTCCTCTCCTGCCCGTCAAAGAGCTGCCCATACGGCTCACTGTCAACAGATTCTATGCTTGTCTAACGAATTTTCAACACGCAGTCTGAGAGCAAGTACGATTTATACGTTACGTATTCCAATCGTATTTTCCAGAGCAACTTTTGAATTATCGTGCCCGTTTTTGCAACCATGGGGCAGGTTCCACGTGCGTATCACAGATACAATCGAATTAAAGAGCTAATCCATGCCCCAGGATAGGCCATACCCCCAGAGGACCATGGAATTTCTTCCCTATCTAAAAGTGAAGAAGATGTGTCAA
>LQNS02277220.1:3943830-3957783 GCA_001587735.2 Parhyale hawaiensis | reverse complement strand
AAGATGTGTCAAACAAGATCACAAGCAAGACACAAGCAAGACACAAGCAAGACACAAGCAAGACACAAGCAAGACACAAGCAAGTAAACAAGCAAGACCGGTTCACAGACTTTTAGTATAATATAGATAGATAGATAGATAGATAGATATACTGTATGTATGTTTTTTCTTTTGTGTGCTTTATTCATTATTCATACGAAGCGATGTAGATCTCGTCTTTTCCAGCAATATGCTTTTATGTTTTGAAGCAACAGTTAGTACTTTACATGACACCTACCAACTAACTGCCACTGTACCTGTTTATTATTCACACACTGTCGGCAGTCGCTGGCCTGGCGTTTCCGTCCTCAACACGAGCGTTTAGAGAACCTATAGCGTCAGGTGTCAATAATGCAAGAAGTTTCACACAAAGCTGTTCGCACGAAAAAATAAACAATTTTTCTGTTTGGCGTTTAAAGTTAACTCGGGCATTATTTATCTGCTCCTGGTCCTATCTCTGTTGGTGCAATCTGCTGTAATAGGCACCGCAAATACGCGACTCATTACATTCTTGCGTTGGTGTTTTTTGCTTTCTTCGCCTAACATGAGATCTGGAATTGTTGCGAGCGAGGTATTGCTTCTGTAGCCTGATGATTCATTTGTAGCTGCTATTTACAGAATGTAGTTAGATATTTTTATCTAGGTACGCTGATAGCTTGTTCGATGGTTAAACTTCCGTTTATTTGATGTCATTGAAACCGCGACGCAATATAATAACACAATAGTAGCCCTCATCCTTAGAACGGACATTCCAGACACTCCTGAAACTGGTGGGATGATTTTAGCATCAAGGGCGGATAAGAAGTCTGTTAGAGATAGCATTAACTGTCACGTGTGTAGTGTGTGTAGTAACATAACCAAGGAATGCCAATAGGGAAATATTTCCAAAGCCTGTTAGTTTGACAAACCATTAAACGATCTAAATCACTCCATTTTCTTCCCCGTCCTGGCTTATGTGCAAGTATACGTTACCTTGATGATACTTCGGACGAGGTCCAGGTGGCGTTATGCACGCTACCCATCTTGCGCTGAGGTGATGTTGGAGTCCGTGACCAGCAGGATGGCTATCAGCGAGTTATCCCACAGCTCACGTAGCCGCTTACAACAGGTTTATCTGGCACTTTCAGTAAGTATGCGTCCAGTAAGTTTTTAAATTTTGCATTCTCTGCACCGGTGAGGTATACCTAACATATTGATTTTTTTTTTAAGTTTTCAACCAGTAGATTCGGTTTATTTTCAAATTTTTCGATATTGTTTAATTACGAACACCTCTGTACAATTTGAAAGCAATATTTCGGTCAAGAGCCACTGTCTAAGTAGCTACTTATAATTTAGGAATTTTTAGATGAGAAAAACATGCTATAACCTTATAATTAATGTAAAAACTTTTTTGAAAAGCATTCATCATAGTAGTTTTAGGTAATGAAAATAGTTGATTGCCTTAATTATGAGATAGCACGGTACTGCTCTCAATTTTTGCCATAGCGTGATTCCCTTTCAGTGATCTTAGCTTCAGTTTACTCATATTTTTGCATTTTTTTCTTTTAAATATATACAGATTTGTAGCTCGTTCGTAGTCGTATAAGTTCATCAGGTGACCTACATCCAGCAATAAATTCAACTCCACTAATGTGCTATCATTGCATGTTGCATACGAATTCCTTCCAGCTTGTACAAAAAGAACATTTCTTTACCTATGGAAGAACAGAGTTACTACGCCGAAGTTCTTCTATCAGAAGGATGCAAGTTCTCTGATAGAGCACTCTGAGCACTAGAGCACTCTGAGAGCGCATACCTCCGCCAAGCAAAGTAACGGTAGCAAAAAAATTAAATTGGCTCTGAAGCCACGATTTTCCATTGCATCAACTCCAAAATCTGATCATTTGTGCCTTTTGATAGTAATAACAGCTTGACCAATTCTCTTGAAGATACGTTCATAACTTTTTGAGTTAAGCTGCTAACAAACGTTAAAACAAACATGAGTTAAACATACAAACAAACCGATCTGCACCAAATTTTTTGCATTCATGTCTTTTAACATTACTAACAACCCCTATAAATTTTATAGAGATCCATTCATTGTTTTTTCGAGTTAATGTCCTAACAAGCATAAAATTAAAAACAATGACAAACGACCGAACTATTTTGTCTATTTGTCTGTATGTTATTCTGACTGTCATCAAGATAACTCAAGAAGTCAAGGGCGGATCATTACCAAAATTTGATGATTTACTTCTCGTTATATATCTAATAACTCACGTAAATTTCATAAAAATCCGATCGTAACTTTTTGAGTTATGGTTTTGAGAAAAATGAGGCAGACAAACAAACAAACAAACAAACGGATGGATGGACAGAGGAACGGGACTGCGACTTGACTCATTTGCGAAGAGTATTCCGCCAAGTATAATGAAATTAATCCATCAGCTAATAAAATCGAGTGTCAGGCAGAATGTCTCTTGTTGATCACTTTCACCTTTTCTCTACACCGTTAGAATATTTATCACCAGCCAACAAAGTGAAGAGGTGATAAAGTTTTCGTTGAAAATTTAAGTATACATATATTTATATACTGTATGTACAAACATATATATATACTGAAGAAAATTAGAGAAGCTTATCAGAAATTTCGTTACCCACGACGCGCGTTTCGCCGTACCTCGGCTCATCAGGTGGGAGATGAGCCGAGGTACAGCGAAACGCGCGTCGTGGGTAACGAAATTTCTGATAAGCTTCTCTAGTTTTCTTCAGTATTTATAATAATGCCATCTCAAGACAATGACATATATATATATATATATATATGTCTGTCCAACCAATAAGTGGTAGAAGGACTTGAGCAGTGTTCATAGTTTTTTTGTGGTGAGTTTGGTGGGTTGACTTAGATGTGATGTTGCCAAAAAACTAGGCCTAACTGGCTAAAAAATGACGGCGTTGACTTTTCCTCCACAGCGGCAGATCGTCACGAGCCAAGAGGCCCCCCATTTTTCCTATGTTATTATTAGGAGCGCAGGTGAACCCAGCGCCGGCCTTGTTACCTCCGCCAAGGAGGTCATGTTTTCGTCGAGTTTGTCTGTCTTTCTGTCTTTCTATTTGTCTGTATGTTATTCTGACTGTCATCAAGATAACTCAAGAAGTCAAGGGCGGATTTTGATGAAATTTACAGGGATTGTTAGGTATATTAGGAGGAACAGATGATCAACTTTTGGTGAAGATACGTCTATCCGTATGTTCGTTTGTCTGCCTCATTTTCTCAATGCCTTAACTCAAAAAGTTAAGGACGGATTATTATAAAATTTACCTGAGTTGGTGGGTATACACAAAGAATAAATTACGAAGTTTTTGTGATGATCTGTTGGTTCATTCATGTGTTTGTCGCTGTGTTTGATTTTATGCTTGTTAGCGCAATAAATCAAAAGGTTCTGAATTTATCTTTATGAAACTTACAGGAGTTCCTAGTAATGTTAAAAGACATAGTGAATAAAATTTTGGTGCAGATCGGTTAGTTCGTTTGTATGTTTGACTTATACTTGTCATAATGTTTGTTAGTAGCATAACTCAAAAAATTTCGAATGGATCCTTATGAAATTCACAGGAGTTGTTAGCAATGTTAAAAGACAAAAATTGTTAAATTTTGGAGCATATCGGCTGATTCGTGTCCATGTTTGAGTTGTGTTTGTCATAGTGTTTATTACGCAATGACTCAAATAGTTTTGGATGGATTGTCATGAAATTATAGGAGTTGTCAGTAATGTTAAAAGACATAAATGATTAAATTTTGGTGCAGATCGGTTGGTTCGTTTGTATGTTCAACTTATGTTTGTCCTGTTTGTTAGCAGCATAACTCAAAAAGTTATGAACGGATCATAAAAAAAATTACAGAAACTGTTAATACTATCAAAAGGCACAAATGATTAGATTTTGGAGCTGATCAAAAAATCATGGTTTCAGAGCCAATTTTAATTTTTCGTTACAGTTTCTTTACTTAGCGGAGGTATGCGCTCTAAGAGTGCTCTAGTTTTTCTATGTTATTATTGAAGAGCTAATCTCTGGGAAGGAATGGGACTGTACCCTATCCTTGTTCATCAAAAATGACTTCGTTGAATTTGCCCCTACGTACCGCGGGTGATGGTGTTACACCCTCCGAGGCGTTCTATTTTCAATTTATTATTGAAGATCATTAGTTCATTGATAGATTACAGCCAGTGAATTCTATTTTTGTACAGAAATATTAAATCTCATACTGACAATGTAGACGCAAGACTCTACCATCTAACTCTCTGATTATTGCTGGTTGAGCTTGTTAGCGCCATAGTTTTGAAGCCATCGCTCACTTTAAAAGAAATTAGGACAGTCATCAAGTCAGCACGATATAAAATTATCAATATCGCACCAAGCTCAACTAAGGGTGTTGTCCAGGTAACATGATATGAATCAATAGTCAGTCACGATACTTGAGAAGGGGATGAACGTGCGTGACTTATCGTCGTTTCAATCAACATGGTATTGTAATGAGGAATGTTTCTGCGCTTAAATCGACATGATACTGTGAAACACTATTCATTCTGCGCTTCGATTAACACAATGCTGTAAATTAAGGCTGTTTTTGGACTTAGATGAACACGATTAGATCGATCAACACGATGCGTAAGTGAAAGCTGTTTCTGCTCTTCGATCAGCATGATGTTGTAACTGAAGACTATTTTCGAGTTTAGATAATCATGATGTTTTTACATAGGACTGTTTCTGTTTTTAGGTCCACGTGAAACTGTAACTGAAGACTTCATCTAACCATAGATCAACATGCTGCTGTAAATAAAGACTGTTGCTGCTCTTAAATCAAAAAGGTTTTGTAACTGAGGGCTGTTTCTGCGCCTAGATCAACACGATGCTGGAGCTGACGACTGTCGCTACTCTTTAGTCAGCACTGGAGCTAAAGTTAAATGGAAACGCCAGCGGTCGCAGGTGCTCAGCTTCATTCTAAATCTCGCTTGTCGGGAGCCTTACGGGCGTCGGGTCGCCATAGAGAGTGTAGCCCTAAGGAAATGCGACTTCCATTTATTGCAGCGTATGCTCTTAGAAATTACTTGTCTCGTTCTTGTCTCACTCCTGTTCGCACACCGTGTGATTTACCGCATTGGAATTTCTTCGAGTTGATGCGTCTTGAATTTCTCATAAGTCTAAACATGCATATTATGGTAAACATTCCATAACTGTTTGTTCTTTTCAAATCACAGCCAAATCAAAATAACTGTTCCGTTAATTCGTAGCGTCGAGTTCGTTGATACTATCATCATCGAACATAAATTCAGTGGGAGTACTTTTGCTAGCTTAGTCAGATTCACCCATTCTCTGTTGTGAAAAACCTTTCGGTAACCCTACAGGTTATAATATGCTATTATTAGGCTTTCGGGACATTGTTCTTTTCAAGTCACTTTTTTCTTCATTCTTTGTTCTCCTACTGATTATATTATTCTGGTATGTGTTATGGGAATTACCCAATTGCCGAACTAAGTGTATTTCCGAACAAAGAGCTATTACTTGATAGGTTTATTACCCAAACCTATCAAATAATAGTTCTATGCTAGGAAATAGAGTTAGTTCGGCAATTGGGTAATTCCCCTATTTGTAATAACCTAAAACGTATAAGTACTATACGTGTTCCCTCTTTATAAATCTCTTTGGACTGTAGCAAACTCCTTTAGTGAGGCGACTTAATCTTGAAATTAACTGAAAAATAACTGCAAGTAAACCTCGATATTGCCCAACTTCTTTCCTGCAGTTTTAGCATTCAAGTTGAAAATTTTTACTCTCTGGCACTAAATAAATTACATGCCCTTAAATCATGAGTACATATATTGAGTGTACTAACGCATTAAGGCATATGTCTAGCGCCTAGACATGAAAATTTTAAGTGTAAATAAAAAAGGGCATAAAACAAGCCGGCCAACATCATTAGAACCATGATCAATTCTAATTAGTGTATTTTCTCGCTCGTTTCCAAATATACTGATGGAGCTAACTAAGTTTTCATGTCAGCGTTCAACCGCTAGGTGAATGGCTATTTCAGTGGCTTTCATGATACATTTTAAGACGTGCATTATGCATATGTAGAAATATCAGAATACAACAGAACGCAGAAATATCAGAATGCAACAAAACGCTGAAGCAAGTTATAATTGCGTAACTGTCGCTGAACACCTTAAGTCTATGGCACCAAGTATCAACTACAAGCAACGTTTCAACAAAAACAGGTGTTTTAATAAAATACACTTTGCTAAAGCGTAACGTATGTAAATTTTGCCTATTGTGCATTAGCCATAAGTGAACTTCCAACCTCAGTTTTTGTTTTTGCCTGTTATCTTGACAAAATATTTTTATTAACGAATTGTCTGTACCAATCGGATTTAAATTACAGTATCCGTTCCCATCAAGAAAAACGGCGGATGCAAGTGTTTGACGAGTAAATTTTTCATTTCAATTGTAACCTTTAGAAATATTAGCAAAACATATTATGGGTGAAAAGAAAAGAAAGCATTATAAACAGCCTCTTGGCTCAGAATGCTCAATTTTTGAAGAATATCAAGATCACAACATCGATATTTCGCTTACTGTGTTACTTATGGCCCTCTGTATTGTATGAGTATTTGTGAGAATCGCTAAAGTTTCGAATTATGTTCCTTCATTTAAAACTTCCGCATTTGATCAGACACTTGACCCAGCGGCAAAAAAACGATCCTATTCGAATTTAAACCGTGAATGAAATCTTCAAAAATGTGCTATTGAATAGTGTGTCAGGTATCTCCCGCCAACCAGGACGACATGGGTTAAAAGCTGCCATTATAGATTCCGCGAAAGTTCTCTGAAAAAGTGCAAGATTTCTATTTATCAACTATCATCGCATGTATTGCAGTGACATATTGAGCGTCGGCAAAAATGGAAGAAATCTAACGCATACTTGCGAAGTTCCATCATGAAGAGAACAGGAAGAAGAACTAGGTGCGATCCAGAAGATAAGCAGTAAGTGTTTCTTCGGTTGTGCAGTAAACTCTTTACTTTATGGAACGTGATTCATTGGAAGACGGGGCAATACTGAGCACTACTCAACTAGCATGCATTACTGTAATCTCCAAAACTGGAAATAATTTAGGTCCAGTTAATTGTAGACGTGTTTCGCTAACAACTATATAGGACCTTTGTTAAAGCGTTCGAAAAGGTGTTCCGGAAGCATATATATAGAACACCATCTAGAGGTTAACGAGCTACTCAGGACAAAATAACAGGGCCTTCGATATGAACGCTCCAGTACTTTCAAACTGTTGGAACGTTATGAATCCATTACAAATTCACTATGTCAAGGCAAAACCATGGACGTGATATACTTGGAGTTTGCAAAGGCATTTCATATGCTAACCATAGAGTTCTAATGCTAAAGCTGTCCCGTATGGATGTTTTCTGTGGCTTGAAGTGTTCTATAAAATGGCACGAAAAGTGTACTTCCTAACAACAAAGACAGCCGGCACTCAGTGTAGAACCATATCGCATCCAACATGCGCCTGTACACTGGGTGCGGCTTGATTACGCAAATCGTATCTTTGCAATAAAAATTATGTTTTTCAAGTTCTACTGACGAAATTTTGGTATAACACATTTTATCAAGATATTTTCTTCCTTTTCAGGTGATATACGTAGCAATATTCAGTTCAATAATCCTGTTTTTAAGAAAATTCAAGAAAAAGTGATGTTTTTATGAGTCCGGCTTGATTATGCAAGTGTTCAAAAATGGGAAAAAAAAACTGGTTTTACTGATTTGATCGAGTGAAAATCACATCAATGCTTGGCAAGGGAATGACTACAATCGAAATATTTAAGAAAATGAATAGAGATCATCGAAGATTCAAAACATATGTAATAAATGATAAGACCTGTAGGAAAGTACATGAAAGAGCTTATTCAAGGAAACTTACCGATAAGGATAAGTGCCAAGTTGCTAGGGAGATGGTTAGAACACCTCATTCTACTAGCAAAAGAATTTTAGATGCAGCTTTAGCACTGCAAAATTAATGTAAAAACATCGAGGTGTGAGAGGCTGAGGAGCCTTGGAAAAGTGAAGAACAAGCGAAATTTTGATGTAATTAATTTTAACAAGGTTCTCTCCTCGCTATTAGGTGATATACGTACCAATATTCACTTCCGTATTTCTATTTGAGGATAATTAGAAAGATCTGTGTTTAGGTATCCGGCTTCATTATACAAAGGTAAAACTAATGGTTTCTGCTGTTTCAAATACTTTTATTTGACAAATATAGAATCAAAATGAACAGAAAAATCAATAAACTAGAAGGTAGCGCAAACACAACTGGTAAAATGCTCTTNGATCTGTGTTTTAGGTATCCGGCTTCATTATACAAAGGTAAAACTAATGGTTTCTGCTGTTTCAAATACTTTTATTTGACAAATATAGAATCAAAATGAACAGAAAAATCAATAAACTAGAAGGTAGCGCAAACACAACTGATAAAATGCTCTTCATATCACCTCACTTTTTAACATACCCTACTCCATATTTGAAGATCTTCAGGAGAAGCTTGTCGACAGATGCCGTCAGATTAAGCAATTTGCAAGGCTTGATCGACCCACAGGCACCCTCAATTACATTCTAAGGAGCAGCCAGGTTTTTTTTTTTTTTTGCTCCCCATCAGCATAAATGATCCGTTTAATATGGACCATAAATTTCGAATGGGGTTCAAATCGCGACTGTTGGGGAGCCAAACCATCAGATTACGTTCTTTGAAGCCGTGATCCAGGAACCAACTCTTTGTATAACGGGACTTGTGCTCTGGTGCGTTATCCTACTGAAATACTAAAGATTTTCTGCTCGATAAAATTTTGTCTTCCAGCTAGGGAACAAGGTATGTTTCAAAAAGCTGGCAGTATCAATTAGAATCTATTTGTACCCTTTCTAGCACCCTAAACGGTCCAATAATATCATTTTCTTCGATTCCAGCCCAAAACATTACTTCTCCGCCGCCTTACTATGGGTGAATTCAGGTGCCTATAGAGCGTCCTTTCAATACCCAAGCAGACGACCTTCCCTCTGGATCGTGGCGTGGCATTCATCGGTGAAAACAACATTTATGAAATTCGTTGCAACATATTTTTCAGCCCACTGAACACGCTTTTTCCTGTGCATTTTGCTCAGTGTCGGTTTTTTAGCCGGGTTCTTCACTTTTCCAATGTTCCTTAGCGTTTCACACTTCGAAGTTTGTCACATTTGCTGTGCTTCAGCTGCATTAAAAATTCTTTTGCTAGTAGAATGAGGTGTTCAAACCATCTCCCTAGGAATTTGGCGCTCATCCCTATCGGTAAGTTTCCTTACAAGAGCTCTTCCAGATACTTTCCTACTGGTCTTACCATTTATGACATATGCTTTCATTGTTCGATGATTTCTATTCATTTTCTTGGATATTTCCATCGCAGCCATGCCCTTACCAAGCATTCATGTGATTTTCAGTTTATTAGAATCAGTTAATCCAGTTTTTCCCATTGTTGAACACTTGCATAATCAAGCCGGAAAGCTAAAAACACCTTTTTATAATTCTACCGAAAACAGGACTGTTGAGCTGAATATTGTTACGTATAACACCTGAAAAGTAAGAAAATATCTTGATTAAACGAGTAATATCAAAATTTCAGCAGTGAAACTTCAAAAACATAATTTTTATTGCAAGAACACGATTTGCATAATCAGTGTAGCTGCTGTGCGAGCAGTGGAAGACGCGGGCTCTTTCCAATGAGATTTGGCATGCATCAGCCAATTGTCGGTATAGAATAACAGAACTCTTAATGAAACAAAGTTCCAGCTGCTTCAATATGGAAAACACTCGACACGCTTTAAGTTCCCATCACACACCGCTGTTGATGGGTAATAAATTGAAAGAAAGACACTTTTCAGATATTTTCTAGCGCGAGTGCAAGATGACGCTACCTTTGAAGAGCAGGGAGCTTGAGTTATTGCCGTAGTAAGGAAATGGAGCACATGGGTTTTACGAACTTTCTCGACACGCAAAGCAGAGCTGATGCCCACGCTATGAAGCAGTTAATATTGCAAGGGAAGGAGCATTGTTCTTAACTTTGGATGGGCGAGTACGAGGAAATCCTAGAATAATTTGAACTTGAAGCTACTTAGAAATCATCCACTGCAAAAATTGGGATCACGCAAGAAGTCCACTATCTTAAACGATTTGGCGGTCTTCATTTGCATTCAGTACAACGGAAATTGAACGCTTCACTATCATATATGTTGGGAAGAACCTGGGGGGAATCACTGTGAATGCGAATAAACGAATTGTTATCGAAGATTCATAAAGTAGTGGAGGAACTCTTAAGTTAAGTATTCCAAACACAGATGGTGGCAATCAAGGTGCGAAAAAATATTTCAATAGCTTCACTGTGCATGGAAAAGGGTTGTTAAACAGATTGCCGTAGTATTTAGATGAAGATTATACAATTCATAAAGCTGTTGGATGGTTATTTAAAAGAATGCCAGATAGACCCGCGGTTACGTGCACTATTGAGGTAATTCATTGCAAGCTTTCCCTTTGGCGCAAGCTACGACCCAACAGAATAAAACCAGCATCGTTACTCAACTGTGATGAGACGTGAAAAACGTCACCTGGACCCCGTCCGAAGACGCTGAGAGTAACCTTAGGGCTTGGGTTGTCCATTTCTAGACATACTACGTATACTTCGCTTCACTTCTCCTGAAACACCGTTTGAATGGCTATTAAAGTTCAACTTAACATCTATGACAATATAATTGTGAAAATATTAAGAAACTCTGGGGACACCTGCCGAAAAACTAAACGCAGGACCCTGAAAAAATTCCAAGGCAATAGGATAAGCAGAAACCGATTACGGTTGAGAGTCCCGAAAACTCATTGTAAACAATGTTGTCTGTGAGGGAAGAGGATGCTACGCATAATTAGGCTAAGCGTAACTTCTTTGGGTTGTCATCTTGCAGCTATTCAAACTTGTCATCTATCGAGCACAAAAGATAGATAATTCCAAGGACATACATGCTTCTGTGAATGTNATTGTAAACATTGTTGTCTGTGAGGGAAGAGGATGCTACGCATAATTAGGCTAAGCGTAACTTCTTTGGGTTGTCATCTTGCAGCTATTCAAACTTGTCATCTATCGAGCACAAAAGATAGATAATTCCAAGGACACACATGCTTCTGTGAATGTATTTTCACGTTTTTTCGTATCGGACGAAAGAGACTGCATACTGTAGAGCTCCCTGTAGGTGATAGTCCTTTCGCTAGGCCCATTCTGCGTTGCCACTTCCGATAAAAAAAATTTGGGACATGTGACTATGACCTTGATGACATCGGCCTTATGACACAGCAGCATGTACTCTTGTTGTGGAAACCTAGGATTTCTTGTTGGTTATACTTATTTCTGTATTGTATTTTTGCTATCATTGAAAGTTTTACTCACGTAATAGCTTAAAAATGTATCTCAGAATGATACCTGTAACGGCAACTGAACTCTAATTTGTATTAGTCAACTTTCACTACGATATGCAATCACATTTGTGTCACCACCTCGCTGTTGTGCGACGATACTTGGCAGCTGGCTCTGATAATTGACTTGCTTCCTGATCTCTCTGCTTGAATTTTTATATAAAACGCAACTGCTACGCCGTAAGTTACGTACAATGCATACTGTATACATGTATTAGCTTTGCTCATTTTTTGTTAAAAAAAACATTCTTGCTCTTCAAACACTTTATTTTATTCATCAAATTTTGAAATATTGATGAAGAAACTAAACCCAAAGACGATACGTTCTAATCTACCGTGTACATACTCGAGCCTCAGAAGATGAAGACTTGACAGAAGTGGAGGCTTCCGTTTGGATAAATTTAGTCATAATTTCGCTGAGGTATAGAAGAAGCTTTGCAGAGTGTTCATATTATGAGGGAAGTGCAAGAGAAGATCACTACAACGGGTATGTTGAGTCAAGAACTGTCAATGCAGTTTTTTCGCCGTTAATCTAAGACGGGAGCTACTCTAGTAATTAGTGTAATACTAATTACCTGTTGCCTTCGAACTCAAGCTATTTCTCGAAAGACTACTTGCACGGCATACTTGTAATATCGTCTAAATATCGGTAGATACGGTTAGTAAAAAAAGTTCGATTTAAATTCAAGAACTGGAACACGGATAAAAAATATTAATTCTATCACCCGCTCTATTTTTGAGTTACCGTGCCAAGTGTTTTACGATTACACCAAAAAAAAAGAAAGAGTTTCAAGCCCACTCTTTAGTTCTAAGTACAGTTTCATGTCGACAACCCTAACAAAATTTTCAGCCAATCCTGTAATTTATCACACGCTGCTCTATAGACACGCGCACTCTCCTCAGAGTAGTTGATTATCCCTTCGCATCTTGAATATGAGAGGCGCTATATCAACAGTTGGCCGAGCTCGAGCTGCACAGTGTGAGACGACTCTATTAGCACGTTTATGTTGATGGAGAACAGCGGAAGCATCTTATGTTCTCTCGTCTAGATCATAAGAGCGCACGCGAGTGCACTTGCGCGGAAATGGTAGCCAGTTACTGCAGCGTTTAGGGAGCACCTCTTGCTAAGCTTACCCGAATTATTTCTACTGTGAGTAGCGAAAACGTTGTAGCGGAAGAAGGTTGCTTGAATACCGAAAATGGCTGTCTAAATTTCAATAAGTTAGTAACTGTGGAGAAAAATCATGCGGAAAATGAGTGTTGGGTGCGGAAGAGGGACGTTTGACTAGAGAAACAGCCTGATGAATAAATGAGAATATAAACGTTAGTACCCTTCGAAGGACGATACTGTACAAACCATGCATTTATGTACTTGCTGGCATGTTAACAATTAAGGTACATTGCAGATTTAATCTGAAATCGACATGGCTTAGTAATCAGTCTATTTAATGTCTTCAGATTTGTTTTTCCAGCATGTGAAGCCATCTGATGCAAATGTGATACGGCGTTATAAATTAAGGACTTATCGAGATCCTTCTGTTCTTCCTTTACTAAAGTCTATGGAACATATTATATTCAGCAGAACTATAGAGTCCCCATAGGAATTACAGTTTAGTTCTCGAGAAGTGTATCTAAATAGGCACACCTCGAAAGATTTTCTGCATTCTCTACTATGAAAAATTAATTTATACAGGCTTGTTCATTTCCCTTACAACCTTTCGGATTCTCCTTCTGTTGATGTGAATTTGTTTATTTCTTTTCTAAGTAATGTCAAGAAATTATTAATTTTCTAGAGATTTAGGCGGTTACTATGTACTTGATCTAGGCTTCACGTCAAGTGAATAAATTTTCTACATCATTATCACGCTTTATGCAAATGATTTGTTTTTGTTTGTTTATACTCATTCATATATAATTATTTTGTTTGACATGGCATTATATCGGAGCATTTTGGGAGCACTTCAGTTATGCAAGTTTAGCTAAATGGAACACCGTATCTGTGACTGACTATCCATTTATCAGTTTCTCCAGTTTACGGATTTTGGCGCCGATGCCTTGATCTTCTATTAAATGAATATATTGAGCAAAGGTGGAGTCTTGATAAAATACTGCTTGCGACGCGCTTCGAACTTAATACAGTGTCTTCTTTAGGCAGTTGCTACCAGTGAAGAAGTGAAACTTTTGTCAGGAGCCGGGGTGGGCTCTCGCTGTAGCGAATACAGTTGCGAGCATAATTAAGGGACAAAAATAAAAAATTTCGTATCTCAAAAACTGTAAATTTTTAACGCTAAAATTTTAACACAAAAGAGGTATTGGGATACCTAATAATATTCTAAGAATTTATTACGATCCATAGGATAAGAAAAAAGTTATGTATATTTAACTT
>LQNS02277220.1:3916959-3942754 GCA_001587735.2 Parhyale hawaiensis | reverse complement strand
GCCCTCGAAGATGTGTTGAAGTCAGCAAACATAAAGGATCGTTCACAAAATATTGATTAAGGATGAAGATTTTTGTTAAATTTGTTGTTTTGTTGCGTTTTGTGCCAAGTGACCCTTAATTGTGCTCACACTAAATTCATAATTATAAGTTAAATACAGAATACAAAACTTTTTTCTTATCCTTCGGATCGTAATAAATTCTTAGCATATTATTAGGTATCCCAATACCTCTTTTGTGTTAAAATTTCTGCGTTGAACTTTTACAGTTTTTGAGAAATGAAATATTCTATTTTTGTCCCTTAATTATGCTCGCAACTGTATAACATGTATACCTACATAAATTTTTAGCGTAAGCTGAGAACAGAGGCGATACGTGGTTGGCTGGGAGGGTATCGCTACGCCAATGGCAGTGTCAGTTGATGTCAAGGTCGGATGGTGTCTCAATGCTGCCTGAGTGTTTAGAAAGGGTCGGTGCACTGACTGTTAATTGTAGTAGGTTGATGGATCTTACGAAGAGCGATTTCATTTGCTGGAGTGTGATTGCTATGCTTTGATATACTGTATGTATACTGGGTCCTCCGTAATTATAGCAATTCAATTTTTCGCTGATGTCTACAGTGTTATTTCCAAGCCAGGTCATCAGCTTTTGCTGGAGTTTGGAGCTCATCGTGTGTGTTTTGCATTGCAAAAGTAACTACAGTAAGCTACGGTTGATAATAGAAACCTAATAGTTTCACTTGTTCTAAGAAAAAAGAAAGGAGAGGGCAATTCGCACATTTTAAACGCGCTACACATTCACCGTAAAAAGTTTAGAAAGTTGTGAAAAAGTTTGAGGTCACTGATGAAAGGTGCAGTCGTTCAGGCCAGGGTAAGACCATGGTCCATTCTAACTCAATGTCTCATCAAAGCCATGCGAGCAAAAAGAAGCAGAAATTCTGTCGGTCACTGCCCTGTGGCCGGGTGGCTGTACCCCTGCTGCAGTTTTTTGAATCGGCTATGATGTAGAGGTGCTTAGGGCTATTCGGTTGATAATTCGGTTGGCGTCTTCAGTGGCGAGTTCTTGGCGCGTCTTCATCTGGAAGATCCTGTTGGGGCGTATGGAGCGTCAACCTTCACGGTGAGGTGATCGTGTGGGGAAGACTAACTTCCTTTGGATTGGCGTGGCGTTGAAGGACTATGGTCGCATTGCTGATGTGCATCATGGTTCCGGAAGCAGTCGGACCACCTTCACATTATTGTGGCTGGGATAGCAGCTGTCGCGAGGGAAATCAATTTGGCGATTGCGTGGGGTTTCAAAGCCTTCACGATTGCCAGTGATTCTCGGACAGTTATCAACTGGATGGATGAATAATACCATCTGTGAGAGCAATCGTGTTCTCACGGAGGGAGCAGCGGAGATACTTGTGAAGCATTGCCTTGGAGTGATCTGCAAGACGATCGCTGAGCATGATCTGGTAGTTGTTGTTATTCGATTCGTTTCGACGATCGAAAACAAGGCTGACAAGATGACCAGGGTACCTCTGAGGTGGTTTAGTGACCATGATGCTGGTGAGAACGCTGTTGACATATCTGCAGCGTTTGCCACTGAGGAGAGTTTGGAAGATGTCATTGGGGCAGTTCATTTGCCGCACCATTTGGGCATCGACCGTACGTTTTACATTGCTCGACAAATCAGTCGTGGTTTGTCGCGGAAGCAGGTAAAGTGAGAACTAGCAGGATGCGAGGCCTATCGGAGGATCGATCCTGCTGTGCGATAGGAAAATTTCCTGTGGACATTAGTTGGCAAGGGGTTGCTGCTGATGTAACACATTATGGTACTGCACTCTATTTGCTCATGGTTGACTTTTGACCTTCGCGTTTCGCTACTTGGTGGATGTTGCCTAACGAGGCGGCAGGCAGTGTTGTTGTTCAGCTGAGGCAGATCGTAATTGAGCCAGAGCCATGTGGCGAATTGCTGTTGAACAATTCGACGGTGTTCCGGTCTGCTACTATTAGACAGTTCGCTGACGAGTGGGGTATTTCTCAGAGGTTCCATGCTGCTTCCGCCCCGAGCGGTAATGGGATCATTGAGAGGAATCACCGGAAGATTAAGAAACTCTCCGCTAGGGGAGGGATCTCCCATGAGAAGGCCACGTTTTGGTACACCATGGCGCACCCGAAGGAGACTTGGGACTGCTCTTTCTCTTCGAACTTTTTTTATATACCGATGGAGAGTACCGTTCGACGTCAACCTCCGGAGGCTTACGAGTTTTTCTGTTGGCGATGAACTAACCCCACCGTCGTGCACTAAACAGTGCACGTCTAGCGAGATGAGCAGCATCGTGTCACAGTACGTGGTGTGCATTGGCGGTGTGCCTAGGTAAGTGCGTGACTTTAGATAACGTCGGTATGGTGTTGATCGAGGAAGGGGTCCCATGAATAATACCCGCGCTGTCGAGGCCCCCCTGCCTGAGACTGAGGTCTTGGGTGGTGGCAGTGCCGGCAGCAACTACTTTTGGGCTTCTTCCCTTTGGCCGGACGAAGCTGTGGGTGATGCAATGATCAGGGTGCCAGTTGCACAACTGGCTGATCGTACGTTGGCTTGTGAGTCTCACCCTGGTGAAGGTGATAATGAAGAGGCCGCTAGTGATACCCTCGATGAACCAGTGCCATTGAGGCGGTTATAGAGGAAGCGACGGGTCGGGCGTATTTGGGCGAGTATATAAGATGTAGGCATAATTAGAAACCAGGGATATGTGGTCTCCTGATTCCTAAGGTCTAGTATAGTGAGGTCTTGTAGCGGTAAGCAAAAACCATGAAAAGTAAGTACATTAAATTTTGTTGTACTGTGCGAAACGGTCTCTAATAGTGCCGGGGAAGGTAGTGCATGGCACTGCGTGAGCTTCGTTTTGCACAACGTAGGAACTGTGCCTGCGGTGCGTGTGCTGTGTGAGCACAAGTACGGTAGCGTCCGTTACGGCCGTGCGTTGCACTGCATTGGTTTTTACACCAATTGAATTCATTTCGTATAATTCAGTTCTAAAACTAGAGCACACTGACAGCGCAAACCTCCGCCAAGTGAGGCAACGGTAACGAAAAGTAAAATTGGCTCCGAAACCATGATTTCTTTTGTATCAGCTCATAAATGTAACTCTTTGTGCTTTTAATAGTAGTAACAGTTTTTGCAATTTTTTTGACGACACTTTCATAACTGTTTGAGTTATACTGCTAACAAACATTGTGACAAACATTAGTCAAATATAGAAGCGAGTCAGCCGATCTGCACCAAAATTTAACCATTTTTGCATTTGAACATTATTAACAACTCCTGTAAATTTTATAGAGATCTATTCGAAATTTTTTGAGTAATTGCGTAACAAACATTATGACAAACACAACTCAAACATAGAAAGGAATAAGCCGATCTGCACTGAAATTTAATCATATATGTCTTTTAAAATTACTAAAAATTATTTTAAGTTTCATAAAGATTCACCCAAAACTTTTTGAGTCATTGCGCTAACAAACTAACAAACACTAAATCAAACACACGAACCAACAAACAGATCATCACAAAAATTTTGTCATTTACTCTTTATGGTTTACTTAACAACTCATTTAAATTGCATAAATATCCGTGAATAACTTTTTCAGTTAATGATATTGAGAAAAATAAAGGTAGACAAATAAACAAACGCATGGACGACTCATCAACCAACAGTTAATCATCTGTTCTCCATAACATACCTAACAATCCCTGTAAATTTCGTTAAAATCCGTCCATAACTTTTTGAGTTATCTTTGTAACAGACTGACAGACAGAAAGACACACAGACAAAGAGACAGCCAGACAGACACACCCGACGAAATAATAACCTCCTTGGTGGAGGTAACAATATAATAAACACTGCCGTGCGTTCTATGTTTATGTATATATATATATATATATATATATATATATATATATATATATTCTTATAGCGCGAGACTTAACACGACATTTTGGGTCATTAGCCTACCACAAAGGCGTTAGCGCGACAAAATTCGTGTCAGCTTATTGAACCGCGACTTTGGNATATATATATATATATATATACACTTTTATACACTTCATGTCATGTAAAATAGACCAGATTGCAGATTCTATAATTATTTTGCTTTTCCATGGAGATCGATAGGCAAAAGTTCGACCCTCTTGCAGTAAATGGCAAAAGTGGGATCCTTTCACTTTAGCTGAATGCACTTGCTGCTCAGCCATTGTTGAAACGGAACATTAAGGACATTTACAGCTTCATAACTTTCTCTATACATCAAAACTATGTTTAATAAATAGAAGTCAACTAATATAAAATTTTAACGTTCCGGGATGAAAAATCCTATCTTCAGAAAAAAAGGAAAAACTAAGCTACAACTTATCAATAAAAATTTCTTTATTTTCTAATCGATAAGGAAGGGAAGCGTGTATGTTGTCGGGGGAAGTCTAAAACGCAAATGAACGGAGCTGCGTGCTGGGTCTTGATATCAGCTCCTCTACAGTTGGCAGAATTCAGGCTAAGTATTGACGGTATACGTTATTGCGCAGATGTGCAAACTGGTAATGCCATCAGAGGGCACAAATAATTATATTTTAGTGTTGCTACGAAGAAAAATATAGCTTCAAAGCCAAACTTAATTTTTCGTTACCATTGCCTCACTTAGCGGAGGTATGCGCTCTCGGACTGCTTTAGTTTGGGCTGAATGGACACGACAGTAATGGCACTATAAATATAAACAGATTACTACACAGGTCCATGCGAGTGATCGATATGTTTCATGATTTTAAAAATCTATTGTATATGTCTTGAAATAGGTTTTTTCTTCGCTCTCGAAGTATCAAAGAAAACAGAGTGAATTTTTTTTTTCAAATATCATTGTTTTAGGAGGTTAAAATTGCAAAAATTCTTCCTTTTGTTTTAATAATAATTCACCGAATGGAAAAAAGTTTGTTTCCATGCCACCATTGTTGTTTACATTTGGATAAAGTCAAGTGCAACACGCTTAAAAAGTTAAACGACCACCGGAGGTGACTTGAGTTCTCGTCCCAAGGCAGTTCCGCCTAAGGCCTTTAACTCAAGTCAATGGGCGAAAAGAACGGTGTGAATTGACATTCTGCTTGATTTAAGCTAAGCAACTTAACTCTATGTCCCAGTCGAATACGTCCAATATATGTATAGCTACTTCCATAACGCTTTTCTTTAGAGAATTTTTATGTTTCTTGGTAAAGGAAGAAGTGATAAACCTCAGCATCTTTGAAACTGAATGTAATGCTTTTTTCTTTCATTGCGAGCATTTTGGCTTTCATCCGCAAAAGTGGGCATGCAAACCACTTGAGGCCATCTACACCGACTTCCGGCCCCTGTTTAACGCTTGTGGTTTGGCCTCAGGTGACCACTAATGACTGTAAGAGGCTACTTCTGGTCAGCAAGTGTCGCACTAGCCGAGCTGTGGTGCAGATTTCAAGGTCGTAGGTTCGCTTCCTTGCTATAGAGCTGTGTCTTTTATGTTCAGGATTGCAGCTGCAGAGATTTTGACATATAAAGTCCACTGCATGAGTACCGACCTGACTAGCAATTGGAATGACGGAGGGTAGCGGCCTCCATAATGAATCTTACGTCATTTAACACCATAGTTCGGGCAATCTGTGATTGACTGCAGTCGATCTCTTCGGAGGCTTAGAAAAACAGTTACCGGGGTCACTGACCGCTGCAGGAGGCTTTCCCTATTGGGCATCACCGTCAGAGCGACTTTACCGTCACCTTAGCCTATACAATATCCTACAGTTGGGATCATGTTTCCGAAAACCTCCTTTAGAGTTACTACGTGTAGGCACACTGCAACACTATGATAATTACTTGTTATTGAGCACCCTTTGTGCCGTACGGGTATAGTTGCACTCTAGTAGGTGGTCAGAACAAAATGATCTTAGTTTATTGTATCATGACTTCCACATAATGCAATAATAACCGCAATTCTATCAACTCAAGGCTATGCGGTTCGTTTTCGTGAGACACATGTCAGAACTTTTTGCATCTCGTTTTGAACCCTTTCCTTTGATCTGTTGTGAAGTCTCTTCAATTGAAAACTGATTTTTAATTGACATAAAATTGCTTGTTTCCCCTCGAGCAACCGCATTCTTTTCCAGTTTGAATTTTAAATATTTGTTTCTAGATCTTGAAAGTCGTTCGTTTATTCCTCACACACTAAAAGCTGCTGTCGCACACGAGTCAAATGCACGTGGTCTCTACGTGTCTTTCTAAACTCATATTTGTATTCATAAAAAGATTCGCCATATTCTTAACTGTCGATACAGTTTGCTGAGCGAGTACTTCTAGTCAAGTTTTAATATTTTTTGCAAGTTTGGAGTGAATTAGAAGCAAAAAGCTGTACACTTTTCAGCTGTTATGAAAACGATACCGTAAGGCACTCGGACGCCGAGTACAATGAAACGTTCATTTGAGTGTCGTGTGAGTCAGCTTTTACCCTAACACTTAGAAAAGTGTATTGAGTCACTGTTAAATCACCGCTGTTTTCCTGAATTCTTTGCATAAAAGCACTTGTTCGTTAGTTATGTATTGTGTTTTATTACTAATTAAGGAAATGGGTGATGGAGGAAAACCTATTAATTGCAGTGCCTTTATCAGAAATGTATGTAGTGCTGCTATTAACATTACGAATAAACGTAGCGATGTCTAAAATTGCCCTTGTGTTGAACTAAAGAGCAGACTTGAATGAATGTATTACATTTAGCATAACAAATTTATTGTTTGCCCAACACTTCAAGTGGTATAAAAATTCCTGATTGTAAGCTAACCCTTTCGAACCCCAATTAAAATCCAATTTTAGCAAAAAAAAAACAGTACTGTTTGTAACATTCACATTGGTATAGAAGGCAAGGAAATGTTAAAGCTAAAGAAATATAGACGTCAGTCATCTCTAATTCCTGTTTTATTACGGTAACTAGTGGACCCGTGCGTGGAACAATTCATGCACTCATCAATATTTTTTGCTTAATAAGGCCGGTGCGGAATTTTCTCTTTCCTGACTTGTTTCTTCATTTTTTTCATTGATCCATTGTCGTGTTTTCATCCTTAGGTCCTCTCATCTCTTATTTGCCGTTTCCACATTATCCCGCTCACGGTTATCATCAGCTCTTAATTAATTGTTCTTGACACTGTAGCAGTCTTCTTCTTTTCCGTTCCCTATCCTCCTTTTAATTAAACGTGCGTCTTTCATAGTGAAACACAAAAGTAAAATATTGAGTAAGACTCTGCAATAAACGTGAATGCAACTCCAGTCAGCTTATATGCAATGTGAGCAAACTAGGGCATTGCTACTGTCGTTCTAACTCAAATATCTGCTTCACTGAAGTGCGGAAATTTTAGCCTATGAAGCGAAATCTTCCCATTAGAGAAATACAGTAAGCCTCTCTACTGCCTGTGACATATTATCACCTCGTACGTGAATGCTCCGTTGATTATCTGCCGAATTTATACGTAGTGACCTGAGAGAAAAAGTTATAGAATCGGACTGTAGAAGCTGCATACATATTGTTCCGTAACGTAACTTAAATACAAAGTCTGCAACCTGGCCTATTTTTCGGCTATTTATTTCCTTAAATAAATACACGAAGCGTTTTATTATATTAGGATTATGATCAACTAGCAGGATCCGTGGAAATTCCACGGTTAATTAACGCTTTCGCCTACTTTCGTTTGACATTAGGTAGTGCTCCTGCAATTTAACCTACCCCGTTTAATCTACAACCCGCCTGCCGAACCCCGTCTACCTTTACATTCCACGTCTAACGGACTCTAGCCTCTCTCACCAGTGAATCGTGCATACAACGGTACTTCTTGCATTGTTTTCCTATATTTATACGTGCCTTTCTAAGCTCTGTTTTCCACTGCTTACAGATAATTTAGCCGATCATAATCTAATGCGCTTCAATTTTCCTGTTAGCGTGTCCGATTTTATTGTTTGCGTGACTATGGGACCCGTAGATATTGATCAGTAGGCCACAATTTTCTGCTCTCTTTGATGCAATTGCTTTAGGCTATAGGCTACAACAAACAGAGTCGACGAATTTCTTCACTCAGAACAGCCTAACCTTCAGTTCTCTAGATGCCATTGAAATTTCTGAGATATAGCACATTCGATTGAAAGAAAACTTTAGAGCCGATGTGTCCAACACCACCCGCTCTATGCTCCTGCAGCGTATCATAACTACGTATCTGGCTGGCCTTATTTAAAAATGTCGAGTGCCACAAGCAAAGCGAACATAATATACTGTGAACGAAATGAAAAGCGGTACATAAGAGACGAGTGAAATGATCTTCATATCTAGACTTTGAAAGTGACTGAATTTTTTTCAAGATGCGCTAAAAAAGACAGCTATGGCTAAACTGCCATTCAGTGAAAATCAGAGTTACATGCAAGTTGAAGCTGCCACAATCTAACAGTGAAAAGAGTAACGTGCAGACACAGTGACGGACGTACACACAGACGGACGGATGGAGTTTCAAGCAGAATTATAATATAGATATTTCATAACCACCGGAAAGCATGTCGATCATCACTACCTACACCAGTATTATCATTTCTATATGATTATCATTGAGAAATAATAGTTATCAATGTAAATTATCCTAATATATTATGATCGCAATTTATCATTTACAAAGAATTATCACTCAGATTTTTATGGATCTTACACTTGCCCAGATGTACTGAATTTACATTCAGGAAACGTACATCATTTTCAAGAAAAATTCATATTACTAAGTTTGAGACAAACTTCATCACCCGACAGTAGTTATAATTCAGAGTATAAGTAAATTGTACAGCTGTGTTTAATTTATTTATATTTATTCCTATTACATGGAACTAACAACGCTATCACTGTAACAGCATAAATATTTATACCTTACTTTGTAAGTATTCTAACTTATAGGTTAGGACTGTCTATTGACTCTGCCTCGATATAGTAATGCTCAGTCTTATTACAAGACACTGATTTATATTGCTGGCAATTGTCTCGACCTCGTTATGACCGATGTCCCGGACTTGATGACTGTGTTAATTGGCTCCTCTATTGGTGCTTCAAACCACTCACACCTTGTTGTGTCATTGAACCTGAACCAGATAGTTCCTGTGGTAGACACAAGGAGAGTGGTGTTCATTAAGAGCATGGCTAATTAGGATGCTATTATTGAAGCAGTTAAGGCTTTACCCTGGCGCCATATTATTTGTAGTGATGATCCTATCTCTGAGCTTAACGACTTGACTGTGTCTATTTTGGAGAGGTATGTCGCGAAGACGACTATTCTTGTGAGGTCTCGAGACAAACCGTGGTTTGACGACCAGCGTCGGTTAGCTTTTGTAGCTAAAGAAGCGGCTTATCAGGCTTGGCGGCGTTCACGTGACCGCACGTGGTGGCAGACATATGTGGATCATAGGGCCGAGGCTAAGCGTGTGTATGAGAAGGCACAGCATCATCAGAGGCAGCGTTCCAGGGAGTCGCTACTGAGTGTTGACCATCCACATCGTAGTTGGAGAGAGCTAAAGGGCTCAGTTTTCGGTGATGAAGCTTCGTTGCCGCCTCTCTTGTTGGTCCCGGTGGAGGTATCATTGCCGATCTCTTGGCTAGGGTAGAACTCTTGTCGGCTCACTTTGATGGGAAGCAGAGCAGAGATGTGTGGTCACTGCCTCACGGATGTCACCCTGAACCTCGTTTAACATCTTTGGCGTTCAGATATGGTACTATCAAAGTGCTGCTTGAGGGTTTTAATCCTCATGGAGGTGTGGACCAGGTGGGTATATTTCCTCTGTTTTATAAGCAGCTTGCTGACGTTATCGCCACTAACCTTAAAGTGATCTCCCAGCGTCTGATAGGGCTAGGGAATTTTCCCCATTGTTGACGTCCTTTGAATATTACTCCCATTCCCAAGGGCCCAGTGTCACCCCATGTCGACGACTACCGACCTATTACGCTGACGCCCATTTTCTCGAAGGTGTTCAAGAAATTGATCGCTTCTAAGCTTGGACGTTTTGCTGAGGCCACGGATTTGTTACTTGCTGGTCAGTTTGCATACATAACTGGTGTGTGCTGTTGTCACGCACTGTCATCGGTGTCACACCTTGTACAGTTGGACTTCAGCGCGGCGTTTGACATGGCCAACTACAGGGGTCTATTGTACAAGTTGGCGTCGTTTGGTGTGAGTGGTAGGGTTTTTTTTTCAATCAATCGTGATTTTACTGTATTTCTGAGCGAACGCAGAGTGTGTCTGTTGACGGAGTTTTGAGTGCCTCAGTCGCAGTGGAGTCTGGCCTCCCTCAAGGAAGCGTACTTGGCCCGCTGCTTTTCGTTTTATATACCAGTGGCATGCTCTTTTCACTGAAAAACACAATGATCAACTCTGCCGACGATTCCACATTGATAGTAGTGATACCTGCCCCAGCATGCGTAATGATGTCGTTGATTCTATGAATATGGGCTGCCGCACATTAGTGCATGGTGCTCGGCCTGGAGTATGAAGCTGAATTCTAGTAAGACCAAGTCTATGATTGTCAGTCGGTGTCGGACATCTCTACCGCAGCATCCACATCTGAAGATAGATGACAGTTTGCTTCAGTAGTCTAGCTCCTAGGAGATTCTCGGTGTTTTCTTTGATAAAAAGCTTACCTTTGAGCCACATACTGGGTGACTGGTGTCACGTGCTTCCTGTAAGACTGGGCTCCTGCGTACGGTGAATTCTGTGTTTGCTGACAGTGAGGTTATCCGCAGATGCTTCTATGTTTTCTTACTGCCTGTGTTGGAGTATTGCTCACCAGTCTGCGCTTCAGCTGCAGACAGTCACTTGCGTCTGCTGGACCGACGTGTTAGCTCAGCCAGCAGGCTGTGAGCTTAAAATGATATGGTGAATCTGTCCCATAGGAGAGAGGTGGCATGTTTTATAAGGTGTACAACAATGAAAGACATGGGTTGTATTTTCTGTCCCGGCCCTCAAGGTTTCAAGGAGGATTACAAGTGCTGCGGTTGACGCGCACTCTTTCACATTGGAGAGTTTAGATGCAGAACTGGTCAGTTCAGTTGGTGCTTTGTGCCCTGGTCTGTTGGAGTTTGGAATTTATTGCCGCCATCGGCCATCGGTCGTGTTGGCCTTCAGATGTTTAAGTCAGCTACTAGTGGCTTTTTGTTGGATTTTCTTTAGCAGTGTTTCAGGCTTCCCAGTGTTGCAAACTGCTTCATTTGGATTGTACTACCTGTCCGTGGCGGCTCGGGCGTGAAGTTTCAATAATAATGAAGATAAATAATAATAATACCATCACTAGCCACACAAACACTGCCACCATAGCATGTTGATATATTATCGTCCAGATTACGATATCTTCTTACAATCGTCTCGAAATAATTATATTTATCATTATATGGAACTGAAACCATACCACGGCATGCTACACAAACATTGCCCCTGGAAATTGCAATGCAATTGCAAGCTCCGCTGGAGTCACAAGAACAATTCTCAGCTCAAGGAGAACTCCTTTGATGTTGCTGTACCGGCAGCTCTCCGCCGCTGCCCTACATTCCCTCCCGTGTTTTGTTCCTTGTAACTTAAACTCAATAATAACTGCTGGTGGAAATTGAACGAGGTAGAGACAGATTCTAGCGTGCAAGTGCCGGGTCACTGAACTGGGTATTAATTTACGCTCAGGAAATGGAGCACTGGCATTACGTATGAAGCACAGTGTTATTTCTACAGGTGGGGATAAAGAAAAATCCATTGAAATTATTAATTACCAAAGTGAAATTTAGTTAAACGAAGTCCAAACGTTTTGACTTGTCCGAAACTGCAGAGAAATAAAATCGGTTTCGTCACTTTGGAACGTGCTGCGTGTGTTAGAACTTCCATTACGGTTGAAATAGCACAAAACATTTTTTACCGAGCAGGATAGAGGTTACGGAATTCACAGGAGTAATCGATAGGAGTTAACAACTGAAATCCGATAAAGCGGAGCTAAAATCCTTTATCTGGCTGAAGTTCCGAACAATTTAAGTCTATTGGGCTTAACTTTAATAAGATTTACCGTGCAGTCAACACTTTAAAGAGGAAGGATACGGGACAGGTAGCATGTTGACAGAAATGTTGAAGCCATGAACAAATCCGAATGTTTCAAGCATTATCAACATTCAGAGATGCAGTGAGTGTGGGAAAAGAGGAAGAACTGAACGAAGACAGTATTGGTAGACAATGGGAAGGAAGCAGAACGGATAGGAGAAAATGATGTCCCGAAGGTCTAGTTGAGGCTAGCGACAAGCTCATGATTAAATCCTGCATTAATATGTACATTTAGCATCTATTCGCCTTGGCAGATATCACTGGGCAACAACTCTCATGCGACGTATCAGTAAATGCAGTAAATGTATGATTATGCAGAGTTTGGTTGATTCAACTCTAACGGAATATTTCACCGTTCCAGAAGCTGCTTTACGTCTGTCAAGAATTGTGTTGAGGAGCGGAACTTGTCTATCCTGTAATACGCTGCAAAGGAAACGCAATAGGTCGCCTTAGCATTTGTTCACCTCCGCGATTTACCTTTCGCGCTCGAATTTGCATCGCTCATTTTTGTACACTCCTGCTGATAATCTTTCATTGCTGCTCTTCTTCCTTTTCTTCTATTTCTTCAAGTTCTTTTTTCCATCTGTTTTAGTGTTCTCCTGCACGTGGGTTCCTGGCGCCGTATGTCACTCCATTCTGCATATTGCTTTTGAAAGCTGACCGTAACTAGGAATATAATAAAAAATTCCAAAAATAAAGAGCAGTTAAACGATAACTTTAACACGCATTGCGAAAAGATTTATTTTTTTCAAATTTTCTGCTGTTAACCCAGATTTGCTATATATATAAATTATTGAACGAATAATCGGAATTGAAAGCTTCTGACACAAATTTATCTTTGATTATATTTTGATCATTGTGCGTCCTTCGTAAAATTATATTTTATCTTCTAATTCAGCAAACTGGAAACTTAAGTTCAGGTCTCATGTATCTTAATAATGCACCCTAGCCAGTTAACTTCAAAACTTTCCTACATTACGAATGAAAATATGAAATATTTTGCGAGAATTTTAAAAATTTCAGAAACCAGACCCCTAGATTACTCGAATTTTTAACGAAATGCTCTGAAGGACGATCGATCCACTCATCCTTCACCAGCCTAACTGCTTAAATTTCTTAGAATACACTCACTACAACTTACAGTTTGCAATATGTGTAAAAATAGAGCAAGTCCGTCACCTAAAGCTGGGGGAATTAAGAGACAGAGACTCAAACAGAAACAGACGTTGAAGCCAAAGCCGAAGCTGAGGTAGAAGCTGCGACTGACACTGAGGTGGAACTGACACTGAGGTTGAGGTCAGCCGATGTGTGATGATAACAACACTTCATTAAAACCTGTTTTCATTATTTTCCGGAGATATTTTTTCATCATACTGTGAATTGCGCATTACGGCCCAAAGTGCAGCGAACGGCGTATACCCTGCAGCGGGCAGTATGGGAAAAAGTAAGCTCAACACGATATCTAAATTCATGACAAATGATCCAATCTCTCTGCTTTTCTAGACGTAGTTTAAGAAAGAAAAAAATATTAAGTCTTGGCTTAGAAATGTTCGTCTACTATAGGGTGACGCAGTACTGCTAGTCTCTTATTTAAAATAAGAAAAAAAAGTAGACTCGTATTTCTACATAGCAGCCCTGTCAACTGAATATATAAAGTGTTTGTTGTCATTCTACTGATAGAGAATTTTAAATTTTTCGTAATTTATTCACGAAAACAATCTGTGTGGGGATTTATTCCGACTGTATTCCAAATAAAATGTTTATAGTTTTCATTTAATCCTTAGCCAATAACAGAATTTTTTACTATTTCTGACGCAAGACCTGAGACGAAGAGCAGTAAAATTTATCGGGGTTGAAAATGACATTTTGAAAAAACACAGTAACTGGCTGCTCATGGTGAATAGAAATAGAGTTTGAATGCAAGGTTACATATAGATGCCTGCGTAAAACAACAGTTCCAGTGATAATTCTCCCACACAATATTAAAGGCTGAACATCCGGAATTGCTTATCTTTTGAACACGAGTTTGTCAGCTTTCGACACTGAATATACCACGAACATCTTCAAGGTAATCCTCATCAATGAACCCCCACTCAAGTCCTATTGATGGAGCCCGTGTGGGCTTCCAGATTACTTAGGGCTTCTAACAAGCTTACCTGCTGACCACTTCATTCCAAGTGATTCAGTTGAACGGGCTTAACTCCTGTAATTTAGAGCAGTAGTGATGTTAATACACATTGAGCGAAGAACATATTTGCTATTACGCCCAATAACAGTCTGTGGGATTACATATATTATCTGTGATTGTTCTTAGGCCTGAGTTGCAAAATCTTTTTAAGGTAGACATTTTTCGTAAGGTTTCTGGCTACACAAAAAACTGGTATTGATAATATCAGCATCGTTAGCTAGTGGCCGACACTAGTAGCACTGTGACGCCATTCTAGCGACTGTACTGCGCGTGGCATTCTCTAGAATAATTCATTAGAAGAATAAAAAGTAAAACCAACGTCATAATTAAAAACATTTTTCAAAACGTTTCGGATTACACTTAAGCCATCATCAGTACACTGGAAACACAAGGAAAAGTATATTTGATAACATGAAACAATTATTAACGAAATTAAAATGTATCAATAATGAATCATAACTCAGAATTTGCAACATGACTGCAGATCTTTGAGACTTTAGGAGGGGGCTTTCACGGTATATTTATAATTGCAAATTGATTCTGATTCCCAAAGTTCTTAGCTATTACCTATTGTATCTAAACAGAAAAATCAGAAATTCTTAATGGGCGATTGGCTTCCTGGCGATGGATCCTAATGGAAGATTCGACTAGTTTGTTAAGCACTACTCCCATTCAACCTGAGACCACCCCCCCCTCCCCCCCATATGTTGTGCACCTCGCTTCAACATCTGCAGCACAGTACTGCCGATGTAAGAGAGCTGGCAGCTCCCACATACGTATTTGTTAACAACTGACGAATGCAACAACACTTTGGGAGATTCAGTCCGTCGGTAAAATGATCCTATTGTCTTGCGTAATATAAGATAGAAGAAAATTGGATTTACATGAAAAAGGAATTGGCAAATAATAGATGATAGGCATTTCTCTAATTTCCGTGAATTATACCCTAAAAATTGCAATTGCATATATAACTTATACTTGTGAACAATAGTGACTTGAGTAAAAATTCTTCAAAATTATATTGAAGAGTTTTATTGGGTAATAGTTAGTAACGATATAATTCTTCAGCTTCTGAACTTCTTACGGGAATAAAACATTTGCATGAACATATACGATGAGCCCTATGTAGCAAAGTTTAAACGCTGCTAAGTTTGTACTTGCAAGGTATTGCACTACAGTAGGCTGTACAAGGGCCCGAAAAAGCGGGTTTATGGTAAACGGAAGCTAAAAAAAACATCTTTAGATCGCAAGATACATATCTACATCAAAAAATAAAATTCTGTGATCCGACTCTAACTCCATAGTGAAATTTATATTTACATGTCTAGAGGTAAAGTAATTATTAAATTTTCGCGCCTGCTGGTCATTGCCAAACAATAAGAAAGTATCTCGATAAAACCGAGGCTTAAAGTTTTGTTGGCAGTTTCGAATGTGTGTTTCTTCATTTTTTTTAGAAAAATGTTAGTTACTATTGAAGAGAGAGAAGAACCCATTGCTAATCCATCAATCTTCTGATATACTTTACCACTGCATTTAAAATAGCTTTCAGTGAGTACTACTTCCAGACGTTTCTTCATCGTTGTTTTTGTTGTATAAACCTCCGTTCCATCTTTGTAAACAAAGCTAAACTCGTAAAACAGCTTCTGAGGCAGCCGGAAAGGCTGTTAGGGTTCTGTCTAAGGCGTAGCTTTAATACGTTAGAGACAGATATATGTTGAGTTGCCCGTGAACCGCGTCAATGGTAGTTTTTGTCGAAAAACACTTAGAAAAGAGTGAAGAAAAAAATTATTCTGCAGAAAGGAACAAACGTTGCTCGAGCACTAAATTTTGGTACACCTCAGCTACGGAAGAAACAGCGGCATTTTACTGAGAGCATAGCAGATGTAACACTAGTATCATAATCATCCAAAACTTTATCAAGTATTTCACGAATAGATTGCTTTCTTGAGAGCATGAGACATCTACTTTTGCTTCAATCATTAATTAAATTACTTCCAATAAATTTTGAAGTTCAGCGCTACTCTGCATAATCCAGAATATGAATTCAACTCGGCGCTCATTTAGTCAGCAACTACACTTATCCATTCGAGTGTTTAATTTCTGCAAGTTTTTTTTTCCTATAGGGAAAGAGACTATGATGTACAGAGATATATTGAATATTCATTGGTCTTCTACGTACCGAATGTCTCATAAACATGCCCTTAATTTTTTCTCGTATCTCTGACCTATACTGGCATATTTTGGCCTGTATGCTTGAATGCTTCATATCATGAAAAATATTGTTTGTTGTCTGGGTTATAACGATTGAGAAAAATTTATTGAATAATGAGAGTACAGTAAAACTTGAATGAAAGGTGTCAGCCAGTTCTTTGTGACGTTGAATTATTGAAATACAGTAACATTGCTAGTGATTTTTCAATCATTTTCGGATTTTTAAGTAGAGAGAGACCTGGTTCATGCTTCGAAGACGAAACATTAATGAACGTGAATAAACAAGAAAAACTGCAACACCCTGTTCCTGTAATTGTCCCTAATTTTTCTGAGTTACGAAGATAGAAGGCAGATAGACCAAGAGACAGATGGATCATTACTAAGAAAAAAGTTGCTATTTGTTTCTCACAGGATTGTAATGTTTGTTAGAAAGTACGCCCACGACTTTTTGAGTTGGTTTACTGACAGGCAAAAGTCAGAATATTTGACCAACTCTCCTAAAAATATAACCTCCATGGTAGGGTAATAAAACCAAAATAAAACTTATTTTAGGTAACGGATACTGGAGCTATGTTTTTACTTTATTAGGGTTTATTTATTGTTTTATTTGGAGAACTGAAAGTGAAGAAAAAGTATCAATGTAATTGCTATAATTCCTTGTTGCGAAGCCCTTTCTAACATTGTTCATTCAACTTCTTACTGCGCGTTATTCAATCGTTTTTCACAGATATTGTTGTGCAAATAACGCATAAAAATTTCTCTGGTATGAAACGAGCATGAAAAAAAAAATTAAATGCTTGTTATGAGACGTAGACTGTATAGGACAATTTCCTGCAACCCTCCGCATGCAAGGTATTTTAACTTCGATCTCTACCTCACCCCCTCAGTGGTCATTGCTCCAAGTAATTTGACACTATTCAATAATGACTAGCTAGCTTATATAGATGCGACACTGTCTACTTTAGTCGCCACTTACAAATCATAGGCTCTGGGCTTTTATAAGCACCGCTACATTCAAGAAGCTCGATTTTGTGGAGGCTAAAATTTTGTTTTCTATTATGTGTTCTGTATACACTATACACCCTGCGTCCGAAAAGATAAAAAAATTAATCGACATTACAACTCAGCAAGTAACAGTTTGCTGCAAGCGATATGACAATGTCTACTGGAATTATGTTTCATAAGACTCTACAATAAATTTCAAAGCTTATCTGTACTATTTTTTATAGAACATTTTTCTCAGCCAGAGTCCGACGCTTAGTACATGTATTGTGCAGCTCAATGATTAAGCTTATCGCTGGAGATGTGACGCTGTTTTCTTGAATTATCAATTATTTATAACTTTTAACAACGTATTTTTAATAGCTACGTTTCAGTTCAAGGAACTAACCTCACCCACAGTCCGACCGACGAGTTCAAGGCTAGGTATATTTGAAGCTTCACAAGAATAGGTCGCGTGCTGCAGCTCAGGTTCGCGTGACCCATACAGTCTTTCTCTATATTCCCACCACTATACTTACCTTAAGAAAACGTCAAACTAACAGCCGGAAATGAACCAATGTTATCAGCGTATGCGATGTGCATGCACCACAATCAGGAGAACAACTGATATGCAAAGGCGCTTTATAATTAACGATAACCCCGCCCGTATCTCAAAGCCGTGATTTTTCTCTTTTACACGGCTGACCCCAGTTAGTCTCGCACTGTTATGACTTTCACTAGAGTTGAAATTAAAGTTTCGCCCTCTTTATTGAGCTAATGCAGTTTCCTGACAACGGCATTTCTCATTAACTATAACCATAATCTTTACGAGCTGCACAACCATTAACTGACGTACATTGTCGAGTCGTAGTAGGTGCTTAAATAACACTTATAACCCATGCTTAATCTGTAGAAAGATTGCGTCAAAGTCGTTAAGTGCTTAACAAAGACATGCGTACGCATGCTTGCGTATATCCAGCCAGTAGCGATGACAAACAAATGTAGACTTTTCGTAGGAATAAGTTTTCGTATAATTGTTCACTCTCCCATCTTGTTTTTCACTGACTCAATCCGCTACTATTGTCCTGCACCACCTGCTTCGAAAATCTTGCAAAGTTACGATGGTTGAAAAGTAAATATTCAGACTTGAAGATCCTAGCGTATTAATGCTTCCAAGGGGACCTACCCACATTTTAACCAATTTTTTATTTACAGTTCGATTGTGTTAAAATTTATACCATAACATATATAAAATAAAAAATGGAATCGATTTATGTCCAGGACATTTTCCTCTTTTCTTGATCTTTTTCTTTTTATTGTTGATTTTTAGGATAAATTCCTGTATTTTCAAATATTTTTTTTAAATTCTATCAACTTTTTCATTGTTAGACTTGTAAATCTGTAACATTTCATATTGAATACTCAGAAGGCTTCTCTACAGAAGAAAGTCTCCGTTTTTTATTATTTTTTGCCCAGGATTTCTGAAATTGATGTCTGTGATAGATATATATATATGAAAATAATAAAAATTGCATGTTTTTTCACATTCTTTTGCGCTGTAATGAAAACTCGTTTCCAAAACAAAAAAAAAAAAACAAGCACTTAGTGATTTAGCGAAGGAATCAAGATTTCAAAAAATGTCTTTGTTGCCTTCCTAGCATAAAAATAGACAGACTAAATAGCATTTTACTAGGAAGACGTGGAAATTTTTTGGAAGGTCAAAAAACTAATTTCAAATGGAGTCATATGTAAATAAACTAGATTAGATTAGATTAGATTAGATTAGATTAGATTAGATTAGATTAGATAGGCGGCAGTAGACGAACCAAAAGGTCCATTCCAAAAAAGACACCGGGACTTACACCCCGGTCCTCTATGAGCTATTGCCATTATGTTAGTAGAATGTAGAGGAATGAAGAAACGAGAAGAGAAAAATGGAAGACGAAAGAGAAAAAAGAAAGGAGAAAAAATAGAAAAAAAGGGGAGAAGAGTCGACGCCAAAGCGATGGTCATTAATGCCCGCAAGCATGATCGATGGCCGCTGATATGCGGAGCTTAAATNGAGAAGAAGTCAGCTTAAAATGGCCTGGGAAGCTTTGACCTTTAAGTGCTAGCGACTCGTGGAGAAGGAGTTCTTAGCTGTGGAGGATGTTTCTCCCAATGTATGTCAAGACGATTTTTAAAGGAGTTGACCGACTCCGCACCAACGACTACTATATGGTTGTTGCACTCTGTCCAAAACGTTTGTTGTTATAGTTTCTCAAGTTTACTGCAAACATAAACTAAAATAAATACATTTGAAGATTTTATTATGATGTTGTTACGCTTAGTTACAACGATGATATTATTTATGTAAATTATGCTCGAAAGTGATAACTGCATATAACTGTTGTGTGTTCCTACCAATTGTCTTCAAATTTTGACACATTCTGATAAATATGAAGCTAACTTGTTTTGCCTCAATAAATCAATGATTTTTCACCGTTTTCTATTGAATTTTCTTTTTGAGGGGTGACTTTATAATTTTCATCAATTCATACCTACGCCGTTTGAACCCAACATTAGGCATTCATTGTCACACACATTATGAAATATATAAAGCTAAACATACTCACCATAGCAGATGTTGCACTTTGGTGATGTTCTGCTGCCTGTTTCTCTCAAATTATCAAATTAGGGAATTATCTTCACTTGAGCGACACAAATGCACACATGAGACACTAAGCACTGAGACTGTCTGAATACCTTATAGTAACAAAGTCTGAATAGCTCATAATAAAGCTGAATAACATTAGTTAGAACATCTAATAATAACTGCGTTTGAATAATAAGTTCATCGAGAGTGCAAAGAATTAGAACTGCCCGGCCCCATAATCAGGGTCAGGAGACCGTCCTCCCAAGCTATATTGAGAAACATCTATTGTTTATACGAAATATTTATGGAAATGCATGAGCCACCCCTGAAGATAAAAGAAAATGAAGAAGAAAATGGCAAAATGTTTGTGATGAAAATCGATTTCATTTTTAATTATGCATTTTTATGCCAAGTTTCAGCCCAATCGGTCAACTTTCAACACTAGCCCCTAGGGGTAACTTTGACTCCCCATTTTGAGATGTTCCATCGCGCCTAGAGTAAAAAATTTTCCGCTACAGGAGCGCCCCATCTCAAGGATCAAATTACACTATAAAACCAAAAATGACAAAATTTGACCATTTTCTATGGGTAGGTCCCCTTGAGCGTTGCAACCGCATTTTGAAAAGAGTCCTTGTAGGCTCCCTCTGGCTTGCCCTTCGTAGAGGCGCCCCGTAGCAGCGATGCATTGCGCGCTTCTGCAGTAGTGGTCGCTTTATAGAACGCTCCCTTAATAACTATTATATTTATTATTTAGTAGCAAATCGTTGTGATCTTGTGTTGTTGTGAAGTGTAGAAACAGAGTCGCCTATCCTACAGTATGTTAGGAGGAGCAATGCCCCTGGGAGTGACCCTGTAGGTTACCTTAGCCGTTAGTTAGGCCTTCAGGACGTCTGTCTTCCGTGCACACTTTGCTTTCTTCTGATTTCATGCGATTTCTAGTAATGCTTTTTGTCTGGTCTTCTTCTCTTTTCCCTATTTGCTGTTCCCATACGCATTGTTCCTGAATGTCTTCCACGTGGCTATTGCCATGCTATACGTCCCTTTCTTTCATTCTCTTAGAGAAGTGAAGTACTTATTTAAGGAGGCTTAAACCTTTTCCCCTACTACTGTAAGAGCTGATGCTTATAAAATAGATGAAATAATCTTGTTTTGCACACTATTTATTCTTGATATATTAACATCTATAACTGATATTGTGGCTTATAGCTGTTTTTATGTTTTGCATACATACCAATAAAAATTGCAACTAAAAGCCGATATTATACGATAATCATAATAACCAGATACTATACGATGATGTGGTAAAATAAAGTATGTAGTAACCTCGTAGCAATCTCCATGTCAGTACGAAAACTCGCCTGTGAGCGTTGCCACACACATTACTAGCAAAGCTCGGGGCCCTGTAGGTCCGCCCCACGCTCGGCGCCTACAAGCGTCAAACTGAATTGAAGTGTGTAATGTAAAGGTAGAGTCAACTTGACTGTAACCCTAACTGGGAAATCCACATGCACTGGTGTGTGCTGCAGATACAGGCCAATAGGCCCCAGAGGAGTATGCGGCTCTAGTCGACCAAAGATTGTCTAGGGCTATGGCGCTAGTGGTGGAAGGCTCCATGCGACAATCTGCGCCCCCGACCCTCTCCATTGTTGGAAATTGTCAGCAAACCCACAGCAGCACGCTGACCGGATGCTGATTGATCACGTCAACCCCCGCGAAAAACTTGCCTAGCTGGGAGCCAGGTTTGAACTAGCGACCTTGAGAGTCAATGTCAGAAGCTTTAGTCTGCTGCTGCTGCGGTCATACTATACGATTATGATGACGTATTGTCATTGTGTTTTTTACTCAATACCTCAGGTGTTTCTAAATGAGATAATTTATCTTCATTTTCCATTACTGTTCACCTTATTGTTCTTGCGTCATTGATCTCATGAGTAATAAAACTGCTTAATATAGTGTATTGCCCTACCGCTACATAAAGTTTCCCTACTACAGAAAGTAGAGCACTGCACTCCACTTATGCCTAATTCGGGCTAGATCTTCGCTGGACTAACAGCAATAACTATAACCGACTTTATAAACATGGTGGGACTTCCCAGACCGTGAACCACTAAGTCCCACCTCAGAGGGCAGCATACATACACACTCCTTCCCTTGCCGTAGGCCTAAAACTGAAGGCAGCCGCAAAACGAGAGGTACACATTCCTCGTGCCGCAGGTGGAAATACAGATACAAACTCACAGACACTCGAAAATCACATGTTTCTTTTATTACGTTATTGTGAGAGATTAATGTATATTTGTAGTGTATGTTGAATCAACATTCTTCTAAAAATGACCACCATTTCGTTACTCATGTAATTGTCTTACAGTTAGTCACTCTTTGTATTTTAGCTATATTGAGTATCTAACTGGTACTGATTTTTTGTTTGTTTTTGCTGCTGTTGTTCGTTGTCATCGTCAGGGTTTGCCAATGCCAGCTAGGGGAGAAAGTTCAGAAGGGGGCTCGGGCAGAGGAGGGAGTAAGTCTAAGAGAAGCAGTGAAGCGAGGAGACGTGCAACCCCAAGAGGGTCCAGGCAACGAATTATCATCGAAAGATCAGTGGGGTGACTAGGACATTGGAAAAGGTGACCAACAATCTGTCTGCCCAAACCACAGAGCTGACAGAATGGATCATCGATCCTTACCCCTCGGAACTTATAGTCCACTAAGACCGAACAGTGGCCAGAGCGTAACTGAGAGAAGGTAGATCAGAAAGATCTGGGGAGGAGAGACCCATCCGCACAGAGAGGAAGGCATTGATAGCCAGAACCCTACTGGAGGATATGCAGCTGCTTCATTTGCAACTACAGACATGTATAATGAACACAGGGTAATGAACGATATTGTTCTGAGGAGGGAGTCCAATCTGTAAGAAGGGGAGCAATATCCGCTTTGAATTTTGGATGAAGAATATCTCGTCTACGCCGGGAGCCGTGGAAGGGGCAATGATTGTAAAATGAGCGGGATGATGTACCGCGATGCACTGAGGAGATACTGTTTTGACAGCAGCCTCAGACTGCCACCAACTGGCAGGGTTATAAGGTCTCCTAATGGAGGTGATGCGCTGATGCCATGCGGTGTCGTAGGGACAGACCGGGGCCCCGGCTCCGGCAAAACCCGGCCTTTTTCAGCCCCCGGCAGTTTATTAAAAATCGCTTGCCCTCTCTATCGATATCTACCCTGGCTTTTCAAACTGTGAAAACCGGGGATTTGGCTGAGGCTTTTTGGGAGGAGGGAAAACACTTTACAAGCAATAAAACAAGTTTTCTGTGGGACGCTAAATTTTTTCGTCTACACTGATTGAGTAGAGCTTGGACATTGGAGCATTTATACATAAAATGCTACAAGCTCTCTTAATGCTCCATAATGCTCCAAACGCTATAGAGGCTCCAAAGAGCTCCGAAGAGCTGCATTTGACTCTAAATGCTCACAATGTTGGAGTAATCTCAAATAAATGGAGCATTCTTAGCGGGTGATGAGCCGTACCTTCAAGTGTGTTGAATATGAACGAGTTTCATTCAAAAGCAAAATTCAATACACATTGACAAGGCGTCTATCAGTTTCAGTGTGGTAGAGTGGTTTAAGTAGGGAACATCTTGGGGGTGGGGTAGCTGTATTATAAATCCCTCATACTATGACACACTAACGAATAAAATGGCACAATTGGTAGATGAATGAGACGTGCATGATCATTTTATGATTTTTTATATGTATACAAGGTGTTGTGTTATTCAATGCACATATTTAACCATACATAGAAAAACTCAAAATACAACGATTTTCAGGAGTGACGAAAACCTCAAGTTTTCTTCATTTTCGAAAAATGACCTGAAATACTTGAAGGGAGGGCTCGGGCGAAAATGAAAAGTTTTTATTTTCTACCGATTTGAATGAAACTTGGTATAGATATGAAAAATAAAAAAGAAAATTATTTTTGCTCGTGTACTTTTTTCATTGTCTCCATAGAAAACGAGTTATTCAAAGAAAACGGCAAAATGGGGGCTGGGGAAACCCTACTCGTCCAGCGGTTTTTTTTTTTTTTAGCTTCAGAGATGATTTTTGGTACCATACTAAAAGACGCGGAATTTAATTTTCTATGACAATGAAACTTTTAGTTTGATTTTCGAATTGGGAGACGAGTGACAGCGCAGTTTTTGAAAAAGATAACTTAAAAAAATAAGCTTTTCAAACTTTCTCGAAAACTATTTCAAAAGTCAAACCGAAAAATTTGACCGTGATAGAGGATCAAATTTTGCTTCTTTTGATAACAAAACCATCTTTGTGGCTAGACTGTATGAGTAAGGTTTTCCCTAGCCTCCCGTTTGCCGTTTTCTTTGAGTAACTCGTTTTCTATGGGTAAAATGAAAAGTACAGGAGTTATAAACAAATTCTTTTCCGATTTTATGCATCAATGCCGAGTTTCATTCAAATCAGTCAAAAATAAGAAAAAAACTTTTAATTTTTGCCCGAAACTTTCCTTTAAGTGTTCCAGGTCAGCATTTCTTGAAAACGAAGGAGTATTGAGGTTTTTGTCACTCATGAAAATCGTTTTATTTTGCGTTTTTCTATGTATGGCTTATGGTTGAAATATGTTCATCGAATTACACAACATCCTGTATACAGTAGTTTGATTTTTCAGGATAATTCCTGTATTGAATCCTTTCAAGATATTTTCAAAATCAAAACCTCGATAAAATTCTTACTGCGATTGGTGTGTAAATTATACTTTGGTGCACGAATCGCTCCGATAACTGCCCTCAAACGCTCTAGCAACTATTCCAAGCGCTCCTATAAGTGCTCTAAATGCTCCGGTAACTGCTCCAAACGCTTCCATAAGTGCTCTAAATGCTCCGGTAACTGCTATAAACGCTCCCATAAATGCTCCTGATGCCCTTTTCTATCGCTACTTATGCACACTTGTGGCGCTATAAGCGATCCTTTTAAGCGCTACTGCAGCTCTTTTTTAAGAGCTCCAATGTCTTAGCTTTAATTATAAGTAACGATTGACCAATATCATATCAATATACTGTATTAAACTACTGTCAGCGCAAGAACTCTCCGGCCATTTGGTTCTGGTCGCCCCGGCTCCGATTACTCTATATTTGCTTAGGTAGTGTTTATTTTAGTGGTGTCGCGCGCAGGAAAGCTTACGTGAACGCAAAATCGTCGTGAGAGACGATAGTGCGCCCGGGCCCCGGCTACTTGATTTTCGGTCGCCCCGGCCCCAGTCTTTCCAAAATTTTCGCACAGCTCGGTCCCTACGGTGTGGTCCAGCGATTATGCGCAGAGCTGCATTCTGCACCGCTTGCAGCCTGCTCACCACAGTTCTTGAGATAAAGGGAAACCAAACCGGGACTACCTAAAGCATGACGCTTTCTAGTGAAGGTGCGATAGTTCAGCAATGCGGTCGCTGCCTGATGCCCCATATCTTGCGCACGCCAGCGCAGAGAGAATCCCCAAGCGAGAGCTGCATCTGTCGTGAACATGAAGTTATGAAGGACAGGAGACCGCGCTACACAGTCGCGCCGCATTACAGATTGAAGCCGGCGCGAGGAGCAGTCAGCCACTCGGGAGGTCAACCAAATACTGTACTGCATAGGGATAAAT
>LQNS02277220.1:3889845-3915237 GCA_001587735.2 Parhyale hawaiensis | reverse complement strand
TGGCTATGCAGCTGCACGCATGCTAAAAAAAAAGCCGCTAAAGATGACATTCTTCTGTGCTTTTTGTCGCTCCGCGCGTTGCAACTATAAACGCTGCATGGGTTTACTATGTTGACAGCAGCGACATACACCAACACTACGACGGTCAGGTTGGCACTGCTCACTCACTGGAGTGAGTGGATAGCTGCGATAGTAGGCTGCAGCCAGCAGTTCAAGGTCGACTTCAACACAGCCACTCGGGCTGCTCAGCCCTGCCAGTCGGTTACAAGAAATCGAGCCAACGTTCCCTCCTGTCCTTTATACCTTCATGGTCGTGAACAGTCGTTTGGGCGAGTGACCTTGTGGTTGCGCCGTGACTTGCTCAAGTCCTCGGTTTCGAATTTTTAAGAATCCCTAAAGTACTTATATAGCTTAGAAAGCAGGAACATAAGTGCTTCCCTTCTAGATAATTTTAGGTGTGAGCACGGACTGAACAATAAACATCTGAGAGTATAAAAGTTGTAAGCGCCGTTCGTTCACGGCAAGACTATTCACACCAGGCCTTCCACTTGTAGGCAAAGCAACGTGTGACTTAATATTTCTCTCACTTGTCTATGTGCCAGCGCTCGGTGAGCACGTCCCTGTCGCAAGCTCCGGGAGTTGGTCTCAGGACTGCGACTGGTGGGTTAGAGGCAATGCTAATTAACCTTTGTGCTATATTCTTAGTATTGAATTTCTATTGTACTTCTTTTAATGTTACAGTTATTTAATCTTTATGACTTTTATAAGTCCATCTTTAGTTTTTCGTTATATTTATTCTATATTAAATTCACTAATGGATGGCCTGTTTGATATTTATTGAATTTAAAAGCAAAGCTATTGGAGAGATGCGACGCCCGTAAAATATTTAGCGCTTCATCGCTCTCCCCGGTGTAGGGCATAAAAAAACGCCAAGGCAAATGTTGTATAAAAACGTAAATGCAATGCCGTCTTTTCCGTCGGACATATCTACATAACCTCAATTATCTACTCTACTTAAGTTATGATAGCCGCGGCACAATTATGAGCTGAAACCTAGACAACGTCTCCTTTCTGAGAATGAACAGTTTGGTACATCTACTGCCTCATATCAACTTTAATCTATATTTACACACACACACAGGTGTGTAAGATATTAGGCCAATCCCAAGATCTGACCAGGAAAACTTTGCCGCTCCTAAATGGCTCTCTTTCGTTACCGCTTGCGAGCAAGGGAAGTGCAACCAATGGATGGAAGCAGGCAGGGAGGCAGCCGCGCTCACCAGAGGCTCTGATGTAACTCACAAGACCATCAATTACGGACTTCCAAGCACCCAGCAGCTAATATCCATTAGGTGAAGCGGAAGCTTGTGCTCCTCCATGGCTCGATCGTTATCTTTTTGTATGCTTCGTCGCTAAAATTATTGTGCACATAATTCCTGCTTAACTCCCTCTACTGTAGCCTTCACAGCCTTGTAACAGACCGGCGAATAATAAGTAATGCTATGGCCATTGAAAGCGCCCAAGATAATGGCGCCTGTGAGCATAAAAGGTATTGTTTTTCTTGGAAGCGAAAATCTTATAGCGTTCATATTTTACAGGAGCTCATTTCATTAGGTGGCGCCAATAAGAAGTTAAAGTTCCTAGTATAAATATTACATCGATCTACAGCATGAGGTGGTGGTCTGGTAACTTGCATACTGAGAATCTATTTAAATTGAAGCGTATTTATATAAACGAAAGTGTCAGTAATACATAGCTTTACATATCATGTGACTGCTTCTGTACGGTAATTACCTCTGCCGAAGGAGTTACGCTCTAGGCAGCGTTTGTCTATTATTTCTTTTGCCTTTCTGTCTGTCAGCAACATGTCAAAAAGTTACGTATGGGTCCTCATGGCATTTACAGGGGCTGCTAGGTATGGTTTGAGGAACATTGATTAACTTTAGGTGATAATTCGGTCGCCGTTTGTTTGTTTTTTAGTTTATCTGTCTTTTTTTTTCTTTGTAACAAACTCAGGAAGTTATGAACGAATCTTCATGAAATGCACAGGAACTGTTTGAAAGGCTACGAAATAGGAAGGGTCAAATTTTGGTGATGATCTGCCCATTCGCTTGTCTTTTTATCGCTGTTTTTTATTTTTTTTCAGCAACCTAATTAAAAAAAATTACAAGCGGATCTGCATGTCTGCTGTAGGATCTGCTATGAATGTCAGGAGGAACACATGATCAAACTGGAGCACTCTTAGAGCGCATACCTCCGCCAAGCGGGGCAACGGGAGTAAAAAATTCAAATTGGCTCTGAAACCATAATTTTCTTTGTATAAACTTCAAAATCTAATCATTTGTGCCTTTTGATAGTAACAACAGCTTGTCCAATTTTCTTGAAGATCCGTTCATAACTTTTTGAGTTATACTGATAACAAACATGAGTCAAGCATACTAACGAACAAGCCGATCTGCACAAAAATTTTATCATTTATGTCTTTTAACATTACTAATGACCTCTATGAATTTCATACAGATCAATTCATTATTTTTTAAGTTATTGTGCTAACAAGCATTAAATTAAACACCGTGATAAACGAACGAATGGATCATTACCAAAAGTTGGTCATCTACTCTTTGTTGTATACCTAACAATTGATGTTAATTTCATAAAGATCTATCGATAACTTTTTGAGTTATGGCATTGAGAAAAATGAGGCAGGCAAACAAACAAACGGATGGACATACGTATCTTCGCCAAAAGTTAATCATCTGTTCCTCCTAACATACCTAACAATCCCTGTAAATTTCGTCCAAATCGGTTTGTAACTTTTTGAGTTCTCATGGTGACAGATAGACAAAGAGACAGACGGCAAACAGACAGACAAACAAACAAATAAACAGACAGACAGACACACAGACAGACATATACGAGGTAATAAATATTGGTGATGATTCAAAGAAAATTCTGGATTCGGGGTCGCTTTAAAGCTTTCATCAGCTTTGCAGTGCGTAGCATAGATCCCCGCTCTCGACTTGATTCTCTAGTTAATAATGTTAAATTTAATAATGGCATCTTCTCAACAGATTATTTGTTTTTGAATCTTTAGTGGACACTGTACGCATATGTAGACGTCGTAAATAGTAGGACTTAATTTAGACATAGGCAGTGACTGAAACAGATCCATTGGGTCACTGAAAATATTTATGATCCTGAAGTAGAAAAAATCTTGACTCTCAAGATACGTATCGACGCAAATTTCTCGCTTATTTGAAAAATTTATATCTATTTTAGCAAAAGTTTTGGCTGAACTGAGAGTAACGGAAAGTCACCTTGACCGTAAACCCAACTAGGAAACCTACGTGTACTGGTTCGTGCTGCAGATGAGTCTTCTCATGGAAGGGCTTAGAAGAATGAACGGCTGCCATCGACCTCAATTTTTTTAGATATGGTATCATAGATAGAAGGCTCTTGACACCTGCGTGGTATGATAGTATGTACATTGTTCAGTACACAAGAGAAACTAGAATTTCGTCAATACAGCATTAACATCATTACCTTTATTTCATCAATCCTGCATCATGATGTTTTTAACGAGATTTCTCCTAGGTGTAGCTGACGCGATGTAATCGCCAGCTATAACAGATATTCAATCATGAATACATTTTCTTAAAATTAAACTAGCGCTCGGCTGCTAAAACTGACGGTAAAGAATATGCAATAGTTTTTCACTGATCAAACGTTCGTCAATTTGATTACGAAGGCTGCCCAGCTACTGTGAACTACAACAATAAACGACGTGAGCACTCGCAGTTGCAGCTCCATTACATGACGTGCGGTGTTATGGTTTCGCCGTTTAACGTACACAGTTTGTTTATTGGATGCTGGCTTGGTCCCTCGAACTGGAGAAAGTTTATCTGCTGAGTTACAAGGTGCCACGTCCCTGAGAAGCAAAATAAATAAATTCTGAAAGCGATTGATGTAAGTAGTGGTTCAGATTGGACAGGCGGCAGTAAACGAACCAACAGGCCCATTCCCAAAGGGATACCGGAACTTACGCCCCTGCCCTCTATGAGCTATTGCCATTATGTCAATAGTATATAGTATAGATGACTGAAGAAAAAAAGAAGAAAAAAAGGGGGGTAGAATTTTAGTCGAAGAGACTATCATGCATGCACGATCAATAGCCGCTAATATGAGGAGTTTAGAGACGTCTATCTGTGTAGTTGGAGCGGAAGAGAGAAGATGATTGATTAAGGTTGCCTCGGAAGCTTAAGCCGTTAAGAGTTTGCGACTCCTGGAGGAGGTCTCTTCAAATATTTGTCAAGACGATTTTTAAACGCGTTGACTGTCTCCGCGCCGACAATGTCGGAAGGGAGTCTATTCCAAATGAAATATGGAAAGAACTGCTGACTTAAGGTTGCTCTTCGAGCCTTATGCTTGAGTTTTTGACCATTGTTTCACTGGCGATAATTAACGTCTCTTTCAAAAAGCCTCGTTGTAGGTACGTCGTTAACGCCATTCAAATACTTGGATGTTTCTATTAGTTGCCTCCTCCCCTCCCGATTCATTTTTGCTCGAAAAGGATCAGGCCCAATTCGTTTAGGCGGCATTCGTATGGCCTGTTTCACAGCTGAGGTATTAATTTTGTTGTTCTGCTTTAGACTCTTTCCACAGATATCTTTATACAGATGCAACACCAAAATTGAACTGCAAATTCTAAGTGTGGCTGCACTTACACCTTCTACAAGATGATAATGTTGTTCTTGGACTTGTATTCGAAATTCCTGGTGATGAATCCCAGTACTCTGCTTCCTTCACCCTCCATTGTTTGACCTGAGCTCATGGTACCCAGCCAGGGAGGCATAATAGCAGTCAGGGAGGCATAATAACGGGAAGAACAGACATTAGCTCATCGAAAGATCGTGACGTCACAGCCCCGAGCGGCGCTCCACCCAGTGACGTCATTGCACACGACGCGCGCACAAAGTTAGAAGTAAAAGCAGAGGTTTCTTCCCAGTATAGCTCAGATATAACCATATATTACCGTTAAAATGCAGCGTAATTTACACCGTACTGATGTAAATCGACATTTGCAATTATCTAGAAGTTTCTACAGGCATTTTCATGAAATAACGCCCCTAGGAGCAAGATACAAATAAGAAAAATAAATCAAACGACGAATTTGAGAAGTAAAATTACTGATAATATATGTTTATCACTTTATAATCCACTCGTCGGGAAGCTTTGTCGCGTCATGTCAGTTAAGAAAAATTTTTACTGTCAAATCAGTATCCTCTGAAAGTGTCACTAGGCAAGTTACTGATACCTCTTCAGCTTTGGTGTGAACTAAGACTCAAAATACGGTACACTTTCTGCTATTTCTAGGGCACAATAACGAATTATGTCAAGTGGATAAACTATCACGTTGAGATGAATGACGCTTGAACTAGCCTTTTAAGAACCTGTTTGCAACTATTCTCTCAATTCAAGTTTTTAATTGCAAGCGGCTTGCTTCAGCAGCACGACAGGCTTGTCTGCATTATATGATGGAACACACCTATTCATGATGGGCCTTCAATACAGATTTATATTGAGTTCTAACTGGAACGTTTAAGTTGAGCAAAATAGACGGTAATATCAATGATAAAAGCATATACATCAAGCGAACTTCCCGACGTTTGGCCGCTATGACGCAGACCCCGATCGTTCTTTTTTTTTTTTTTGTATGCTTGTCTGTTGCTCCCGTTGTTATTGCTCCTCGGAGTGTACGCAGTAGAGGATCAACGACATGAAATGGAAGGATATTCCTGAAAACAGGGCCACGGAGAGAAATGAAAGAAACGGGAATTTCAATTTCATTAATTCATTATTTTCTGCTGTCATTTAAGGCGAGCTCGGGTGACGTGCTCCTAATGAAACGCTAGTCAATTTTCACTCACAACACGAGTAGCATTAGCGTGTCACCAATACGCAGTATCATTTCAGTTGAAACTCTTCGCTGCTGTACAAAGCTGTTTCATTAAAAGAAAACATTTACCTCAAGAAGAGCAATTCCTGCAACGAAACCACCATTTTCTTAGTTCCTCTGGAGACTGAGACAAATAACATTCAACCTGCTTCCTTGGTCATCTACGCAATTAGCACATCGAGGTATTAGAGCAAACAAGGTTTTGATGTGGGAAGGCTATAAAATTAGAATCCATAAGAGAGTTCAGTGATACTTGATTCATCTCCAGGGTCATAACGTCGATTTAGAAATTATGGAGTAAGAAGTGCGTTCAGTTCTTGATAGTCGTTAATTCTGTCACTATCTGCCAATTGTTTTACTTTTCAACATAACCTGCCCCAAACATGTTGTCTTGATGTAACCTTTAATATACATATGTATATACCTATCTATTCAAGTTTAAACTTTCAATGAGAACTATTCTCATAAAATTATCTTCATGTATCTGCTCTCCATATTCTTTAGTGCCGTGGAATTTCCATATGTCACAATACCTCCCCTTGAATGGAAGTCTTGTTGTTCCGTCTAGTGTAATTAATTTCCTTCTGAAATGTTTCACAGCTCTGTCTAAGTTAGCTAACTTCCCTAAGGAAGTCTTCATTATTCTGTGTAGCATATGCACTGTATATGTAGTATAATCAACACTGTCGATGTACATATAACTTGCTCACTACAGTACCGGTCAAAGTATCGCAATGATTTTATTTTGTAGCCTGCCGTACATTATCACTGACTTACTGCAGTAAACAAGCTTTTTCAGTTCAGTCAAAGTAATTCTTCACTTCCAAACTTATAACCAGCTGTAAATTATCATGGCTCATTGCAATAACAGTCGTCATTGTTTTAGTCAAATTAATTCCCCACTTCCAATCTTACAGCATGTTCGATTGGGTGCCGAAATTAAGCACTAGAGGCAAGACTTGTTAAAAAAAACTGCAGTCAGGTGCGGTGCGCTTCTACCCTCTGCACTGAGCTTCAAGCATTAACCGTTAGTCGGTTATCCATGAGACTTACAGCAAATCAATCCTGCTCCTTAAAGCGAATTCTTTATCAGGTTCAACGTAATCGCGTTATTTCTAACCCTTGCGACATGATTTCAAATTGCAAAGCCAAAGCTTCTGACTGGAGTTGTCCTACAAGCTAAGCCTCCAATGAACCACGCCTCTTCAACCAGATTTACTAATTTACCATCCTCCATTTTAGGCCAAATAAGTCACGACTTTAAATTTGATAACAACTTATAAATTATCGCTGGTTTGCAACTGTTCAATCCTCACTGTTTTCACTCGATACAATGCACCGCGACCAGCCCGAATAGCAGCCTGTAGCAAAGCACTTCTTTAGCTTCCTATTATTAGCAAGTGTATGTTCGTAAAAATACCGGCTAGATAGCAGCATCAGAACGCATAAACGGCAAGGCACATCGCGCAGTTTGTGCCCGCATAAAGCAAATATTTTCATTAAAGCTTCAGCATTATTTGGGGACAAACGTTCCCTTATGGCTCTCATTTCTGAAACTGGCCCCATCTGTCTCGAGCTGCTTATGGTCCCTGCGAGATGGCGCTGGGCTCCACTCGCTGCTTTAGGCCCCAACTAATAATTCAAGGACGTGTGTCCCTCCGAGCTTGTAAATTATTGCACCAAAACATTTGCGCCAGAGGAGCGCCATGCATGCAAAACTGCCCTTCCCAATCTGTTCCTGCTGGTTAGCAGAACCTTGTTTTGCTTTTGGTCCGATGGGGAATTGAACGCAACTCTTGACTAAAACAGCAAAAATCCGTTTATGTCACTGGGATGAGGTGTTTTGTTTTGGTTCAACGACAGTTCTTTGTCTGCACACACACATACCACTCAGCTATCCAAGGCTTTTTGCTTCTTTGTTACTGTAAATAAAGTTGTGTGTCTGTAAGAACGTAATGCTAGACAAAGATACGGCACAAAGGCTCGTTTATGTAACTGGGATGAGGTGTATTGTTGTGGTTCGAATAAAAACTGAATGCAAGGCTAAATTAAGAGAGCAAAAATTTGCAGCTATTGCAAGTACGAGGTATTTTATATTGGTCAGAATTCAAAGAACACGCAGAGAAAATTAAGAGAGCGAATTTTGGTATACATAATTATTATGTTGGTTGCAGGTAGGAGGTGTTTTGTGTTGGTGAAAGAAGGTACGCAACGCTAGCTGGATTGAGGAAGCAAGTACCGGCTTCCGTAATTAGTATACAGGCTTTGTTTTGCTCCGATGGGGTAGTGAATGAAATGTTAGACTAACAGAAAAATCTGCTGTTCTACTGTCATAATATATTTTGCTTCTATTTGAAGAATAGGTTACGAGAGTGGCCGTAGATACAAATAGCAAACTAGGACGCCTCGGAGGCGTATGGCCATCACCCGCGGTAGGGGGCAAATTCAACGAAGTAATTTTATATGAACGAGGCTAGAGCACAACCGCATTAATTCCATCGATCAGCTCTTCAATAATATCATAGGAAAAAAATAGAACGCCCCGTTCTCCAGACGATCTGCCTCGATGGAGGCCGCGGTGGAGAAAATTCAACGCCGTGCTTTTCTATAGCTAGCTAGGCGCATTTTTTCGACATTTACCTAAATCTTCAACGAAAACATTATCACCCCTCTCACTTCGTTCGCGGGTGAGGAAAAAACTTTTATGAATAAGAGAGACTTTATTTTAATTGCCAGAAAAATGAATGAAAAGTAGTAGAATATGGGAAATTACAGCATCCATATGAAAGAGTAGAGCTAAAGAGACGAAGACAATACAAATTCTCTCATAACAGGTACAATTTGTGATTTAATATGTAGACAGCGTGACACAAACAGGTGGTATATGACCCCAGACAACTCTAAGTATTTTGTTCTTCATGTAAAACTGGTGTTACCGGGCAGTACGGTAGAACATAAGTTCTTCGAGCTCCAAAAATTATTGCATACTAACCAAATGCGGTATAATCTGAATACTTTCTGTTGCCAAAATATGAACCCCTTTGTAAATCACAATGTCTCTGAAATCATAATCCGGAAAGCGATTGGAGGCGATTTGTATGCAGGTTAATTAAAGTCGACGACTTACTAAGCAGTTCCAACGACAGCGCACTTATTCCGTACTGCGGAAAAAATTATTAACTGAAGTTCGGCCTGCATCTCCTATGCTCATGTTATGCACAATTTTCTGCCCACGGCAATGTAAATTTAGCCTGCAAGCCAGCGTTTGAAAAGCAAAAGCTCTACGTATTAAATTTACCCATATTTTGCTTGTGCCACACCACGGCAGCTAGATCGCTGCAAATCTTTGTTTTTACAAAACTCCTATGAAACTCAGATAATTAAACGCAATATTGCCTGTTGTTCAACCTCGCTCTATTTGCCAAAACAATGCATCATCACTGCGTCCCATGTCAATATATCCCAGCCGCGCAGTCCTCTTATTATAGCAGGCAGATCGATGAGCAGAACAATGGTGAGCGGAATTATTTTGCCCGGGGATAACAATCGCTCGATCGTTCACGGCTGCTGCCGACAGGGTTTTTGATATTCGCGAATGCTGGTGTTGCGATGAAGAATGGCCGCGCCTTTCATTTGTTTTGTCGGTTTTAACGTAAACAGCAGCGACAGTCTCTGATTTGAGCTCAAAAATTGCGTTACGCGATGGGCTGAGCAGACATTAATTATTTTTTGTCCACTGCAGGCTGCCCAACACGGCTGGCAAAGGTCGGAATTCTCCGAGTGGAAGAAATCAATTAAAAAATTAGCTCAAAATTAAATACTAATCGTTAAAGAATGTGCGATAGATTAAGATTCATAGCTCTACGTTTCATCGCGCAAACTATTGCAGATATCGCTACCCTAAATCAGGATAAGTTCCAGTTAAGTTTTGCGAAAAATTTGAGAATGGAATGAACGTGTCACTGAAGAGCAGTAACGTTGATGAATCTGACACCAAAACTAATATTGCCCTTAACTTTTATGAAAGACTTTGTTGTCATGAACTGAGGAATGGTAATTAAGTGACGTGAACTCGAAAATTTAGTCTTGTGAAGAAGTATAACGGTGGAACAATGAAAGAAAAAGGACTCACTTCGATGCATATCTAAAGTACTCATTGAAATTACGGGGTGTTGCACAGCTACATGCCTGTATTTATTATTATTATTATTATAATCATTTTTATTTTTTTTGCGGACTAGGCCACGGTTACAAATAACAATCTTCATGTTGAAATTGTGTACAAGTACCTATAGCGGACGACTAACTAAAGCGAAAAAGACTCATTTTGTTAACTGATGTACTGTATATTGGCACGGTCAACATTCAAGCCCGACAGGATGTGAACGACTCAGAAATTGGTTCGGTGACCCAAGAACGTGACCTGCAAATAACTACCACAAACGAACTAAAACACCATCAGCAAGTAGACAAGAGTGTAAAAATCGCTGTGCAGAGGTTTGTGATTCTATATCAAGATTTCGAGCACAAATCTAAGGAAAAAGTCTTTCCTTTATACAATGCACTAGTACGCCCACCCATAGAATATGCTGTTCAATTAGGATTGCCGCATTACTGCATAGATATAGTTAAATATACAGCATAGATATAAATAAATCCAATCCAAGACAACAAAATTGATACTCCAAGAACTCAAACATAAAAATCGAGGAACCATTTCAAGCCAACAGGTATTTCCCGTACTTCATAGTGAACATTTGGATTGAAATTGAACTCCCCTACAAAGTTATCGCTGCAGAAACAGTCAATAAGTTCAAAAATCATATTGACAGACACTGGGAGCAACACCTTCTCACACCTCCAAACTCTTCCTCCTGGACTCACTACCTCAAAGTGGTAAAATATTTCGATGCCCTAATAATGCATTGTTTTTCGTGCCCCCAAAAAACTTAACGTTTACCCAGCCCCCACAAGACTGCTGCTACTAATCGTGCTTGCACGATCACCTCCTAGACTGCGTTTTTTCTCTTTCTCTACCTTTTCAGCTATCTAGATAAAAATGGCCATGGCTCATTAAAGGCCGGAGCGGAGTCCGGCCGCTCTCTGGGAATGAGACTGTAGGTCCGTCTACTGCCAGCTATATAATCTAATCTAAATCAAGTGGCCCGTTGTAACGTATCCCTCATGAGCATATTAGTAATGAAAGTGCATGCCATCAATGAAGAAGTGTGAAGAAGTGGCCTCACAAGTTCCTCACTGTCATATTATATAATATAATATTTATATAATTGGGGCCCACGCCATCTGCATTTGAATGTAAAATATATATATATATATATATATATATATATTTAAACATCATCCGCTTTCTTTAATCCAGTTCAGAGTTCCGTTGAGAGGGCAATAGTTCCTTATCTCGTATCGTTGATTCAGGTACTCAACTTTTTGTACAATGCCCTCACAAGAAATTGCATTGTCAGTAGAAAGGAAGGGCAATCCAGCATCTATGCTATCGCCTAGAAGTATTTCACATGTCACTAAAGTACATATTAGAAAAAATATTGGGAAGGGAAGCAGCCCTCCCTACCCTTCAGTAAATGAATTTCCTCCTGTTTAAGCCTTCACATCAGAGCAAAGAGACCAACCAATTAAGGCAAGCAAACAACCAACAATCTGAGTAGGATAATGTAGAGGGATTTCACCCCTCCGTCTTGTTTGGAGATAAGATAGGCAAAAATAATTCTTCCTTCTATTGAAGAAGTTATTGAAAGGAGAAACCTGTAGAATCCACAGTGCGCAAAGTAATTTTCAACCGAAATGTGTTTGGGCAAAGACTTCACTTGGTCCTTAAAGCAAAGGCAAATGACAAATACTTGCAGGAGTCTCGATTATTATGATACAGACGTCTTTTCTCCAGTGTTCCCTCTGTGTGTATTACTGCTCTTTCTATTGTTGGTTGCAGCGCCCCACAGTCGAGAGCCCGAGCAATGTTCGTTCCTTTCTGTAGAATAGTTGCGTCACTTCTACTCCTATTTTTTAAATATTCTGCCAACAAAAACTGACTTCGACTTGATTATGTAGCACTAAACTAATCACATCAACCCTCTAATTCAGTTTTTCTAGTTTTGACATCGTATTAGTAGATAGCCAGAAGCATCTTGTGCCACGAAACAAGTTCGATGAAATACATTTACAACATTTCTTTGAAGCGTCTTTCTCATCGTAAGAAGATTTCGCTACAGCAAATTTCTCTGTCAAATAACATTTGTTTTATAGAAGCCGAGCTTCAATGCTCACAAACGTCGAGAGACTTTTGAAAACGAAAGATATTAAACGACCCGCAAAAAACCTTCATTTTTCCCTACAGGCAACATAATCTTCTTTTCAGACTGCGTCGCTGACTAAAGTTTTCTCGTCTTGGATCCAACCATGAAGTTAATAATATGTATTGTGAATCAGAAAACACTTGAACACTGTTGGTCTACAGCAAGATACACGTGAAAGCATGTGTCGCTAAGTACGAATATGCGAGTGAAACAAGCATACCCCGGTCATTTTTGCTGTTATGAAATGTCTTTAAATACCAAGAATATCCTATCGCAGCAACTGAAACAAGAGAAAATATACACATTCTAAGACTCTTTTCATTCGAGATTCTGATGAAGAAATGAAAAAGACCGTACTAGCTACGTAAACGTAACAGGTGTTACAGTGAACCTATAGTCATCGCGGAAAGCCACAGCCCGAAGCAATACACAACCTAACGAGATAAAAATTCAACAGATATTGTTGGAAAAAAATAACGCACCCAGGGTACGTGCACAAAAGTACAGGGCTCTGCACTGACGCCTATAGAGCTTCGATTTTCCATCGCTGCAACGTATTGTAAATTAAAACGTTTTCTCTGCAGATGCCCTCAATGGCTTCCAATAATGAATAATGAAACAAGCCGATCGTTAGTGTTACAACTAATTATTTACAGCCCACAGAGCATCCGCGAGTATGTACTGCATTCAGAATATCGGTAGGTCTATCTGTCCTTCCACACCAGCCTGCCAAAGTTTGTGTTTTCCCCAATATCTTGGGTTTTTCCAAACATCCGACTGGCGCCCTTTCTAACTGCCGCCTTCAGTGTTACAACAGTTCAGAAAAGGGGATTAAAATTAAAAAGAGAGGTTGGCCTGTCTACCCCCAGCTGACGGCTACCCGTCAATGCTGCCAGAGGAACGAAACCAAAGAAGCAACTCACAGCTGGGGATCCCCAGCGCGACTGGTCAACCAACTATTTTTTCCATTAAAATATGCCTTATAAGTTACCTTTACGTGGTTAATTAGCTACCTGTCTTGCTAAGGCATTAATTTCTGTATCGGTATAGAAACTGAGTAATATATCACGGTAATATTTAGTCTCTAGTACAGGTTTCGCAAAGCCTAAAGCCGTAGCTGCAACCTGAAGCAGCCTGTGAAGCTACCTCTCTCCTTTGTCTTGCGATGATGGCCAACTGGGTGGGAAGTTAAATAAAAAAAGCAGCGAACACTGTCCCATTTCCCCATGCTGGCCGTGGAAGCTTTCTGTTCTTCCGCAGCCGTCTGTTCCCTTCCCACCAATCCCTAGCTCCCAGTCATTCGTGCAGGCAATCAGCGAGGCAGCCTTACGGGAAAGTTCAGCTACCGATCTCCTTAGCCGTTACTATCTAGTAGGTAGGTATTAAGCCTCATTGCAGCTGAGCTACTGCGTTGCTTTGAAAAATAATCCCCTTTTATGTACTGCGATGTTAGGGTGACGGTGGTGGTGGAAGGATGTGTCTGTGTCGTCTCCCGGAGTGGGAACTTGCTTTGCTTGGTTGCAAGCTGGGAGGTCCCGACGTGCTTGAAGGGTTGGTTTTAATTCCATTTTATAGTCAGTAGTTATGACAGGTTATGACTAGCATCGTTTTCATCACAAGGCAGTGTATAAAAATATGCTTAATTTTCTATTTTCCAACCATGGTCACGGTCCTTATGCTGATATTTCGATAGCACAACTTGTTTCTCACATTTTGAGATTGATAATGGTTATTTTACAAATAAAACTAGAGCAGAAAAGGGTTTTTATTTTGTTCTGCCTGTTGATTATGGTCTTTAATCCAAATTCTTCATTCAAGACTGCTCTAGGTATTCAGCTTGTACCATAAACAGTTCGAAGCTTAAAGCCTTGTGTTAAAGGTAAAGGTAAAGTCAACTTGACCGTACCCCTAACCGGGAAACCCACATGCGCTGGTTTGTGCTGCAAATATAGACCAACAGGCCCCAGAGGAGTATACGGCTGCAGTTGACCACATATTGTCTAAAACTATGGCACCAGTGGCGGAAGACTCCATGCGACAATGTCTGCGACCCCCCCCCAACCCTCCCCATTGTTGGGGAAGGTCAGTAAACCCACAGCAGTACGCAAACCGGATGCTGACCGATCACATCAAGCGCAGCGAAGAACTTGCCAAGCTGGGAGCGATGTTCGAGCCTGTTTTTACCAGTATTGAGAATTTAACGTAGAACATCAGAAACAAAACAGCTGCACTATTTCATTTATTTTTTAGATAGAAAACGGTTGATGAAGAGCCTATAAGCCATACTAGACGGCCCGTGACCCATTGGGTCACCATCAGCATCAGCTTTACTTCTCAAAGGAATATTCAACTCTGTGCCTGTAAGCAAAAAAGAAATATATATATGACGTAGTCCAGTTGTATTTACAGTGTTACCATTACATTTAACGTACACGTTTATATAGCCAAGCGCAGGCGAACCCCACCATTGGTTTCCTCATTGATACAGTAGGTATCATTAAATCTCCCCCGCTCGAATTTCTTGTCATTTTATGCGAATGTTGATATTCCATTTTGGTAAAAGACAGTAGACTGCTGCTTTTCTTCAATCGTCTTAGATTATTCCCTATGTGTAATAACATACATTGTGTGCAAATAAGCAAGTAAATAAACAAAATTTTCAGAATCTTAGTATAATATAGATGTCGTTATTTTATGAACAGCATGCAACGTCGTGCAGTGACACACACACAACCTCCCCTGCGACTCATACTGCAGGAGCAACACTATGCAGTCTCATGCTCAACTTATGTACGAGCGTTCCCTTGCACGTAATCTCGATACACACTTAGTTTCTTATTCGTTCCATATTTTATTCCCTAGTTCGTTTCTGCGTTAGCATCACCGTTAAGCTTTCAGTATTAGATAGGAGAAAATTAGGATATCTTAGATACCATTTTGGCAGGGAAAACCAGGAGCCATGCTTTCATATTTCAAGCTGCTACAGCTTGCAGGTCATAGGTACAAGATTTGCTGTTTCACTTGGAACACATTTTGGAGTTTCGTACGCATGTACGGGGCTGAGACAGAGAAGAACATTGTTCTTGTTCGCGTTAATTTTCGCCAACGCTGTGCATGCGTTTTGGTAAACAAGGTGTGTTAAGGAAAGCAAAGTGTGTCAGAATAGACGAGATGCGTTATAGTAGACGAGGTGTAGTAAGAAAGGAGTCTCTTAGATGAGGTGTATTTAACCTGATGCCCGCGTATGACCTTCTTTGGTGTTAGCAGCCGAATAATATAGCGTTACCGTGACCATAACTGCAGTTTGATGTATTTGAATGAAGCCCTGAAGAAACGGAATTATAGAATCTTTGTAAATTTACACTCGTTCAATGCTTGGAGAGAGCCAAAAGTTTAGCACTGGCCATTACTATACGGTAAATACTATTGCAGTTTGAAACTTTCTAGTTTTGTGGTCGTTTAATAACGTGCAGAATATGAAACCGTGACCGCGGCAATGCCACGGGATTAATCGAGAAAGCTCTGTGCTAATAACGCCGAGTAAAGTCGTATGTGGCCATATGACTTCAAAGTGGAAGAGGCTCCTCAAGAGTCGTAGGTCAACCGAACTGCGTTAGGCTTAAACTAAGATAGTATACATATATATATATATATATATATAATGGTATTGCCGAGGCTCAGTGCACTTAGAAAAGAGAAAACATTAGATGAGATAACTGTGGGATGTATTAAAGTACTAAAGTCAGCACCTGCTTTTGAACCACTAAGTTACCAATCGCATTTTACATAGAACACTCCATCGTCTACTCACTTCACAATGCTCATTATTTGCCTGATATACTTGTTTCTCCCCAAAATAAGATTCTAGGTAAATAAACCAAAGCTGTTATGATGTAAGACAGATGAGGACAACACAGTGTTTCAACTTTCAGAGAGCACAAAAAATTTTCTAGATATCTTGAAAAATTATGATTAGACTTAAACTGCCTGATCTACTACAAAACCTACCAAGTCTCCCCAAGATACCTTCGTTTCCATTTATTCCGACAGTCCCTTCAGAACGGCCATCTGTTCAAATCATGGCAATCAAAACTCTTAGATTTGGAAATCTAAACCTAACATAGCAACATTATCAACCTTGCCAATTTAGCTAACCCCTATTTACCTCAGATCAGAAATTCGTTTACATTTCTCTACTATCTCAGTCATGTCCTCTTTGTATAGGGCAACAACAGCAAATTTATAAGTAGAACAAGTTTCGTTCACGGCAGAAAATTAAATGCATTAGATGTGCATCCCCATTATAATATCTTGCAATCCAGACAACGACATTTTCAGCTGCTCTAATGTAACCCGTCAGCCACGCCTCTAGTGTTTATTGTCGTTCGGCCTACCCGTATTCAAGCCGAATTGAAAACTTAGCCAACAGACTAACATCGAAACAACTATGTCCCAAACTTTCATTTGCTGAATTCGCGAACAAAATCTAGGAAACTTGTAATAACGTATACACCTTACCATAAACAGTTTTGTCCAATTGTCAGAAGCTGATTTATTTGTATTATTTAATTTCAGCAATGAAAATTCTATTGTAGTATAAAGATCGGAGATATAAAGAGGTTTTACATTGTAAATAAAATAAATGCGATTAACAAGCCTCCCATACCTTTTCTGTCAAGTTTTATCCACAAATTTCAATGCAGAAGCTGTTGTGCATTGTATATAGGTAGCACTGGATATTGTGGACAACATTACGAAGCTCGTATCAACCGACAGTTAAGTGTATCCAGTAGAACCGGTTTACCACTCACGAAGCCCACCCATTTAGCAGCAAGTCTTCATGCAGCGGTGAATAATCATCCTTCTTGCAAGAAAAACTGCTCTATCATAGACATTTCCAACCAAATCGAAGTCGTAACTTCAGAATCCCTCTACAGTACATCCATAGAAAAAATCTAGCCTTAACACAGTAACCCTGGCAGCACCACTCCTCATGATTCTCAACTAATCTCTATTCTCTGACTGTATAAACACTGATATCTAAACCCTCGAAGAAGCTAAATTCACTGGTATTTTAGACCTCTCCCTGACAACATCTCTGTCACAGACCAGGTACCATAAATATAAAGAAAAATATTTCAGAGTACAGAAGGTTATCCTTCAAATTTCAATTGGGTGAGGATAGGCAAGATTTACTGAAAAGTCAATCTTATGATTTTATAAACTATGTGACTTTGTCGACCTTTTTGTTCATTTTACAGCGGTATAATTTCCATACATACAACATTTAATGGCATTCATTCAAAACTAAATTCACACAAACAACTCATCTGGTCTTGTCCCAAGTAAGCATTTGGATCCGCCTACAAACTTTCCAGGCCAAACCACGACCTACGTTTTTATTCTCGATAATAGCCTGGCTCTAATGAAAAGCGAATATCCTATCTAACTAGCCGCCTAACCGAAATGAATGGCGAAGTTCTCTCGGGAAATATTTTCCCTGGCGCAGCTATAGATAGAACTAATGAAATGATGTGCGGTCTCTTTAATGAGAATCTCCACGCGAATAGAAGCTGAGATGATCCTGAGAAGGTTAGAAGAAGGTGGCGGCGATGCGGCTTAGCGTAATGAAAGTTGCCCCATCATTAGCTTGAAGGCACACCGCGGCAGGGACGTGAAAGAGGGGACAACTAGTTTCATTACTGACTCTTTGCGCCAAAGATTTTCTACTTTTGCTTCCTTTGTATCCGATTATGATAATAAATATGATTTGGTATTATCAAATTATAATATAATAATGCATTACACAATCATATTATAATATGATGGTATTATCATATCATCTGACGGCAATGTTGATGTGTTACAAATAATTTATTTAACTGTATTTAGGTTCAATTTTCACTCTTGAAAATATCGCCGAACAGCCTATAATGTCGGAAAACGGTTAACCAATACGACAGTACATTTTTCTTTCTACCCCATCGCTTAACTGCTGCAAATAACCAATGACACCTAATGTTAGAATATGGTGACCGGCAGTTGCTGAAGAGATTAATTTTTCATTGCAACCAACAGAAGTGAAGTTAAGTGTTGAACTGGCAACATTGTGGACTCTACTCTCTTGCCCGCGCCTCGAGAGTAGAGTTCACCCCTGTCGTAGATGTAGTGCATTGCCGCAAGCTGTGTATTCCCGCGAGGACGCAAGTGTTTGACTCTTCTTTGTCTTGACTTCACTCCTACAAATAAGATGATATCTTTTACAGCAGAATTAATTTCCCAGTGATCGCAGTGCAACTGTAAAACCAGGTCAGACAATAATATGTTATTCAACATAACAAAGTCATAAAAATATGTTGTTCATATACTGTGACTATCGGATACAGTGCAATAATAATTTGTTTCCCTCTTCTTAGGCAATTTCTAATAACCAAGGTATGGCATTACAATACAGTAATAGCTTCCCATGTGCCTACCCTTATGGATCGACGTGTTAAGAAGACTTATAAGAACATTAAGCTAACACTCAAATCCAGAAGCAGACCGAGAGCGCATGCCTCCACGAAGTAGGGGCTATGTTAATGAAAGATTAAAATTGGTCCTAAAGCTAAAATTTCCTTTCAATCATTACCAAACTTTGGTCATTCGTGCTTCTTGACATTAGAAACAGTTCATTCTAATTTTTTTGAAGATTCGTCCCTAACTTTCTGAGTTAGGTTATGACAGTCATTAAGGCAAACATATAGTCAAACATAAACTGACGAACCGATCATCACTAATATTTTGTCCTCTGTGTATTTTAGTATTTCGAACTATTCCATAACGTTTAGAGTCATATTCTGAGAAATATAAAAACCAACAGAGAGAGAAACAGGCAGCAGACTGATGGATCGTCACCAATATTTTTTCAGCTGCTCTTCGTATCATTCCCAACAATTATTGAAAATTTTATGAAGATCTGCTCCTAGCTGTTTGAGTTATATTACCAAGCAAAAATAAGCAGTCAGACGAACAAAAAGTTGATCGGATCTTTACAAAAATTTTATAATGTGTTCCTCCTAATATACCTAGCATTTCCTGTAAATTTTACAAAGATCTGTCCATAACTTTTTGAGTTATCCTGGCGACAGACAGATAGACAAACGAACACACAAGTCAAACTATGGCAAAAATATAACCTAATTGGCAAAAGAAACAATATGTTAATTTCATTTTCCTGTTCTGTTGTTCCTCTCAATAGAGAATAATGTATTTATTTCATCGCCCTACGTCTCTTAAGATATCGATTTATATGTGTAGGTATACGTAAACCTATAAAAGTATTGCTTTTATGGTGACTGAGTTTCTTACAGTCTGTGTGCCTGCAAGATGCTAGTTAATAATTCCAAGAAAGTATTACGCCCGACGAACAAAGGACTGGCAGCAAAGCATGTACGACGCTATCTCACCATCCCGACACGCTGCAACATTACCATGATTTTCGACAGCAAGTATTGCGTTAAATTTAGCTTGCAATAAGCAGTAAGTCAAAGTGTAAAGTGTTGACCTTTGGATGGGAAAAATGAATTAGTAGTCGACACCGAAAGTTGCGTTTTGACACGCAAGGCTCAGGCATTGGTTCTTCTCTTATATTCGGGCTACTGATAATATAGCTTACTCAGAGTCGTCTCTCCTTTCAATAAGCAAAATTTAGTACTAATACAAATTTATGCTAACAATGATACTGGTACCTCTCAGTCCTTGAAAACGTATGGTAATAATACTTAGTACTAGTAGGGCTACATCGCACCTGTGAAATATTATTTCTTATTTTAAGACTTTACACTATTATAGCACTAACATAATGAGCAAACTTGTGGTTGGCAAGGTTTGTTTACTATCCAAATATGATCAATGGACGGCTATTTGCAACCGTACTTTTTTCAAGCCACAGAGGGTGAACTTGAGATATATGAGAACGCTACCTGATGTATTATCAATATTATTATTATCATTATTGAAGGAAACCTCCAGACAATATTATCATTATTAGCTATGCCAGTGGATATCCCACGGTTAATTAATGTTTTCACCTACTTTCGCTTGATATAAGTTAGTGCTCCTGTAGTTGAACCTACCCCGTCTGATCTAAAGTCCGCCTGACGAATCCCGTCTACCTTAACGCACCTCGTCTAGCGGTCTTTATCCTCTCTCACCTATGAATCTTGCATACAACGGTCCATCTTGCATTACTCTCCTATATTTATGCATGGCTTTCTAAGCTCTGTTTTCCTCGGCGTACAGATAACTAGCCGATTATAATCTTACGCATTTCGGTTTTCTTTTGCACGACAGCGGGACCCATGGATGTTGATCAGTAACCCATCAGTTGTCTGCTCTCTTTGATAAGGTCATATCAAGAACGTAGAGGCGCAACAAGCAAATCGAACACAATATGTTGTGAAAGAAATGAAAAACTGTAGGTCAAATACGAGTGAAATGGTCTTCATGTCTGCTTTGATAGTGACGGATTTTTATTCAAGAAGACAAAAAAGGAGACAGCTATGGTTGCACTTCGTTCCAGCAAAAATCAAAACTTCTCGCAAGATGAAGCTGCTGCTATCTAACAGTAAAAAGCGTAACGTGCAGACACATGGACGGACGGATGGAGCCTCAAACAGAATTAATGTATAGATTATTATCCAGGGGATTCCACAACCCAAAAATGGATTGGTTGAGCGATGCTTAGCTCTACGCTCTAGCGCCGTGTCGAATCCCGCAACCTAATGCTCAGAGCACTTTGCGAATGATGTGTGCTGTTCCAAGTAGACCACTTTTTAGATTATTGTTATTATTATTTCTTGAACGTAGACAAAATATTTTTTTAGAAAGAGAAACGGTGCAAAGAAACTCTGAGCAACAAATACCAACGGCAACGGTCTCAGCCGTGGCCCAGATACCCTTCACTAGAGGAGCAAACCCCATCATAAAAATTCCCGCGTATCAGCCGGAAAATTTCGATTCTTTCAATCCAGCTCTTGAAAACCGAGATAAAAAAATGTATCGTTTCAATGAATAGTTGTACTTTTTTACTTGAGAAGGAAGATGAAGCATATAAAAAAAAAACAAATAAATGGCAAATGGGCTCTCTTTTAGTGGTTTGCATGTCTCGTGACATATATCGCGGTTAGAGGCCAGCTCTACTACAGTCGATGTTATTGGTACCGTAATGAAACTCTCAACGAAACTTTCTGGAAACTCCGTGACTTCCCTCTCATTAGGCACATTACTTGACGATCAGTGACCAATAAAACTGCAGTAAATTCACCAAGTTGTGTCCAGTACACAACTTCTTGACGCTTACGTCATTACCGTGACCTGAGATTATTTCCCTGGCGTGGAATTTTCAAGTGATGTGCGCTTTTTAACCTGGGATTCTCTACTAACGGTCTTTGTGATGGTCTTCCTTTTTTTCCGAGTGGCTGTTTCGTACGCGGAGTTTTTTTCGGGTATGGGTTTGCCGCTGTTCACAATTCACATACTACATATCACTTCCTTTTCCCCTTTGAAAGTTCCTTTACAGTTGCTAATATACAGCATATATTAACAATTTCCTACGATAGCCTCCGAAATTTTCAAAGACATTTGAACGAAATAATTTTCATCAACAGCGAAACGCATCCGTGGATAGCAAAATTTAAACAGAATATCTTACTGCCCATGTAATTCGTCAATATGTACACCATCTTCGATCACAATTAATTAACAATACCTATAATGAACGCCGTCGTGTGTTTACTCGTTTATATATTTGTATGTTTATATATTTATATCTTTATATATGTATACATCTGTGTGCTTTGAGTCACGCTCCTAAAGAAATAGATAGACGAAAAATAGGTTAGGTTGCAGATTTTGTAATTATTTCGCGTTATATTGGCAGTCGATGACTATGTTTCTGAAAAGGGCGAAAATGGGATGCTCATTGCTTTATCTCAATGCACTTCTTGCTTGAAACACTTCTTGAAATTAGAACAATAAGATATTTACAGCTTCTCTTAGCGCAGTCATGCAGTCTGATTCTTATATATTTCTCCATACATCGAAGCAAACAAGCAAACATACATATGTTTGATCTTACTTTACGGCTGATCAACGAAGGGCAGACGAAAAGCGATGAGTTTTCACGGGCTGTAGAGATAATTATTTCTTTTAGCTTTCCTTCTTCCCTTGACGGAGCAATATTCTTTCAACACAGAATCTCCGATGTAGTGAAGGCTTTTTTGGCATGTCGTGTATGGTTTGCTGCTGGCTGATAGACCGGTAACATTTTTTAGGCATGTGACCTAAAGTGGGAGACGACTGTGCTTCTCAGATGAATTAAAAGAAAGGGCACTTATATGTGATGACAATTTGAGACGGCTGTTGTAGCGTATCCTTCAGAAGCATATTAGTGACAAAGGCATATTGAATGAGCACGGGTCGTCTCATATTCTTCCCTGTCATTTTTTGACATTTTTTGACATCTAGTATGTATGTATATATAAATAGGAAGTAGGGAATGACTGCTTCTTGAGCAGTGAGCTCCTTACGAAAAGTGTACGTTCTCATTGAAAATTCAAAAAGCACTAGATATGCATTTTACATAAAATTTCGTTCGGATAGTCTGATTTCTTTTAAAAAATAAAAATTATTAAACATGATATGATATCGACTAATAAATAAAATTTAGCGTTTCGAGAAAAAACTCCCATCATCAGAAAGCTAAAATTTTAACCTATATCTGTGAATAAAAATTTTCTTTATTGCAAGTGTAGAGAGGGAAGCCTAGATGTTATCTGGGGGAAGTCTAAAAAGCGAATGAATAAACCTGCGTGGAGTCCAAAGTCATGTGTCAAATACTAAAATGTACCTAAAGGTACTAAAATGTACCTACTAAAATGTACCAAAGTTTATGAATATCGCCTAATTAGTGAAATAGTTATTTTTTTTAAATTCCATTGGATAAGGACTATTTACTCCTTCTCTAGGTGCTTCCAGCTGTAGATGGGACAAACACATGTATAGGAACATACTGCTTAAGTCGTCCCATCTCATCACCTGCCGCGTATCTGACAACCACGCAATCGAGACACCTGAACACCTGTTCTTGATACGAATGCAGTATACAATAAGCAACCTTTGAGAGGGGGCAGCCCAAGCTGCAAAACGCACACACCCATCTTTACTGTAGGGCTGTACAGTGGGACTTCATTTCCATGTATACCTCGCCCATCTTACCTTATATACGAGGCAGCGCTACGTGACCTGCCTCCCGGCCTACTGCAGTCTCTGCCATAGGGTACCTGCTGGGCCACATCTGAATTACTATGTTCCTTTTGTACAGTAGCATACCATGTAACCAGCACAGTGGGTCAAGTGAGTATTGGTAACTCGAGAAAACGTATACTATAAGAATTGTTTTATACATATGTTGGGCTGAAACACTAAAACTTGAACTAAGAAAGTATTGCGTCACTGTCATCGAGCAGCTTAGCTCATAACTAGTGCGGGGTGGTAATGATACATGACGTATCATGCAATTCATTTCGAAAAGCACGCCTTTTCTTGAGCGTTATGGATACCAGTTTATTCTGCCAAGATGAATGTGGATAGCCTACGTCCGCGGGCTGAGCGTGTCGGGAAGTATATTTCTTCGAATGCAAGGATAGCTGTATGTTTTCAATATGAATTAGTCCAGAGGTCAGAAAATGAACAAATAAAAATTTAATTAGGTACACAGTGAACTGTGTCGCTTTATTTGATTCCAGCTCTTTATATTGAAACACATCGGACCCTCTTTACCATCGGATTAACAAAAAGAGAATGATTATTGTTTCATCTTTGAAGATATCTAACTCATGGCTTTTTGTCGTCTGTGATGCCCATCTACAAGTCTGGACAATTAAACTTCGATACTTAGTGGCTGATATTAGTGCAGGTGTTGTACAATTCATGCGCCGTTTCTCACTAAGTAATGGCTCGGTTACACTAAGAATAAAGATATGCAGCAGTGTAAGGTTGTAAGGAAACTTACGGTATGTAACTTTTTTAATGTGATTACCTTGGTATCATCTTAAGAGTCACTCAATTGTTAGTTTTAATGACACTGGAGTTTAACTTTCACAGTATTTCTTTCAGAAACAATAATTAGCTATATTAAAGAGATTTGATAAATTCAACCTTGAAAAAATGCATATTGATTTTTCGTATGCAGAAGCTGCGAGAAAAGTTAGTATTACCAATGGGAGCAGTGTTTTCAATAATGTTCGAAAATGGTAACGGTTGTTTGCTCAGCTTTTATCTGAAGAGTTTGATCCCGAGCATCGTCCATGTTTCAGAAGGCCAAAGTCAATTGATAGAGACGCCATTTAAATACGTGATAGAAGCCAATCCATACATAATTCTCCAGTAGAAATTTAGCACAATAATTCCATGCAACTCCTACCAGACAGCTTCAAGCCATCATGATGGAGGGAATACCTCAAAACTTTCACAATCGATTGCTCATGATTTAGGTGCTATCCTATGATGCGAAAGATTGTCTGCCTTCACATTTTAGTTTTCAATGAACCTTGGGGATCAATATCTAGATATAAATGTCACTTGGGACAAAGAATGCGTTTTTCACCACAATAACCTATCTAAAACACATTGATTAGATTGAAATTAATGTCCACCGTCAGTTTCAACGTCACCGTGAAAACACTGGGATATAATTATTATATAGATATATACATTTGCAGTCGACTCCAAAAACTTGTAGAATATTAGCGAAACATTTTTTGTTTAAATAAACCAAAAGCAAATGCCCTCATTAACTATTACTATTAGGAAATTCTTAAAATAAGTTAACAGTAAATAAAAAACAGCATTACTTCTTTCCGACGGAATGTATGTATAATAAATAATAGAATTAAAAAAATTAACTCTTTAAATTTAATGGTGTTGGCTTATCGGCTGGAAATTGCGTATGCTGCAGTTCTCTTGGGCCTACGAGCATATAAATCTCTTATTATACATACATATAAGCCGCCACTATGCCATGCAGTCTATAGCGACCATGCAGCAATCAGTCTAGAAATGTACGCG
>LQNS02277220.1:3873805-3885605 GCA_001587735.2 Parhyale hawaiensis | reverse complement strand
CAGTTCCACCACCGGGCGCTGCCTCGCTACAGTCTCTCAGTTCCACCACCGGGCGCTGCCTCGCTGCAGAGTCCCAGTTAAACCACCGGGCGCTGCCTCGCTGCAGAGTCCCAGCTAAACCATTGGGCGCTGCCCCGCTGCAGAGTCTCAGTGCAACCACCGGTCGTTGCCGCACTACACTCTCAATACCACCCACCTTCGGGCGCTGCCTCGCTGAAAAGTCAGTACCACCACCGGCGCTGCATCCAAGGAGATTTAATAGTTCTTTAGTCCTCTTTGGCTGCATCGCAACTGAGATCCTTGACTGTGTCGCACTGAGTTTTAAAAGCTAACGCATCTGTTTGTGAATGTTTTGCTTATGCTGCTGAGGAACAGAACACACTCTTGTTCGTTACACTACGAGGAGTGATTGCCTTTGCTTTACCCTCTTAGTATCTTTCTGCTGTATTTAGATGAAAAGTGCTACAGAATTACGGGAAAAATTTAAAAGAAACGGTAAAACTACCTTTATTCATCGAAATAATGCCAGCAAAAGTTGAAGAACTTACCCGATAGCATTGAAAGTCCCAGATATTTATGACTTGAAATTTCATCCTGTTGATTGCTTCTACCAATGTTTTACGGAATACAGCTCTTTATGATACTTTTATTATGTTGTTACTTTTTTTTTAAATTTCCGTTTTCTTTGATATTGCTCTGTGCATATAAGATATCAGCAATGTAAGATTTTGAAAGCCTAATTAACTCTAACTTCACACATTAAAGAATTCTGCCAGTGTTTCTAGACGGTATTAATGATACTATTAGGGTACCCGGACGTCAAAAACGGCTCCAACGAAGGTTCGTTTTACTCATTCCACTGTTGCATCCTAACTGCAGATTGATATGGACATCAAGCTTTGTAAACCAGTAATAATCTAAAGCTTAATTTTGTAGTGTACCGTACTTGTCCAGCATAACCTCTACTGAAGACATTGACATAAAATATACCAAGAAAAATAAATCAAAAACAAAACAGATTGAATCCGAATAAAGTAATGCATTTTGTACAGAGAAAGAAATACGTGAGCTACCAAAGAGAAGTCTACATATATATCAGTTTCCAAGCTCTGGGGAACGGCGTCAAGATGTAACTATCAGTATCTTAAGCATATTCAAAGGAAACTTATTTGATTTTAATTGGAGGCTCGAATTTCTCCCTATCTTACCCCTTTGGCATTCAGCAGATAGTTTTCATTTTTAATCTGAACCTTCATTTCGCAACAAAGAGACAATCCAACCGGCAAAGAAAGCACGTAATAAACTGTGTATTATTGTATAGTAGATGCTCAACACAAATGTTTGTTTACTTCTGCGTTAACCGGTTAAATGTTGCTGCACTTTGTAAGTATTTTAGGTAACGCCAGAAACGATGCCGTAGTACAACAAATGAAGTTCTGCGAGCATCAGTAAACTCAACGAGAGTTGTCTTACCAAGTGTGATGTCAGCTTGGCTTGAAATGACTTAGTAAACTTAGCCGAAGGTAAGTAGAGATTTCTCCAGCAAATGATGTCTCTCTTGTGCTTTTAGGAGTAATGATTATATCACTCTTCATGTAAAGGTAAAATCAGACTCGACGCACTAGTTCGTGCTGCTGATATAGGCCCATAGTCCCTTGAGGAGTTAACGGCCGCAGCGGACCTTAAATCATCTTGAGGTAACGACCTAGGCCTCCTTAACCGACCGATTCCTGGCTAGGGTCAGTACCACCGCAACAACTTTGTAAATATCGACTGCTGATTAAGCATGTCAAGCGACGCCAAAGTTCGTTCATCTGGATATAATTTGATCTCATCACCTTCAGGGTCATTGGCATCAGATCCTCTAGCCTGCCGCTACTACTGGTGCGCATGAACCATGATTATCACCCTCGAACAAAGTGAGAGAGGTGATAATGTTTCCGTTGAAGATTTAAGTATATTTTCCTGTCCACCCTATAAGTGGTCGAAGGAGTTGAGTAATGTTCATACTTTTTTGCAGGGAGTCTGGTGGGTTGCCCTCGATGTGACCCCTGCCAAAAAACTTGGAATAGCTGGCCATAAAAACTGACGGCGATGAAATTTGTTCTCCACATAAAAACAGATAGAAGGAGTTGAGCTATGTTCATTATTTTTACATGGAGACTGGTGGGCTGTGCTCGATGTGAACCATACTAGAAAGCAAGGATTAGCTGGCAATCAAAAATGACGGCGATGAAAGTTGCTCCCATCGCGGGTGATGGTCTATCGCCACAGAGCGTTCTAGTTGCGCTCTGAATCTGCAGTGCCGAGTACACTACGCGTGCGGCTTACACTGCAACACAGAAACTTGCACATGTCACTGCAATGTGCTGGCTTAAGCTGAAAGGGAGTAGAACGACCCTGTGCTCTGTACTATGATAAGAGAGCTGTCAGTCCGTCCGAAGCCTTCCCAAAACTGCATCCAGGATACGAGCCCGGGAACTAGTCATTAATTAGCATCGGCCTGGTCAAGTGCCTTTGTGAACTTCGCGGCCTTTCTGTACTTGGTGCACTTGGTGGACGTCATAGAGTTTGTGAAGTTGGTGGACTTTGAGGACTTAGTGGAGTTTGTGAATTTGGTAGAATTGCGATTTTTTTTCGATGGGTTGGTAAGATGTTTTCAAATATATACTTTCATGACTTATTCAACGAAGAGTGTCTTTTGGTGGTCTAAGGTAAATGAAATTAGGGACTAGCGCCGTAATAAAACATAATATTGGATCATAATTATTCCAATGAAGCTCCAGTTTTCTCTCTCGTTTTCATGACGGTGTTCTCGGAAATGTTTCTATGTTGTTTCCATAATTCAATTTGCGCGTCATGATCTCAGAATGGTATCCGTACTGAAAGTACATTTTCAGTACATTTCCGTACTGAAAGTACATCCGTACTGAAAGTACCTCTATGCTTCCGCGTAGAGGTACATCAGTCGTCTTCGCTGCTTTGATTTAAAAAACTTCGTAGGGCAACTTCAGTCGTGTTCGTCAACAGACACATTTTCTCCCATCTTATCCTTCACATCGGGATGGAGAGCCAAAAAAGGAATCAGCAAGATTATGTAAAATTTAATTGTGGGAGATGCAAGAGCAAAATAAGCATAGACGAAGTGCAGCTATGCTGCCTCGATGTTTTATAAGTACATTTGAACCCCTAACTAACTAATAACAATATTTATATATTCTATTTTTTAGCTAACAAATCTATAAAATTTAGTATTCTGGCTAATGGCTACTTATATCTAAAATTAGTTGCTTGACTTTAACTGGAAAAGTTACAACCAAGGAGCTGTATACAAGATGTTCGGAAAGTTAACTGGACTACTAAACCAACGCCCCCTCCCCTCTCATGAGTAGTCCGCGACAGTACATATAGCTAGGCCACTGCATTATGATCTGCTACGGCGTTGGAATCATTTTGGCAGGGAAGATGTACTAGTTGTCGCTAGCACCGAAGTTTGACTAGTGCTCAGAATATAGAATCCACAGTCTCTGAGGTACTATGTACTAAGCCTAATTAAAAGCAGCAGTCCAGTGTAGAATTCTGTCTCTGGACCACTTATTTTCTCTAGGAAGTCTACATGATTATTAGCGTTGCAAGCCGTTTCTCTCGGGATGCTCTTATTGACTCAAAGCCTGCAAAACTCGGCGGTGAGTTGGCTTAAGTGTATCAGATTTGAAATCTGCAAAAAAGTGATATGCATGAAACCCACACTTCTGTCAACTGGGGCCTAACACTGCCAAGTTAACAACTCTGTTTTTTGCAACTAGCATATCTTCATTTTAATCAATAAAATTATGCATTTTCAAATTGTGGTTTTATGCAGCAAAATACATTATTACCGTTATCTGGAACGAATTTATGTTATCATTTACCGCCTAGCAAACACTGAGTTAAATAGCACTGGAGTCCGTTTCCCATTAGGTTTCTTAATATAATTCACATCAGAGAGACAACAGGTTGCAGGATAAAGGAGGTATTTGTACTGGATTTAAGCGCTCTTTTACCCTCTACATATTACTGAAGTTGTCACTGATTGAGGTTATCGTTTATAAATTAATTACAGAAAACAGGGTGTAAGATTGCCAGCGCAGTTGGATGGATGCGAATTGCATTATGCAGCATGATTTTCTCAATGGGAAAATAGACCGTATTATTCGTGTTTTCCGCTTGTGTTATCATACAGATGATGATAAAGAATGAAGTTTCAACGAAGACTTAGCATTTCTACTCAACCTGCCAGTAGGCTTTGATTTTATGAAGAAGAGACCCCCTTCGTAATACAGCGGTAGTGATCCCATGAAGATCTTCAGGAACAAAATATCAGGATGTTAGGAAAAGTTTAGGTCGCCGCATTGAAATATATATATAGCCAAAAATAAAATAAGGAAAAACATGTCTAGCTCAAATTTCTAATTTAAGATAATAAAACAAAAATATTTAATTTTCTAGCGTGAGTAATGGAGTGCAAAGCATTTCCTCAACCTAACAGTCGATGCAGCTGAAGCTGTTCTGTGACCCATTGAACACTTATGAATGTGTCATCCTACGTCAGCATCCGGTCGTAGTCGAATCAGAATTCGATCACTCAACACTAAGTCACTGTAGGTGCGCTATTTACAAAACGTGCACCAATCTCAAGCACGGAGAAGGACTTGGGGACATACTCTGAGGCTAGGGTAGCCCAAGTTACTCTGACTCAAAATCCTACAGAGACCCGCACGGCGGCCTACGTGGTTCATCAAGGCGGGACGCGCAGCTCTACCCTCAGATCTCATTGGTTGGTTGCTCGAAGTTGCCAAGTCGTAGGACCTGTGTGAGTGAGAGCCTCACGCTCATTCGCCGAAAATACGCGCCAAATATTGTTCCTAACTTTCTAATATATATACCTATCATTATTATGGTGCTACCATTATAGTTCATACTTTTAATATGGACCTTATCAATGTCTACTGTATTTTAACCTATTCAATTAACGCTGAGCAGTGATACAGTACCTAGCCTTACCAACTATGTTTTATACATTGTGCCACATCTGCTGCTCTAAGATTTGAAGAATGTATTGAATCACAGAACAGCTTCAGCTGCATCGACTGTTAGGTTGAGGAAATGCTTTGCACTCCATTACTCACGCTAGAAAATTAAATATTTTTGTTTTATTATCTTAAGTTAGAAATTAAAGCTAGATATGTTTTAGCTTATTTTATTTTATTGTTGGTTATATATATATTTCAATGCGGCGACCTAAAATTTTCCTAACAAGGATACATACAACACTGTGATATATAAGTCACGCTTGGCTGTTGAAGTTTGTAATTGTAGTCGGGAAAAACTTAAGGTAAACGGTGCAAAGGGTTATACAGACTAGGTAATAGTCGTAAAGGTGTACCTGGAAAATGTAAAGGGTGTAAAGAATTATTTGGATTAGGTAAAGCATACTAAATGGAATAGCTAAAGAATATAGGGTAATAACCGGAATGAGTAAAAATTAAATGAAGGGAGTAGAGGTGATAACTGAAATAAATAAAAGGTAAAGGGCATAAAGATTTATCTTCTGTTTGTAAGAAACTTGTAATGGGTGATAACTGGAATGGCTAAGCAGTAATGGGCAGAAGGGATAATAACTATAATATCTAAAGGGTTATCGTGGAATGAGTTAAGAGCAAAGGGCATAAAGCGTGGTAACTTGAACGGGTAGAGGATAAAGGATGTAAAGGGTTATACCTGGCAACAGGGTAAAGGGCGCGAAAAGTCTTCTGTACTGAGTAAAGGGCGTGAGAGATTAGCTGAAGTGCTTGAAACATTATCAAATTTGACAGTCATAAGCATCTGAAACTACTTGTGACAAGTTACAAAAGCACACGAAATGGCCGGATATATGCAGCCTTCGGCCCTTTTATTTCTCTAGTAGCTGAGCTGCAAGTGGCCGCATGTGCCCACCTGTGAAATGCGAGCAGAAGCTACGTGAGTTGCGGCACTCGCTGTCACTTTAATTTCAACCGTATGATTTATATGGCAGCTCGCCCATGATCGATGTGGCTGTAGACTGGTCACTATAGCTTCTGTGCCCTGCCATGTTTCTCGTTCATGTTACCTTCTGGTCCAAAAAAATTGCGCCCTGCTGAGGACTTGCAATATTGCCACGGTTCGAGTTCACGTTACCATCTTGTCCCAAGCATTGTGCCCTGCTAAGGACTCCCAAACATAGTGCCTAGCTGCAGCATGAGGACTTGCATTATTGCCATGGTTCGAGTTCATTGTAAAGTAGCTTAATTGTCTTAAAATCGTGGACTACTGAAGGCTTACATCACCACCAAGATTCGTGTTCATGTTAATAACTGTACCAAAAATTGTGCACAGGTGAGGGATATCGTCATTGCCATGTTTCATATTTATGTTGGCAACTGGTCCCAAAAATTGTACACTGCTGAGGACTTACATTATTGTCATGGTTCGAGCTCATGTTACCATCTTGTCCTAAAAACTGTGCCTTGCTGAGGACTTATATTACTATCATAGTTTGAGTTCATGTTAGAGTTGCTTGTCTCGAAAACTGTGAACTGGTGAAGGCTGACATAATTCCCATGTTTTTATGTTGGTATCTGGTCCAAAAATTGTAAGCTAGCGACGGTTTCTTTTACGCTTTAAGCAACAATGATCTACATGTGTTTATTAGTATCAGACCTGCTCGAAATTAAGACTCAAGAGTATAACGATCAAAAAAGTAGAAACTGATGAAAAAAAACGGTTGCTTTTTTCATTCAGACAACCATGCAACAGCACCAACACCGCAGCCGCTTAACTTGTTTTCGCGTCGTCCAAACGAAGTTTTTTTTTCCATTCCAATTTCATTTGTGATAGAAGGCGCATCGACACTCTCTCCAATTGCATTACACAATCTGGTCGAGTCGTTTAAAGCGAAGTCGTTTCTTCTTATCTCAGGGCGAACAAGGGGTTTTCAATTTGTAGACGTGTTTCGCCCACCCACTTGCGAATTAACTGCATGTACGGCGACACCCGTGGTGTGTTGTTGCCTTCCCAAAGTAATTTGAGTCTCCCTGTCTCGAGGAATAAGTAACTCGATGTGCCCCGCAAGCCGTTGTTTTTCAGCAGCACCAACAACAGACCAACAGCGTTTTGCCATTCTATGGCACCCGAAAATACTCCTGGTTTTTCTCGCCCCCAGCCGTGCGGGGCAGAGCTCAACCTTGCCCGCTTTAAAAAAAAAAAAAACTATAATACGCTCTTGAATTTGAAATACCATCATAACAGCACTTAGTAATAATTGAATGGGCGTCAGTGACCAAATTCTCTGCTTACCTGTATTATTTCAAAGTATTACATCAATCAAGAGAGAAATGCATCTTATGTGAGGTCACCGATAGAATACTGTACTTCTTTTATCATCATCGGTGCTAGTTCTTTCATCAGTCAGGACAACTTCTTTTATTTGAATCCTTGCAAATTGTTTCATATGACAAAATGGCTATTTTTTTTATTTGTGCCGTTGCAAGTTCTTTTACTAGTCAGAGGGGCTTTTTTCATCCTCACCATAGTACGTTCCTTCATTAGTTGGCTTTTGGTATTTGACGTTTTAAGCTACTATTCTTAGTCAAGGAAACGTTAGGAACTTGCAGCCCTGCAAGCTCGTTTCGTTAGTCTAACAGAGCGATTACTTTAATCGCGGAGGGCCACTGACACTATTTTTCTTCAATCTGTATCCTCGAAAATTCTTTATAAATCGAGAGGGCAGAGAACTTACTTCCAGGTACATCATTAACTGAAGTTTCTTTTATTATTCAATAGACAAAGGGAAGTTTTCTAGACCAAGCTAACGCTATTTTCATTCTAACAAAACAATTATGTAACTATCTGTTTCATACTACTTTCTAACAGAGTTTTCGTCAAAGTTCAGTTTAAAAGCTATGGACAAATTTAATCTGTTTTTACTACTTTTTTAATCCACTTTGCGAATTCTTACTGACAAAAAAAAAATAGTCCCCGAACATTTCCAGCAGCACATCCCAGGTTGTGAGTGAAATCTGAGACTCTTCTTTCTTAAGTTTCTTGCTAATCTTACTGAGAACAAAATACGATTAGAGTGCTAAGGCATATCTCTCTCTCACCTTATTAGCAACACCGGCGTCAAGTCCATCCGCTTGATTAGAGAGCCGGCTAAAGAAGCTTCAATTAGCGCAGTTACGTTACATCGTCCCTCACTTCCTTGCTCCTTCCGTTCTCTCCATAATGTGTAATTACGTGTCGAGTGTGGCTAGCCGTGTGAGAACGGCAAGATGGGAGGTCGCAATAGCTTATGACCTTACCCTATAACATTATGACTCTTATAGATCAATGTGTATGACGAGTGGGCGAGAACCTCTTTTATATAGAGGATTGGTTTGCACGTAGCTTGATTTATTGAGGATGCGAGAGTTGTAAATGGTGAGGTTACGTTGATAAAAAACATAAGCACGAAGATTGACCTTCTGAGGAAGTTGTCTACGTTGACGAGTGGTGAGGACGATATCTTCGACAGAGACCGCAACAGTATTTGACTCTTAAGTCTGATGCTGGCGGCCAAAAGTTGGCAACGGAAAATGAGATTTTCTCAAGAGCGATTCTTTTTCCCCTATCTAATACTGAAGAAGAAGATTCCAAGGTACCCAAAATTTTTCTAGCGGAGAAGGTATTTTGGATACGGCGGGGAAGCACTTGGGCGCTTGTATGCATGTTCATCATAGCTCTTTGGAAAATCCCATTCTTCCCATTTTGACCGCATGCGTCAGAGGCCACTTGGATCTAAGAGTCAAGTACTGTTGCGGTCTATGTCTTCGATGTTATTTGCAACCCAATCGGAAATTTATAGGTCTTTTTCCGATGTTATCCAATACCTCTCACATTCATAGGCAACCGATAAACGCCTATAAATTTCTGATTGGGTAGTAACGTAACTACTTTAGAGGCAGTTTCTTGAACAGTGTGGGAAGCATATATTCGTAGATTGAATTGATGAGGAGGTTGTCCACGCCGATGTGAGGCTAGGTCGCGATAGATTCAGAAACCTTCTCGTTGGTAGTATTCGCTGTCATCTAGCGCTCTGCTTGGTAGGTTAGCAAGAGCTGGCAGCATGAAGCAAGCCATGAAGCTTCGGTGATGTGATTTCTAGGGTGACTCAGCTTGCGGCATCGATGGATTTAAACTCATATTTGAAGTTAGCGGCTATGGAACGTGACAAGTAGAAAGGTCGGTGGTGACATGTTGCATGAAGCGGCTGTTCACGCTTTAGACTGTGACTCGTCCACCAGAACACTTTAGTGGAAAGGGTTACATATTAATCGCTTACAGAATGTCCTCATTTTCTGTCGCACTCGAAGAACTTGCACAAAGCTCGCTTGATAAGACTGTGCCCATAAGTTGGATAGAGCTGAGGCGCCTTCAATTATTGTTGGCAGTTACTGGCCAGATCAAGTGTTGAGATTTACCTTTGATATAATTTCTTGCAGTACGTAAGGGATGATTATATTTTACCAATGTGGAGTGGACTGTGTTAAATACTTAATGCTAAAATCAAACTGAAGAGAGCATTGTAAGCACAAAGTTGCAGCATGAGGACAGACATGGAGATTAAGTAGTCAGATACGCAGCAGCTGACAGTGCTGAGTCAGATACACTGACAGCGTACTGCATAGAGTCACATAGACTAGCCGCTGATTGTGTTATGAATATAATGCTCTATTTAGCCTATATTTATGTTCTCACAAGTTGCCGCGTCAATTAATTATTATTGCTGGGTAATCAAGAGAGATAAATTATAAAGTTTTTTTTTACTATGAATTTATTTCTCATATACAGTTCTAGTAATGTTTCACTTTCATAAGCATTTCAAGCAAATTTTAAAAGGTGTCTTCTTTTCTTTGAGCGAATGCGAGTATTATACTCTAAAACACTTAGGCTTTAGCGCAGCCTATGACAGTAAGATATACAGCCGCAGCACAGCTGCGCGCTGGGGTGTTAGAAGGGACAAGATAAAGATTTACTATGTTTATATGTTCATGACGAGCAACCAACGGTTTTGAGAGGATTTTTGCTGGCCTTGGTGAGAAGTGTATATTGTTTAAGTTGAGTTGTGAGAGACTGTTGTTCTGAATTTGTAGAGGGATTGAACGGTAAAATGGCGATTCTTCGTATCTCGTCGAGAGTTTCCGACGTTTAAATTTTCAGGCCATTGTGGGATTGGACAAGATCCTCACGCCTGTCTGTGAGTGTCATCAATAGTGAGTATAGTGCCGTTTCTTCACTTCGGAATAATTCTGCATGAAGTGCAGCTTTCATCAAACTATATGCGGAGGTTTTTCAACGTCGAGATTTTTGGCCCCTCTATAAGAATGGGCTCTTATTTTTGTACACAGACCGCGCGTATTATCGATAGAAATTGAATGCAGTTTATCGTCGTAATGGACTTACTAGGATATTGAAATACAAACGTCTGCAGTTCATCATCGTCGTGGTTTCGGCCTCATTAAGGGCTTTGGACCTGTAGTTCAACCAGCATATTGAGTGTTTCAACGAATAACAATCAGATGCAGTAATCCCTTTATCACCGGTACGGGGCACTTCAATTTACATCATACATTAGCTTTGTCCGACGTCATGAAAGGGCCTGCTTCTGTCTATAAGTTCAGTGCAAGGTGACGTTATATTGCACCAGTCTTCATTACAATATCGTTACAGCGCGTCTCATCGGTTAAGTGATCATCAGCTGCAGTTGGGTCACGCAGCGTTCAAGGCGACATCTGGTAGGAGAGGCTGAAGTTACTTTACAATTACATATTTACGTCATCAGCTTCGGACAGCAGTTAATCATCCAGTCCGTACGTAAGTAGGAATGGTTACTCATTGAGTACACGAAGATAAATTAAAAAAAAATATTATAAGCACCATTGCCAAATCATGCGTTGCGAACTTATTTACTAAAGTGTGTGCTGTGTTTTTCGGAAGAGCCTCCTAAGTTCGCTATAATGTAAACGTCACGTTTCCCATCATGGATACATGAGGTAATGTTTTCTTTTCTCACGATGTTAATCGATATTCCTCTCTAATTACAAACATAATTTATTTTGTCAAATGCTTGAGCTTTGCAAGAGTGTTTTATATAATTTCTATTTTTTCTAAAAAAATATGCTATCAAACTGAAAATCATTTTCACGCTGTATTACCTCGCTCAATCAGTCTTCTTGTTACCGAGCGAGATGTATGAGTATCTTAGGATGTTTTACAGAATTTTAAACTTGCATAATTCGCTTAACTTTTCAATTGCTCAAATTTCCTGGCTCTCTCTCTTGCTTTCAATAAATAATTCATTGCTTATTGTGTGTTTCATTTGGCATCTACGTTAGATCTCACATGTAGTTGGTCTAAGACGTTTATTGTTCATTCATTTTATTCATTTTTGACAATTTCAATGTTTATTATTTCCATTGTTATCATTTTGCTTACTTATTTATATCATGTTGGTGTTAGGAATTTTTCTGTACACTGCCATGCGCCATTTATTTAATTTATTTGTATACAAATATTATGAAGACACAAATTAATATTGATCCAATTATTAGTGACACGAAGTTAAATAATTTTTGACACGTAAATTAATTGAACATTTGACACAGGGATTAATCGACAACACAATGCATGAAATGGCGCATAACAGGTCCTAACACACATGAGGTGAGCCACGCCTCCACCCTATCCTACAGGTGTTCAAAAT
>LQNS02277220.1:3777743-3797174 GCA_001587735.2 Parhyale hawaiensis | reverse complement strand
CATCACGCGCTTTTACACGCACATCACCCACTTCTACAAGAACGTAACCTATTTATATCCATGTTTCAAGTATTTACCGATTTGCTATTCGTGACCTCTTGATGGAACGTAACCCTCACGAATAGCGAGCGAGGGCTTACTGTATATATAACATTGTGAGGGCGTTAAATCTTCAAAGACCTGCATTATACAGTAAATAATTCAGCCACATGGAGCTATATATGCATGCCGAAATTACCCGACATGTGCGGCTAATTTCGGCACCCCCCTTTGGAGAGACCCTGATCAAAAATCTGGAAACCTAAGGACTGGATACTAAGGGGAATTGAAGCCTAAGCTTAGACCTAACTTTTTAACATAAACATTTGTTTGTGTTCTGTAGCTGTGCTCACTTAAGTGCTACTTTCCAGCCGAAATAGTCCTACCTTTCGGTACGTATGCTCATAACTGGTGAGTAAATTTTGATGATTGGTGAGTAGGTAAATTATGAAAACTAGTAGGTAAATTATGGTAACAGTGAGTAAATTATGATAACAGTGTGTAAATTATGGAAATAACTAGTGAATAAATTATGATGATGACTGGTGGGGATCGTCTCCTACAGGTGAGTGTATGCATGCGCTGGATTGTAAAGCCTTTGGAGCTGTAAGCTTTTAGGGGTGAGAGTTGTGTGAGTGAGGTTTGGACACTATCTTGTCCAGCAATTGAAGTTGGATGAAAATGGGTAAGTTAGTGGATTTTGGGTTGTGGGTGAAGCCAGAGTCCAACTCTTAGGGTCCCAGCAGCTTCTGATACTCTTTGGACCCACAAAGTGCCCACCTACAATTGACCAGGGTTGTGGAGTTGGATCTGGCCCAGACTCCAACTCTTGGTCTTGCAGTTTTCTGACTCAATCATGCACACATCTCTTTCGTTATTTTTTGTAGTACTGAACACTACTGCACTCATTTAGACAGCAGAACAGGGAAATATTTTATACCTACTCTAATCCTTTCCAAATTTGAAGAGATTACGAAACGTAGCTGTAGCTAGTGCACAATATCCAATACATTGCTAGTGACAGTTGCTTTGATGGCTGAAATTTTAGTGTTTCATACCCTTAATGATTTTTTTTGGTTATTGTTGTTGTTTTTGTTTCTCCAATTGTTGTTCCTTAGCGTATTTAGATATCCACTATTGAAATATTCCTGAGTACTATTAAGGATCTACGTAGATAGTATCAGTGCTGTGGAAAATGCCATTTGACCCTAGATATTCAAGCTCACAGTCAGAATTAATGAGAGGCCTGGCTCCTTTTTTCCACCTGTTATACCCACTTAGCGTTGCGCTGTCTGCCTAAAACTGCTTGCGTGTTTCTCTGATGTATAACCACTGTTTAGTGAACAAAAGAAAAAAAATTTGCCCACAAGAGCACTTTTTTCCAACTTCAAGGGTCTTAAGGTAGTAGTAGATATCCATCTAGGAAAAATGCTTCTAACACAATTTTTTTCTCCCCATTTGGCAACTTTTCCAAACTAGCCACTACCGTATAGAAAATAAAAAGTTGAAAAATGCTCCACACTAATGGGGATACCTTCATTCTTGGGTTTCACATTTCTCTGCTCTGTTGGGTGTATACACATGTCCCTTGCCACCCAACCCCCCTTCTCACCCAAATTTATTAATAAAACTCTGAAACTAAGTATGAAACTGTGCACTACCTCCCCTTCAGTAATCTCAAGCCTCCACTTATCTTCGTAGCTAATGGATGTTTGATTGGTTGTGTGACCTGCTTATACAGTGGTGCTGGAAATAGCTATACCAATAGCTATAGTTATGGATATTAATTATATTCATCTTGCAGCAATAACATTGCCCTGAGCCTCAATGGTCAAGACCCACTGCCCTCCAGTCCTGGCATGACCCTCAAAGATGCTGGCATTGTTGCATCTGACCGCATCACCATCATACCTGCCCCTGCGGGGGGCAGCAGTGGGACTGACGGAGCAGTAGCTCCTACTGGAGGTGGTGCCAGCAAAGGAGCCAAAGATGGCAATGCTGCAGGTGAGCTTTTAGCCAATTAACCCTTTAACATTTCTGTTTGAGTAGGAAAAACCTAATTTAATACAGTAGTTGATTTAATGTGTCCCTGCAGGGTTGTTGGTGAGCATTTTTAGGTTTCAACCCATTGAACCCTATTAATCTTTCAACTTCTATATGGAAAAAACTTCTTCCTTACTGAATCTACTTCCTACACGACGAGAGATGGGAGCGAAATCGAGAGAAAGCAAATTTTAAGGGATCTTGGGGTGAGAATACAAGATAATGCCACTTTTGAAGATCATGTGGCTCGAGTTGATTCCGTAGGCAAGAAGTGGAGCGGATGGGTGCTTCGAACTTTCTCTTCACGAGAGGCAGACACAACGCTCAACTTATGGAAACAACTGATACTGCTAAGGATTCAATACTGTTCACCTCTTTGGATGCCAAGCAAATGGAAAGACTTGAAGTACCTCGAGGCTATCCAGAGATCGTTCACTGCCAAAATCCGAGGAATGAAAGATTTAACCTATCACGAAAGACTGTCTCAACTTCAAATGTACTCAGTTCAATGGAGATTCGAGCGCTTTATGATCATATATATTTGGAAAATTCTTTGAGGAATTACTGTCAATGTCAATGGGCGAATCCAGGCCAGACACTCAAACCGTATTGGTTGCTTGAAATGTCACCGGTACAGAGACTGCAAAATTTAAACAGTTACTGGACGCATGCTTACTGAAAGTGCCAGATAAACCTGCTCTAAGCGGCTATGTGAACTGTAGGGATAACTCGCTGTTAGCCACCCTGCTGGTCACGGACTGCAGCATCACCTCTGCACAAGATTGGCGGCGTGCGTAAAGTCGCCTGGACCTCGTCCGAAATATCATCAAAGGTATAGTAAACCTTAAACTTTTACAGGCATAGTACCATTTAAATAGTGATGAATTGATCCCAATAAGTGTTTGAATTTTGATTGTGATATTAATTTGGAAGTTCCTCACGCTTAGTGTTAACTTACTAAGCGAAGAAGTAGCTACCTAACAGCAGAAGCTAGATTATTTGGAGTCTGCATGTTGTATGATAGTGATATAAAAGATTAGAATGTCGACGCCAAAAACCCATTTCCAGGTAGGAACCCAGTCTTTGGTTGCTCTAAGCTAGTGCCATTGTCCCAATATGTAAAAAAAAAGTTACGGTTGCTGAACAGAAAAATGGTAGTCAATAGACACTATATAATTGTCATCAGTTGTAGCACATTGATTGGGATACTGACACGTTACCATACATCAGATCTTAGATATGATTATAGAGTGTAATTGGAACAGAGCTGCTGCTGAAATGTGAAGCCGTTTGAAATTGAGTAATGAGCTGTGAAGAAGTTATACAAACCTACAAAGCTCTGGAGGGTGCTGATTCCAGTACCTACATGTCCAGACGATTTTTGAAGGTGTTGATGGTTTGTGCTTCCACAACTTTCTAAGTGTCTGTTGTTGCAATTTATTCACTCTGCTGTAAGGGAGGAATTACTAATCTTAGATGGAGATTCATTTTTTAATGCTGATGGCTGATCATATATATAGCCTAGCTGCCTGGAAAATGGATGGCAGAAAATGATGTGTCCATGAAGCTCTGTAGGATTGTTGCTCAGGGTATAATGCTGAAATAAATAGAAAATTTCGAAGTTTAAGCCCATATAGCTATAGCTACATGTACTTGATGTTGATTTTCGGTTGTGGTGATTGCTGGAGCCCTCAGGGGCATATTGTGGTGGGCCCTTTCCCTGTCACAATATGTTTGGGCATCACGCACCCAAGGGTCTCGAGTGCCCTTCTCCGCAGGGGATATCCTAGCCTCTGGCCGCAGTTCCTGCTGAGGTTAGTTTTTGTAGAGTTGAGTAGGTTCTCTATATTTCCTTTCCGTCCCGCGAGGTGGGCCGCCGATCGAGGTGACCGACTTTTTCTGCGGGGCTCTTACCTCGCCCGTGCGGAGGGCCACAGAAGGGACCGTCCACACGGGCGTTTCTTTCTTCTGTCTTCTTTTCTTTTCGTCCTTCATCTCTTGCCGCCTGAGCACAATGTTGTGGTTCCGGCTGTAAGCCGAGTAAATCATCTTAGATCGCTATTGATTGTCTAAGTTTAAGAAATTGCGGGACAATACAATATAATAATAGTAATGGTGGTTGTTGGAGAGGGTTGGGGCAAGTAGATAATTGGTAGGATAAAATGAAAATCCTAAATTTATGATTTACACTATACCAGCCCTGGTCTGTTCTGGCATACAATTCATATTCACTACCAAGGTCCATGTTGATGATTACGGATCTGCTGATATTCAAGTCAGCCAGTAAAGATTCTTGGTGATTTAAGGAGCAGTTATTACATTTTCACATTGCTCAAAGCCGTTTTGCATTTCGTGGCCCTCAACGCCGGAGCCTTTTTTTAAATAATAGTCGTGATGATAGACACTAGCCGTGGGTCTTCCAGATATCCACACACCGCAATTTCCTTCATTGTTAACCCATCAACTGCGGCATGCGTTTCTTGAACACCGTTTCGGGAGCGGATATTTCCGTCATTCACAGTTGATGGGTTAATGCCTGGCCCAGTATTGTAGAAAATGTCAAGGGAGATAATTTATTTCAAGTGAGGGTGAATCTATTGGACCTGTAAACCCCGTGAGCGAGCAAGGTATAGGCCATAAGGTTTGATTAGTTAGGTTCGTCCATCCAATGTCATGTAAAGCAGCGCCCCCAGGTAGACTATGTAGGTTTTGATAGCTGGGCCTCCAGGACTTGTTTCCTTTGCTTCTTTCCACTATCATACTCTTACTGATGATGATCTGTGCTACTATACCTCTTCTTTCTTGAGTTGCTGTTAGCTACCACACGCTTTGATCCTGTTTGGGAGCACCCTCGTGCATGGGTTCTACGTTTCTGCCAAAATACTATATGTCGCTTTTTCCTCTTTGTAGTGGAAATGGAGTCTTCAACCACTGACTAGCCCAATATCTAATTGGAGGCTCTCAGGGGTGTATTCTGGCGGGCTCTTTCTCTGCCACAATATAGGTATTTGGGCCTCACGCACCCAAGTGCGTTCTCCTCAGGAGATGTTGCAGCTGGCCGCATTTCCTTCTGAGAAGGTTAGTTTTGTAAAGTTAGGTAGGTTCTCTATTTTCCCCTTTCTAATCCGTGGTGTGGGCTGTCGATCGATATAGCCGACCTTGTACACAGGACACCTCTAATTTCTATCGTGTGGAAGGCCTCAAAAGGGGTCTTCCACTAGAGTGACTTTTTCTATTCTTTGCGCCCTTTTCCTGCCAGTAGTAGCGCACTGAGCCAACTTAGCCTATAGTGTATGGCAGAGGAGAGCCGATGTCGAGATGGGATATTCCTTCTCGAACCTCCTGGCCAACTAGCATCACTGCTCAGATCGCCCCTTGGCGGAAACGATGGTTAAACTAATCATTCAATAACAAAATCTAATTGTAGACCTCTGGAGTGGGTTAGTAATGGGCCACCCTATGCTTACGCCCCCTACTGCTACACCTGCCCACTCTGTAGATGCTGAGAATGGAAGTGATGGCGTCGCCAGCAGAGATGGTGCATCGGAAGGGGATGATGCGAGTGCATCTGTTGGAAATGGCGGTGATGCTAATGCGTCGGGTGATGGTTCGGTTGGTGCTGGTGCATCTGGTGTGATTTGTGGAGAGGATGCATCTGGAGAAGCTGGTGAAGGTGGTGTGGGCGCATCTGGCGGAATTGGTGAAGCAGGTGATCCGAAGGCATCTGGTGGAGTTCCCGCAAGTGACTGTGCATCTGGTGGCGCTGCTAGTTCAATTGATGGAGCTGGTGAGAGTGATTCTAATGCGGCCACTGGAGCCGATGCTCCTAGTTCTGGTGATGCCAGTGCATCTGATGGAGGTGGTGCTCCTATACCTGGTGGTACTGGTGATGCAAATGCACCTGGTGAANGTGGTGGCGCTGCTAGTCCAGTTGATGGAGCTGGTGAGAGTGATTCTAATGCGGCCACTGGAGCCGATGCTCCTAGTTCTGGTGATGCCAGTGCATCTGATGGAGGTGGTGCTCCTATACCTGGTGGTACTGGTGATGCAATTGCACCTGGTGAAGCTGCTGAAGGTGATAGCTCATCAAAAATGGGTGATACTACTCCATCTGATGAAAATGACGCTACTGTGGCGGGTGGAAGTGACTCTAATGCGGCGGGTGGAAATGCTACTCCAGCTGATGGAAGTGACGCTAATACGTCTGGTGGAAGCACTACTCCATCTGGTCGGAAAGATGACGGCTCCACTGCACCCGGTGGCGGTAGCGACCCGCCAGCGGCTTCAGCACCAGATGCAGGCCGTGCTGAGGGTGGAGATGCTGCTGGCGTGCCACCTTGTGGTGGGTCTTCTTCGTGGGGACTTGTGGGGATCTGTTTCCCGATAGTTTTGTCTGCATCATGTGGTGGGTTGGGACAGTGATTTATTCTCTATGTGGGGATGTCCACCAGACTCCGTGCATTTTATTTGTGAAGAATTACATGTGTGAACCCACGTGTTTACTGTGGTTTATGCCGAACAGTGAGTGTGATTTACTCGCCAATTGGATTATTCGTACTTACGTTTATGCCGAACAGTGAGTGTGATTTACTCGCCAATTGGATTATTCTTACTTACGCTTATGTATGACAGTGAGTGTGATTTGCTCACCAATTGGATTATTCGTACTTACGGTCATGTATGACAGTAAGTGTGATTTACTCTTCATGTGGGGATTTCCACCAGGCTGTACGTTTTCAACAAATACATCAGTGAACCAATGTTTTTAGCGACGTTTACCGTGTGTAGTTAAATCTTTCTGTTGGTGGCGGTTCATACCGACCTCCTCACTGAGTGTGGCTAGGTGGTTCCTCATTCCGAGAAGCCTTCTGGCTCACTGTGTACTTACAGAGAAACTTTGGAACAGGAACAGTAGCAGCAGCCACTAATTACCTATAGCTCATCATAGCGCTGGCAGAATCATGACTGTTTGTATTGGAACAGCAGCAGCCACTAATTACCTATAGCTCATCAAAGCGCTGGCAGAATCATGACTGTTTGTATTGCAAGTTTATGTTTCTTTATCGTGATTCTCTGTGTCTGCGGTGGTCTGTCGTGCCTCAGTACATTTCGACAACTGTGATAGCAGTTTTTACTGTGCTGCAAGGGGGGAGGGGAGGTGGCTCGTCTCTCTGTACATATCGCACGAACAAGCTGTGTCGGATAAAATTGAGCTCCGATGCAGTCACAAGCATAAATCCTGACGGTTCTGATCATTAAAACTCCTTACTCATTGTTCTCAAAATAGTACTACCTATCAAATGTCAGTCATTGAAAAACATACGATAGATTCTATTTTTGTAGTTCTTAAATACGCTTCATAATCCTGACTTTTGATACTTTCAGAATACTGGGAATGGATTTTTAGCAGTCAGGATAATTGATAATGTTTGTAAACACATTGGCACATACTTCTTTTTATTGTAGGAGTTAAATTTTCCTATTTCTAGAACGTTCTGTATTATCTGTGACAGTTAGCCTGATCTAACTTTCACCAGGTACCTACCTAACTAATACAAATCTCGTCCATTATCTGTCCACGTAGTTAGTAGACCTCGTGGGGCCTGCGCTGATGGTTATCGGTATTTTTTTTTTTTGCATTATTTCAACTTTGTTAGAAACAGCCTTCTAGATGGACTGAGTGTCCACCTCTGTCCATTGAATCGTGGTATGAGTTTCCCTATCTAACTACTGTGACTTTTCTTTTTCGCGGCCGTGAGTCTGTTGTCTGCTGCTCGTGTGGGACTACCTATGCAAGGAACTTTGATTAACCACCAGCTTTTATCTGTCTCTGCTCGTCCCCTTCTCTTATTACCTCTGCCAAAGAGGTTGTTTTCGTCGTGTCTGTCTTTCACCAAGATAACTTAAAAAGTTATGAACCGATTTGGACGAAATTTGCAGGGATTGTTAGGCACGTTAGGAGGAACAGATGATTAGCTTTTAGTGAAGATGTATCCATCCGTTTGTTTGTTTGTCTGTCTCTCTGTCTGCCTGCCTGATTTTTCTCAATGCCATAACTCAGAAAGTTATGGATGGATTTTTATGAAATAAACACGAGTTGTTAGGTGTATAAGAAAGAGTAGGTAAATGACCAAATTTTTGCGACGATCCGTTTGTTCGTTCGTTCGTTTGTCACTGTTTTTATTTTATGCTTGTTAGCACAATAATTAAAAAAATAATGAATGAATATTTATGAAATTTATAGGGGTTTTTAGTAATGTTGAAAGACATAAATGATTAAATTTTGGTCCAGATCGGTTAGTTCGTTTGTATGTTTGACTCATGCTTGTCATAACGTTTGTTAGCCGTATAGCTAACTCAAAAAGTTATGATCGGATCTTCAAGAAAATTGCACAAGCTGTTATTACTATCAAAAGGCACGAATGATTGTTTGTAACTATTTTGATGTTTATACTAAGAAAATTATGGTTTCAGAGCCAATTTGGGGAGGTAGGCCTATGCGCTCTGAGAGTGCTCTAGTTACCATTGTTGTTGGATCCTATTCTGCTTCTGTGTTGAAGATGGATTCAAGTGGTACTTAACTCCCCGCCCCCACATGTGAATCCACTAGGCTGAATAACACAAATGTGCCCCGTTTAAATGGCATTCTTTAACCCAGAAACTGAGCTGGAATGTTCTGAAGTTGTCTTGAATGTATCGGCGTCATAATTCTTTAACTGAGATCGACTTGTGAATCTAAAAAAATATTTCAGTTGTGGTAAACTTGCTTTTGAATTTGTGGCCAGTAGTACTCTAAACAAATGCAATTTGTATAGCTGACTAGAGTCAAACCAGCGAAAGGAGTCCGATGGGCGCGCGGCTATGAACGCAAAGCAATTTGGCCAAATCTCACTTAAGCGCGTGGTATAACTTGTCTCAATTGATAAAATTATATTTATATTCGCATGCGCAAAGTGCATTAGGTAATAGATTAAATTTGACACTGCTGCGTTCAATTCAGCCCCGCCCCTAAGGACTGCTTACGCTGGTTAGACTGTAGCAAAATACGAAATTACAAACTTGCTGATAATAGACGATCAGTGGCAAGAATAAAAGCTTTCATAGAAAGAAAGTGCGCAATCCGTCCATTGTGCGTTTCTTGGAAAAAAACTCAATGGCTTATTGAGGAAATCCTTCGAGACATTCAGTTGACCCCATCGTAGACGTCCCCTACAAACTTTAAACTTCTGTGTCTGAAGCATTCAGAGTTTGTATTTTTAGATATTTTTTGGAGTAATGATGCCAAATCACATGAATTTTTACGCAACTAGATAGAAGAGAAATTGGTTTAATACTTCAAGCAGTGTCCAGTCTCTATTCAAAGTCTTTCGGGGAAACTGTGCCTTGAAAAAATATTTATTTCTTGACATCCCGCTATTTTTGTGCTAAAATAATCAATCTACCACTATTTACCTTTGATCTGCATCGTTTGTACCACCAACTTCCTCAATTTCAGATGTTCCAGCAGCCCCGGTCCACTTCCCCCCCACTACCCTTCTAGAAGTAAAAGAAAATCCTGATGGTGATGTAGTTCTTCCGGAACGCTCGTCGTACCTATTAGCGACCTGCTCACCCACCTCACCTGACCATCTCGTCAACCTCCTCGCCCACATCACCATGATCGAGTGTGGCTTTCACTCGTCAGCTTCTGGTGGCACAGGGTCAAAATTTGACAAGGACATGCCACCGACTGGCTGGAACTCGATGGTTGCCAATTTCACGTACACCCACAGTAGCTACGAAGGGTTCACATGCACCCTTGTGCTTGTGTCTATGGGTGAACTGAAGCAGATCCTGATCTCCTTCCCCAAGCAGGATGTAGAAATCAGCACCAAAGTTACTGTTAATGAGTATGTGAAGGAGGGAATTTCCTTTGCCGATAACAGACCCATCGTCGCTGGTGACCTGCGCAACGTTTCTAAGTTGTCGCAAAAGTTGCGAAATGAGTTACTGGTGCCTCTTCAGCTGGCAGCTCATAGGATACTAGGCCTGCCCTCGCCTTTTCATCTGGCTGGCCTTCCCACAGAAATTGTCCTTCATGTGCTGAGACTGCTGGATGTTGCGAGCGTCTTGAAGTTGTCTGCTACGTGTCGTCGCCTGCACGAGACCTGCATGGACGATATTGTATGGGAGCATCTGTACCGAAGAGACCTCGGCACGCCTCCTAGCACGGCTGGAGAGGGTACAAAGATGGTGGCGCTCTACAAGGAACGTTACCAGCAAAGAAAACCGTTCAACATTGGTTGGCAGCCGCCTCAGCCTGACACGCCTTTCGGGCATATCCCGCAACCTCGGATCTACCCAACCGGACCCATGGGACCTACCCCGCCTGGATTCCCGTACATGCCTCAGCCTGTGGGTCCATACCCAACAGTGCCTGACCCATCACATCCCCTAAATCCTTACAGGGATCCAGATAGTCCCTATTTTGGTGGGGATGTACCGAACCACCCTCCACCTCCCCCATTTGGAGTCCCGGACCCCCTAATTCCCAATCCTCTTGGTCCGTTTGGCAGCAGGGATCCGTTAAATCCGTTTGGTGATCCTGGGCATGGCGGAATGGGACCTGGCATGCCTGGAGATCCCTTTGGGCCTCGTAGACCCCGAGGAGGGCCAGGAAGAGGACCTGGCGGGCCTGGAGGATTTACATTTATTTAAAATTATAGTTTTTCAATTGGTGAATAAGAAGGTAGACTAAAAAAATTGTAGGCCAACCGAAATACTAATGAAAACATTTTTTCTAAGTCTTATATGGTAGTAAATTATGGTAATGGTGGGCCGGAAAAGTCATGAGTTGACTAAGCCACTGTTTGAAAAGGAACTTAAAATTTTGTAGGCAGGTCTGGCTTCTCTAACACTGGAGAAGAAATTTGTGTTTCAGTTCCCGCACTTATTGGGCCTTGCATTGGTATTGTTGTCCTTAGTATTTTCTTTCGACCTTTTAAGGACTACTTATTGTACTGCGACCTTCTAATTGTCTTCTAGAATTACTCGTTGCACTTGGATCAGAAGCGGTTTAAGGAGCTGGTGTTTGGAGTTGGGTGACCCGTGTTGAACACTGACTGCTGAGCCTAGTCAGTAAAAAAGTTCGTTATACTATATGACCCTTGCTTCTTCCTCTGTTAGATCGCTTTTGTTGTGGAAACGGAGGCCCAAAATATTCCATACAATAATAATAAGTATAGAAGTTCATGCAGTCCCCCCACCTCTATTGAAAGCTCTGGGGGTTACCATTTAGCCCCAAAAGTGCCACTAATGTACCTTAACTTTAGAACACTAAGCCTATTTTCCTATCTTGTGTTAAAGTATATCAAATGTGTAAAGTATAATACACTCATGATCTGTGTTCTAGGTTCAGAGCCCATGACCCCGATGGATATTAGAATTTATACTCGGCACCAGGTACGCCGAGCCAGTGACAGAGTGTAAAATCTGAGAATATCTTGATTTTGTGTTGTCGGCGGGCGTGATGCCTGCAGCGCTAGTAACCCAACCCGCTGTTAATACCTAATGATAATAATAGGGTCAGAGCTCCCGAGTGCCTTCTCCGCAGGGGATGTAGCATCTGGCCGCGGTTCCTGCTGAAAAGATTAGTTTTGTAGTTATGTAGGTTGTCTTCTATATTTCCTTTCTGTCCCGTAAGGTGGGCCGCCGATCGAGGTGACCGACTTTTTCTGCGATACTCTTACCTCGCCCGTGCGGAGGGGAAAAGAAGGGACCGTCCGCACGGGCGCTTCTTTCTTCTGTNGTAGGTTGTCTTCTATATTTCCTTTCTGTCCCGTAAGGTGGGCCGCCGATCGAGGTGACCGACTTTTTCTGCGATACTCTTACCTCGCCCGTGCGGAGGGGAAAAGAAGGGACCGTCCGCACGGGCGCTTCTTTCTTCTGTCTTTTTCTCTTTTCGTCCTTCATCTCCTGCCACCTGAGCACAACGCTGTGGTTCCGGCTGTAAGCCGAGTCAATCATCTTAGATCGCTATTGATTGTCTAAGTTTCAGAAATAGCGGGACAATACCAATCTGATACTAGGGTCAGAGCCATAAAATAAAGCGTTACTATTAATCATAGACAAAGAATATTGTTTTATTATATGAGAGTAATTCGTTGCGCGATTGACAAGCTCTTTTCCATTGGTTGTTATCTACACCATCTTCCTTCCAAGAGCACCCCTTCTTGAAAAACTTCTTCGTGCTCCTTGCACACAGTCTATACCAGAACTCAAGGTGTTTTTTGCGTTATCGCCGTAAGCCAGGACCCCACCGACACAATAAACGATGCAATGCGAATTTTGCGGGAGACCTGGTGCCTGTTGGCGATAGTGTGTCGCGCGATCTGGGTTGCGTCGGTGGGGACAGTAGATTGCTGTACCTGAGGTTAGGTTTTTGCATGCAACAAATTTGTTACGTTGCTCTTTGCTTTGATGTGGTCCTGGCTGTACTCTGTCTTGATGTAGCTACATCGCCTGTGAACGCCTACGGCATTTTATGAATGCCCTCTTCCCAATGGATACAGTGTAAGCAGAAATTTCTGTTTTCTTCTCTCTTGTGTTTTAGTAGAAAACCTTAATGACCAGTTTCCACTCAGACCTCCGCAAATAAAGGATGGCAGCTGTTTCGCCTTGCGTTTCTGCAAAAAAATTCTAATCGGCAGTGATGCAGATCGCAGTAATGAATTAGTGTTACATTCACCCATCCTATAACATGGTTGTCCGTATTAAAGCTCATTGGATAAATGTAGCTTGGTTGACCAAATGAAAATTTGTTGGCACCACAAATTTGACTCTCTCTGAATAATTTGATCTATGATATACGGTACCTATAGTGATAGTTTGTTGTATAACCAGGGGAAAGTTACCGTCAATAGGTTTCACGCTCTAATGGGCGAAGTTCGATTCCTACTCCGACGCAGCGACCGTGGTGCGTGCGCATGACGCATGGCAGACTTAAGGCTAGCAGCCCCGTGAATCTTAACGTGCTGATCTCCACCCCTTGTATCGCAAGTTTGAGGCCAACCCAGGCATGCGAGCGTTTGGCTGGTCTAGGTGTGCTTACTCGGCAATGGTGGGTATGCTGGGCGGCCGTCCGTGGAGGCATATACCTTCCTCAGAGAGGAGGGCGCGAGTCGTTAAACCTTCCGTTAAAATGGCGTCATGTTTCTTGATGACCTGTGGTCGGCTGCAGCCCCACTTACTCCTCTGGGGACAGTAGGTCTATATCCGCTGCTCAAACCCGTGCGTGTAGATTTCCCCGTTGAGGGTGTCATCAAGTTGACATTATTATTACTATAGTGGGCAGGGTTACTAGCGCCGCAGACATGCTATCACACTCAGGTTGACTTTTTTTTGCTCGCACGGATAGAATAAAAGAGACCTTACCATATTGACTCGCGTCATACGTTGCTAGTTGCGCGCCAGTGTTGCCATCTCGGACATGATTCCCAGGGACCCTCACGTTGTCTCTTCCTGCATTACGCCTCACGTCGCGTGCTGTACGTAGCAATGCTTCCCGCCACGTACGGTACAGGGGACCTCACCCTGTTTCCTCATTCCTTACTCTGTCAAACACGCTTCTTATAGGAGCCAATTTTACTATTTTTTCCTCTGGGTTCCTAACTTCGTCTACGCATTTACTTGACGTCGCTTGACACGTGCGCTTTTTCTTCTCAAAGTAGTGTCCTCATTTGGCTCATAACTCATATGAAGCGCTTGTGTCTTTATATATTTTCCTGTTAACGACGGCCCCTGATTTCCCTGACGCCTACGGCGAGATATGAACTTGGTCACTAAAGCGAATGCTACCTCACTGCTGCTAATGGTCGCGGGGTTGATCCCCGCTTGGCCCGCCTGCGGACGGCAGCGTCCATAAAGCCGTGGCGCCCGGCATGTGATGTGACCCTAAGATGCAGACATGAGGCTCTCCAGGTCCGCTGTTCATGGTCGAACCTACATAGGGAAACTTAATCACATGGCCTCTTTTCAGCTACGGCATGTAAACTCTCAATATAGGTAATAATTACTAATCACGTGGCAACATCATGGGTGTGACGCCGCTCCTCAGAAGGCATATGATGGGCCATAGGATTAGGTAGCCGCATTCTTCCGTTCGCAGCTCACAGTCCTTGACTCCGCTAGTTCGATGCCAACCCAGGCACGTGAGCTCTTTGCTGGTCTAGGCGTGCCGACTCTTCAGTTTTATGCATGCACTGCGCCGTGGTGGAACTTACCTTCCTCAGAGATGAGAGGGGTGAGGGTTCGCGGGTCATTTGAATCTTCCGTCACATTTGGCGCCATAGTTTTTGATGACCGTGGTCGACTGCAGCCGCACTTACTCCTCTGGGGCCAATGGATGGACCTATACCCGCCACGCAAACCAGTGCGTGTGGGTCTCCCAGTTGAGGGTGAGGTCAAAGTTTACTTTACCTTTTACTATATGTCCTTTTCTCTTTCTTCTGTGATGTCATTCTGCTCGAAAACGGAGCCTTAAACTTCGTAACTAAAACTAACTAGGTGTGGCGCCTCAGCCAATCAACAGTTTGTATTTTTCCATCCCTAGAAGAGTTGATGACGCTGATTGGGTGTGATGTCATCTGTTTGGTTGTTACGTGATGGAATAACCTCAGGTTCAGCCATGATTGCTACTACCTTACCAATAATGACGGCCGCCATAGAAGCTATAAACCGTATTTGAATTTCTGCTCGGAAACCTCAAATTTTGCTAGGGTACGCATATTTTCCGGCACGTTTCGCAAAGCTCTGCTGCGGTTTATTTCCCTTCAACTCGATGAAGTAAAAAATATTATTATAAGAGATATTGATATTTGTGTGTGGGGAATTTCCTTTGCATATATTGCTCGTCTGTGATGTTTTTTATAGTATTTAGTGTGGATACTGTATCGCTAATGCCGAGGCCACACCATGCATTGCAAGCTAAACTTTATGAACGGGCCATTCAGCTCGCACGTCGACGTGATGCACAGTGAAAGCCTGTATCAAAGCTACCCAGGGAAGGCACTTCAATTTAACGACATTGAAGTTGAATGGCGCTAATAAGTTGGAGTGTGTTATTACGTGTTGTGACCTCGGCCTTTTATACTTGCTGTAGTTATTATACAATGTGAACTGAAACGTGCGTTTGAATAGGATAAATCACATTATGTAATGGTGCCAGGTGGCTAAAAAAGGTAAATTTCCGTCTATGCAATGCTGGGTGTATGAAAAAGGATTTTTTATATAAAGATATAACTTAAGTATTTGAAAAATATGGTTTATGAATGTTATTGGATTAACCCTTTCGGTACGATATATATATTTTTTTTTTTCCAGAAGCTCATAGAGTATACATCGTAGCAGCTACATAAGCTCACCTGGCATCTAGAGATGCCAGCAATATCTATAGGTTTAAATGAAATGCCTCTTGGTTAAGAAAGATAATTTGGTTATACGTCACGAGGTTTTCAAGAAGTGGCTGTATCGTATTATAATACTCATCGAGTATTAATGCACGTTTCTTGCGGTCCTTCATTTCGCCGTGTTGCTGTTGTATTAGCAGGGACCTTCCTTAGGGTTACATTGCAAGAAACGTTGTTTTGGTGTAAAAAGATACCTACTGGATTAAAAAATTGAGATTTTGCTATCTGACCATACGAGCTGTTTGAAACAGATTTTGTATTGTAAAGATATTTGGTTTCTTCAAAAATATGGATTTTTTTCGTTCTAGATACCGTTATACGGGAGGCTTAGCCGAACAGCGATGAATTTTGTTGTATGAATTTATTTTATGTTTGATAAAATGTTATTTTTACTTCATGATGAGGTATGTTTCCTAAAGATCTATTTGTTATGTAATTAACGAGGTGGTCAAAAAGTTGGAACAATTTATAATCGGCCTATCTCTTCAGCCGTAAGCCGAAGGGCTGGAAGGCCACGACTAAATTTATATAAACTTATCTGATCTGATTGAAATAACAAAATTTCAATATTGTCTCTGGTTTTTATTTTCTCGGTAACAATGTCGCCTCCAGCCTTTTTCTTGGGCCACAATGCGGCATCCGGCCATATTTTCTAGGCCGCAATGCGGACACCCGCCTGGTTACCGTTCAGTTCTGGTCAGACAGTCATTCGGATGGGATCTAAGTTTAGCAATGGTCGGAGGCCATCCTCAGTATTGAGCAAATGTATGGCTGTCAGAACAACGAAGTTCACTACGTCATGTGTTCGTTGTAACGTTGCTGTCAAGAAAATATTCCCGATTGAAATTGTGTCCATCTGTTTGGTGCATCACGTCCTTGAGTTACCGTTAGTTTATTAACCCTTTAGTGCCTACTGTACACATTTGATGACATTACATGTAGTGTTATTCCTACGAAAAGTGATGTTCTATTGAGACACTAAAGGGTTAAATGAAATAGCCATTTAGTTTGTCGCTCTGAAAAGTGATGTTCTATTGAGACACTAAAGGGTTAAATGAAATAGCCATTTAGTTTGTCGCTCTGAATTGTGGTTTGGTTCGAGATTATTGAGGAGCGCAATGAAAATACTTGATCACGAGAGGGTAGAGCAGCACATTCGAATGCAGATTAAACTATAAGACACTGACACTCAGTACCCCCCCCCCATTTAAAATTATATCGCGGTCATGGAGCCTTTGTTGTATCTAATAGGGCGGGAAATTTCGATTTTAATAATAATGCTTCCCTGCCACAATATATTTGAGCATCGCGCACTCGAGGCTCCCTAGTGCCTTTTCCGCAAGGGATGTTGCAGCTTGCCGCAGTTTCTGCTGACGAGGTTAGTTTTGTCAAGTTAGGTAGCTAGGTTCTCAATACTTCCCCTTCTGTTTCGGTATGTGGGCTGCCGATCGAGGTGGCCGACCTATTCGCGCTAGGCTTCTACCTTCCTGTTTTTCGTTTCCTTCCCCTGCGCGGCGTAGCTGAGCGAAAGCGTTCAGCCGTGTCCCGGGGTTGGAGATGCACAACGTGCGCCTTGTTTCCTGTCAGTATCGCACTGACCACTCTTGAGACCTCCCGGCAGAAAAGCCGAGACAAAAATCATTGATAATTGAAAACGAGACATACCTCGCGCCCTAGTGGCGCACAAGCCTGTGGCTAAACACAGGAATAGTTCGGCGCGATATAGGCAGTGTGCCATCGAAGCGCTAGTAAAAGTTTCTACTACTACAAGTTTATGAAGCCCGGCCCGTATTGTGTCTCACAGTTACCACTGGTAAGTTCATTTATGAAGCTCAAGCGCCCCTTTGTGTGTGATTACCCAAGTAGCATGCAACGAGCTCTCTCATTGGCTGGACACACAGGGGCGTGCGCGTAACATTAAAGTTACAAGCGTGGGGTTCGTTGAATTTTTTTTTCTTGAAATGTAGCGATGTTGTGAGTTACAATGAACAATCTTGTGACATTAGTAGGTGCCCGTCAGCGGGGGTAGGATGGGTCATAGACTCGTAAGCCATAGGATTAGGTTCGCCCATCCTATGTTATAAGGAGCAGCGACCCAGGAGGTTCCTCTAGGCTACGTTAGCCATTAGCTTGGCCTTCGAGACGTCTGTCTGGCTTCCTTCCAATTTCATACTCTTACTGATCTTACAGTCCTCTGTTCTTCCTCATCTCTCCCGAATTGCAGTACCCATGCGTTTGGGAACTCCCTCGTGGATGGGCTCTACTTTTCTGTTGTCACAATATATATCCCTTCATTTCATCTGTGATATCACCATTGTTGCGGAAACGGAGAATTGCACTTCTGAATATGATAAATTGTAATGTTAGTTAGTCTAGGCCTTCGGACCAAACGTACCTATCTTACAGTCCAGCTTAAAAACAAATATGATCTCGGCCTCTACCAATGGCACTCACCTCAAAGCTCGCTGCAGACGATAGTCTCATGTCCTGTGTTGTTACTTCACCGCGTTCGAATACTTCGTACTGTCCTTGCCAATACGAGTGTGTGTCTGCCAAAAGTTTCGATGAAATGTTTACCGTTGTATTTTCTGGTTTAGCCCGTGTTACTAGTGCAGTGTATTGGGTCTTTTCGAAATTTTATCGAATGTCGTCTCTGAAAGCAGTGCCCTTTTTTGTTGTTTACGTAGACGCAACAACGCATTCGAACGCTGTGAAGTGAAAACGCAGGACAAAAGATTAGAGTCTGCAGCGGGCTTTAGTTGATCTCAAACCAAATTATGATTGAAAGTAACAAATCATAACACCTGCTATACTGAGATTTTTTTATCCAGAGGAAATTAGGCAGGCCTATCTTGTCCCGTTATCAATACATGAGTTTGAAACTTGTGACGCTTTGATTTTTTTCCTTCCCACCTTCTCAACCCTATTTATGTTTTGGTGAGCAGCAACCTCAGGGAAGCTCGATAGTTTACCTCACCCTTACTTGGCCTTTGTGACGTCTTTCTTTCGTGCCTGCTTTGCTTCTTTCAGCTTCGATGCTCCTGCTTATTCTACTTTCCTCTGTTCTTCCTCATCTATCTCGACTTGCAGAAGTCAAGCTTTGAGTTTGCATACCTCTTACTTGGGAATTTGGGACGTCTGTCTTTCGAGCCCACTTCGCTTCCTTCCGTATCAAACTCCTACTGATCTTTCTTCCATCTGTTCTTCCTCTTCTGGTCAGACCTGTTGATCTTGTGAGGGAGAACCTTCGTGCGTGGGTTCCACGTTTCTATCGACATACTATATGTCCCTTGTTTCTCCTGTTAGATCGCCGTTGTTGTGGAAATGGAGGCTTAAGCTATTCAATCAGTACTATATAATAATTCACGTCGTGTTTTTATTCATAAATATATCATAGACCGCAACAGTACTTGACTCTTAGGTCTGACACTGGCGGCCAAAAGTCGGCAACGGAAAAATGGGATTTTCTCATGAGCTATTCTTTTCCCCCAATGTAATACTGAAGAAAAAAAATTTCAAGGTACCCAACATTTTTCTTGCGGATAAGGTATCTTGGATACGGCGGGGACTCACTTGGGCGCTTGTCTGCATGACCGTGTCTGGACATGTTCATAATAGCTCATGAGAAAATCCCATTTTGGCCGCTAGCGTCAGATGCCACTAGGACCTTTGACTTTGACCTGGAGCCCAATAAAGTTGGGGCTTTTTTCAACAGCCGGGTGCTCCTCATCACTATACTAGACAACCTACCCACTCCAAAGCCCTACTCACCCAGAGCCACCACCCTCCCCCTCCTTGCCCACACATCTACCAAGAACCTCTTAAGACCCACCATGGCCCCAACCGTCATTCCATCCTCAAATCCCAGGACGACCCCCACACCCCTATCCTCCCTCTCGAACCA
>LQNS02277220.1:3716026-3733459 GCA_001587735.2 Parhyale hawaiensis | reverse complement strand
GCTAGCCCCCTAAAAATTTGGGACGTAATGCCCCCATACCTGAAGACACTTTTTGAGCAAAAAACAGAAAATTGATAATTTTGACCATTTTCGCCTAAATGATCCCCTTAAATCAAGATGGCTTGGATTAGATCGTATTTAGCGACCCAATCGTACAAGCCCATAGTCTGTCGAGAGATATATGGCACCCATGCACGAGGGCGTTGCCATAAACCGGATCACCGCGCATGGAAATAGTAAGTCGGGAAAGAAGAGAAAAAATAGAGTAAAGCATCATCAATAGGAGTATGAAAGTGAAAGGAAACGAACTGGGCACGAAGGAAAGACTTCACGAAGGCAACCTATAATCAAATCAGCGTAAGCAGTCCTTTAGGTGCTGGGCTATATTGAACACAGCAGTGTCAAATCTAATCTCTGACTAATGTGCTTTGAGTATTAGAATATAAGTATAATTTTATAGATTGAGACATGTTATGCCGCGCGCTAAAGTGAGATTTAATAAAGTTGCTTTGCGTTCTTAGCCGCGCCCATCGAACACCTTACGCTCGTTTGACTATAGGCTATAGCTATAGTTAAGGCAACCTATTAGGTCCCTGGGGGCACTGCTCCCCTTGACTAAGGGTGGGCAAACCTAACTAACAAAACAATATGGCCCATCCTATGCCCCTGAGGAGAGACAGCTGATGGCCTTCAGCGTGTTTAGAAACGTGAAATAAGTACGTTGGTTTCAATACTTTTGGTTGAGTTATGGGTACATATTAGCTAATATTGTCTTTGAGATTATCAAAAACTCTGTTATGCGAAGCAGGACTGAGTTTTCGTCAGAGGGTTCACCCAGGAAACAAGGAGCGTAACGGGAGGACTCACGAGAAAGTAGCACCAAAAAGTGACGTCATCATCGACGAATCTATGGCTGAGCAGCCGAGGAGTATTTCAACTAATTTAACCAGAAAAATCGTCTTAAATTGTAAAATTCATCTCTTGCGTATAAATAAATTGAGATAATATATACTAATTTAGCAATTATCTATAGCAATTTGCAGGGCATGCTGGTGGAAACTTTCACAGCACTAGCCCCGAATTTGTTCCCTTTCGGCGACCTGGTTTAACTTCTTTTTCTTGATTCAAGCCTTATGTACACTTCATATTCAGTTCACAGTGCTCTTCAAAGAACATATTTCGTCCCTACCAACATATTCAAGCACCATTATAGCCAGTTCTATAGGCGAGAGATACCACAGTATCAGTTAGCCTATTGCTCGAACTTTCTGTACTTAGCGACAACATTTTACGGTATTTTGTAGCTCTAGTAGCAGGCCAATCATGAGCGAAAATATTGAATGAAATAAAGAGACAAAATCTTCATGAAAACAACGTACGAAGGACTGAGGTCCCACACTCAAATACTTCGACTTGTCGATGTGATGTAAATTTGCTACGTGCGGTCACGGCTAGGTTTTATTTTAGTCCTATTGAGTCCTCCCGTTGCATTCTTTGCTTCCTGGGTTCACCTGTCGGAACATCTGATCACTCGTATTCAAATTTTTCGGTGTAGATAAACGAGACTGTACAAGCTGTCGATATTCGGTGTGAAGCGTATGCAGAGCATGGTCAACTGGGATGGTGCCACTAGGGAAGTACAGAGGTTTCCTTGGCGATGTATGATGTGCTGTTGTGACCTTATCCCTAAGCTCAATAATCAAATATAGTTTGATAGTTTACGGGACAAAATGCTCTGTGAAACGTACGTGAGACGCAAGGCTGAGGCAAAGCTCGTTTATGAAAGAGAACAGCATCGCCAGAAGCAGGGTTCTAGGGAGTCTCTGAGGAGGATCGATCATCCACATCGTTGGTGGAGTGAGATGAGGTGATGAGTCTTCAGTGCCGTGCTGTCGTTATCGCCCATTGTTCACCCGGTGGTGGTATTGGGGTTGAACCCTTGGCTAAGGCGAAGCTGTCAATGCTTGGTGCTCTGCCTGGGGTATGAAGCTAAATGCGAGCAAGACTAGCCTATGATTATCAGTCGAGCTTGGACGCTTTTGCACCTCTGAAAGTAGATGACACTGTGTCAAAAGGTCTATCTTTCTCCAGATTCTTGGTATCCTTGTTGATGAAAAGCTTACGTTTGAAGCGTTTTTTACACATCTTATGTCACGAGTTTCGACTATTGCCCTTGTTGGAATATTGCGCATCGGTCTGGGCTTCGGCTGCAACCAGTCGCTTGAATCTTCTGCATCCACTCGTTAGCAAAGCCAGTAAGCTGTGAGCTGAGGGTGACCCGGTGAATCTGTCCCATGGGAGGAGGGTGGCCTCCATGTGGATTTTTTATTTTAAGGTATACAACTACGAGAGACAGTGGCTGTATTCTTCTATCCCTGAACTTACCTTGTTTGGGAGAAATTCACAAGCTGCGGCTTATGCCCACCCATTTACACAGGGAACTATTGGGTGACGAACTTACCCGTTTATTCCGTGTTACCTACCCTGGTCTGTTTTGATCTCGAAATCGTTGCCTGGGCTCGTGTTCGGCCGTGTGGCGCTGCAGGCGTTAAAGTCAGCTGTTGATGATTTTTCGATGATTTTTTTAGTAGCTTCTTCTGCTGCCTGGTGTTGCATAAACTTCCATTTGGGTTTCGTTACCTGTCCGTGGAGACCCGGGCGTGTAGTTTCAATAACAATAGAAATTTTGTTTAACATAATTTATAGTCAAGATTTAGCGTGCCGCTAATACTGAAGGACGTGAGGTGTGCGGGTTGTCATGAAACCAACACGCCTTACCGTACACCGATGGTAACACCTGCCTTACCGTGCTGAAGCAGCAGGGCTATTGCGTGTTCTCCAGTTGCTTTCGAGTTGATGGACCTATATGCAGCCAATCGTGAAATACCAAGCTGTGTTGAGACAAAGAGAGGACATACACTCACTGTCGTGTGACTGACATTCATTAGAATCAATTTCGTATCAAAGCTCTGCTAGATATTACCACAATACAAACGGCCTTCAGGACAAGGAAAGATACACGTCCAATATCACGGTCTGTTAGTACGAAATTGAACGCTTGTTGACTTTGATACATTAATATTCATTGTTTAAACAAGACAAGAGCTGGCGCAATATGACAGCGAATGCATCACTGGGGATAATCCAAAGCAAGTATGACTTCCAGTTTCGCATCACTTACACCGGTGGTTGCCACTTTCTTGATTAAATTCGCTATATTTGCAGCACAGTGGCACCACATTACTCGAATCTGAAAACTCGTTTCTTGAGACAGATAGCTCAATACCAATTTTTTCGATTAACAAACGAATAGGGAACTAGGGACTGACGCACACAGGAAAATGTAATGGACGACAGATGTTGAAAAGCGTCTAGCCAACCCTTAGTCGTTCGACAAGCAAAAATGCCCTCGATTAGCAAGCCACTATCTTTTATCCATTTTTTTCAAATTATTCGTTCGAGTACACGTCGATTGACTAACGACTCTCAGACTAGTAGATATTCGGTTCAAGAGTACCTAGATCAGTTGTGCAACGCGATCACTATTGCAGTTATTACAAGCATGTCAACTGTCGCACACTTATTTCCCGTTAATTGCTTCACTCTCAAACAACGTATACTCTCATATGTATATGCTTTACTTGAATGGTCGTAGGCTTAATTAAAACAAGATCCGTTAATAATTGGAAGCGCAGTGTTCTTGAAGCAAAGACTTCATTACTACAGTCAGTCGTCATATTCTATATTGAATGTTTTTTTGTACCGACAGCTTACAAGCTCAGCGTGTGTCGGTGTGTGCGGCTGTGTTGGTATGGGAGTTCAGTGTGTGTGTGTGTACCTTTGAAATTCATCGAAGGAGGTGGCGTTTTGTATACCCTCCATTCGTGCAGTGGTGGTGATGCTGTTGTCGTGAAATTTAACATTATAATTGGCATTCTGATGTATATATAAGAATATTCTTGCAAATTCTCCTCCCGTCAACATTTGGTTTTACACGGAGAGGGGTGTTCGTTCGTCCGCCCTAGTGTTTTAATAGAATAAACAGAAAGAGTCGAGTCAGGGACTCGATCTGGGAACTTAATTAGAAATTACTACGCTTCCACTCTACCACTAGGCCATTGCAGCATAAAAGCAAAGCAAGCACATGTGGTGCTTCTACTTCCCCCTGCATCATGGCGAAGATATTAAAGGAGAGTCACTCGTGTACGTATATGAGGGAGCTCATTCATCTACCATGAATGGTTTATAACCTGAACGATCTTACAGTAAACGGATGAGCCCCTACCTCATGTAAACGTCCGGCTCTTCCTTACTATTTTCGCCATGATGCAGCGGGCAACGCAAGCACCTCGTGTGCCTGCGTTGCTACGTTTATGCCGTGGTGGCCTAGTGGTAATCTCTAGGTCCTCAGATCAAGACCCTGACTCAACTTTTCGTATTTACACATGTATTCATAGAGTATATCGTCCATTTAATTATTGTATTGAGTCATCAGCCAAACTGAATACACAGAGCTGTTTTACGAAAATTATTTTTTTTTTATTCAGAGCATTACGGTGTTTCCTTCTCCATATTATACAAGCAAAATGTCAAGAAATATTCTTCAGAATTGCGAGCCCGTGTGTGTTTTATGTCTTAGGAAAGTTGTTGACTTTTCGCGAAGGTTTTGACTAGGGTAAATTGCCTAATTCAAGAGTAACGAGTCTTGAGTGACGAGAAGAAGAGGCCCTGATGGCCACAACGGTTTGAGTCTCGTTCGCTTGAGAATAAAGATCAGCTGTCTGGTACTGTTCTCAGGTCGAACCCAATTAAGCGTAAACAAAACAAAAGTGCTGGACAATATATTTTGTAGAGTAGAAGGTGTTATTTTTATAGGTTGTTCGAAGCTAGGGAAGAAAGTTCTTTTAACCCTTAGCCAGTCGTCGGAGTTTATTAAGCAGCATAGTCTGAGCTAAGGCGACCAATACTCAGATTTCGAAAGGCTTTCATGTAACATATTTTTGGAAGCACCTGAAGGTTCACAATTTTCCGCTGGATCAAAAGGAGAAGATTAGTTGTGGCGCAATCCCGACTCGAGCAGCACTACTGCGAGTTTCCTGGCAGAAACTTGCCGCTGTCGCTTCTTGTTGTCTTCAAATTCGAAGTTGATGCATGATATGCTAGAACCATTCACTCGTGTTTAAGTGAGTGATCCCTAGAGCCGAGCTGCAGTGCCTGTGAGCCGCAGCGTCACTGTTAGATTGGTGCATTGAATTTAGGTTCTCAAACCTACAAGTAGTCAACCCAATTCTCTTTGCAATATTCTAGAAGAAACTGTTTTTTTTTTAGAGGAATGGTGCAACGAGCTACGAATCATCAAAACAAATCGCATCAAACGTACCGAGTTCGATATGAGTATTGTAAAAATGAGTCTGTATTGATGACTGAAGAGTCCGAATCCGTTACTTTTGCTTCAGAAAATGGCGTACTGTACTGCGAGTCTTCCTTGCCTTCTTCGCTGTCCCCGCAGTGAGAGTTTCAGCTGCATTCCGGACCGGAGATTACCAAACATTCAGTAATTAAATCTAAACAGCTGGAAGTGCATTTACGGAACATTTCTCTCGAAAATGATATCCCACTTGGCCACTGACTGCATCGATAATACTTCTTATCGACGTGCAGGGTTTATCCAAGCAATTCACTGTGAAACAACTGCCTGGAGAGTTCAGCTTGGAAGAAATTGATACCTGGAAGCAACTGTTAAAGAAAAAAAATCAACTCTGTTGTGGCGATATACGCAACTTTCCCTTAGAAAGGAATTTAGTGAAAAATGCATTAGAAATTTCGAAAATGTCATAGCTTCAAAGTGTATGAGCTCTCCAGTAGTTGCAAGGGCTAAAAAAATTGAATGATTAAAATATTAAGTTACTTCTTAAAATTATTAATAACGTAAGAGAGTTGGGGTAAGCTATGATATATAATTTAAGGTGATTGAGCAATTTTGTGCTGTAAACTACTTAATTGCGAATTTTAGATATACGTACTCATTGCAATGAGTACAACGAATCACTTATTGGCCACCTTCTTGGTCTATTGAGAGTTGCTGGCCACGTGTCTTTATAGACTAATGACTATGTAATGAGTGTCACATCCTGTAATTCAGCAGTTCATAATGATCATCATACTTGCCAGATGCACATCATACAATTACAATTTAGACCTTTACAACGATCCAGTGCGTTCAAATGTAAATTTACTGTGATCACCCGTGTATTCGTGATCTTCCCATACGGCATGATGTTATGTTTTGAAAATTAGAGTGCAGCATGAATTGTATTTTATTTTTATTGATTCATTTTTTAACCAGAGCCTCTTAGGTTCTCCATGATGCAAAAGTTGCATTATTTTTTTATCGTGACTGGTTGAAACACTATTTTTTTCACGCCAGTAATTAAAGCAATAACTACTACTAGATTTCTTATAGCACATTTCAACATTTCGCGAAAGAGAGTTCCTTGTGGTTTAATTATTAGCTACGATCAAATGTGAGCATTGTTGAGATGCATTCAACTAACGCATTTTCTAGTTAGGTCATGTTTTGTTACCAAGTGGTCTAAACGTCCACTCCTAGGATATTCTCGAGATTTCCCTCTGAACTATTCGTTGATCTCTTCTTGCGAATTTCAGTGTTATGTGTCTCGATTCAAATATAAATTATTTACTTACATATGGTGTTGTCGATTTATTTTTCCTGTTTTTGCAGAATTATTACTTAACATTATTTATTTTATCACTATTTACTATGTTGTTGGCTCGCATGCCTCTAATGGTGTTACATTTATTACACGAACGAATAAACATTCCGTAGTTTCGAACACACCGTTATACTGCAACCGGTTATACCGGCGGGAAGACCTGCAACTCCAAGTTATCTCGTCATTGCACGGAACCGATTACAGCTGCACTGCTTGACACTTTTCGTAAATATGAATCCAGTAAATTTTTGATCGTCACAGCTTCAAAGCTAGTGGCATTTCGAATATGACAAGGCATTTTGTTGAACAATCTCGCACTCTGAACAGCAAAGCTACCAGAATATTTCGTTGCAACTGCAGCCCCGCCATTTCTGATCATATCTCGCCCTTCACAAGTGCGACCGGCACGGCATGGCAACGACCCGCTGATCACTTACATTTGCAGTAATTCCTTCTAAAATTTTGTAGACATGTATGACTGTGAAGGGCGTGAATCTCCTTTAAAATGAGTGCATTTGACAGTGAGCAAGTGTTTCGAGAAAGTTTAATACTTGCATACCTCGAATTATAGCGGTAAGTGATCTTTGGATTGTCACGAGGCATGAACCCCTAATCGGTAATCTCGAGACTTCCAAAAACTGAATCCTCCACCGTAAAATAAAACTTCCAGCCGGCCCAACACCATAACATTGCTTCTAACATTTGTAACCCGATTTAGAGCGTCAAAGCCAAAGCTCCAGTCTAAAGTTTCGGACAACTCAAGTCTCGGAGGTTTAATTTTGGGCCCAAATCATACGTGCCCCATATGTCAGGGATAACCTTCGTTACAATCCAATCCAATAAGGATGACATTAAAATTTGTGTTGATAAAATATGACATACGTTTCTTAGGGTTGCTTATTTTTTATTTTTGCAGTTCCTTGCAACATATACCATAATTTTTCACCTTGGGGCATAATTGATCTATTTTATTACCATATTAATCAAGAAGTTCAAAAGAACATGATAATCACACGATATGAAGGATCATGGGGAGACCTCAGTAACAAATCCATATTAGTCCAATGAATATGTCTTAGTTATGAAAGCGATCATCAGGATTGCGTACTCTAAATCGGTAAATTTTGGGGCCTGGACTGGTAAATCCCAACAGTGGGCATTCATGTCGGACTTTGGCCATCCGCCTCGCCTGGGTTATTTGCTGTATAGAGTCTCCAAATATTATGCAAACACACTTCAACATAAGGTTTGGAGTGTTGAAATAAATACATTTTACTCCATAACGCTTCTGCAAAAAATAGGTAAAGAGTCTTTGAGGATTAAAATTTTGAACCTGCCGTATGCACTCATCCGGTTTCCCGTGAGTTGCATTGCATCGAAGAACACGATTTTTTATATTGAGCAGTCTACAGGCTGCAAATGTAGCAGCAACAATGAAGAGGCTCTTATATACTTCGCAATTGCTAGGCAGTTATTGGATATTCGACATACACGTACACATCGCCTGATTGGTCGCGGCAACCCTATCGCCTGGTCTCCAAAATCTCCTGATATGACGCCCCTTAACCATTGGAATATTTGAAGAGTTTTGTGTACGGAATACCGAATCGGTTTTTAGAAAGCTTTACTGGTGCAATAATAATTGTCGAACCGTCTGCACAGATTCATGAAACTAATGGTAACTTTAAACTTGTCTGACACTCATTGCGCAAGAGTTTGAATATGTACTAAAACAGCTGAACGACATTTCGAACATCTTTTGCAAAACCTAACTATATTTTTTGTTTTAATAAACAGAGAGGATTATGACTTATAATTTCACAGTCCTTTAACTTTTAAAGCAAATTTCCATGCCGTGTGCTTGAATATCGCCTCCTTGTGCATAGCTCCTTACTAGACATTATCGAAAATATCGCTATGAACTGGCTGGCCTTACGCTGAAGCTCGTTCGTATAGTTTTTGAACACCCGATACAGGTACAAACACATGTGCCCCTTATTTTATGGCATGATAAATTACAAATAATGTATGATTAATAATATTTCATATTACTTGGTATATTGCTCGAGCTTTTGCAGTGGCGTGTCGCCGTCCCATGCTAAGTACTCGTCAAATCACTACCAGTGAAGCTCATCCGCCACATTTTATGACCTGGGTATCAAGGTCAATGAGACCTTCGCTTCGCACACAGTACTGTTGATTGTGTTTCATAGTATACGCTTGCCAAAGATAAAAAACGGAACTTCCGTTTATCATCCTTGTACACTTACTGTTTCGCCACAACTGTGCGAGAAGTAACTGAAACAAAATGTTTCGTGTTTGTCTGTGGCTAAAATGAAGTTCATGACGGAACCCCTCAAAATTTTGGAAATTATTACTGGCCTTGTAATATAAATATACTGTATATATGTGCACTCATCAAGCTTTCAGTTATATGCACTAATAATAGCGACTGTTGGAGAAAGAAGTAAGTTACAGTGAGGTAGTGGTTTTGGTTGCTGAAAGTAAATTCTTGCAGTAAATGTCATGAGTGTCACTTGATAATAAATATCTAGGGTGGTCTATTTCAGTTTTCCTAGAATATAATTTAGCGCGAGGCTTATTTGGTTTTTAATAAATGCACTAAAACACATTTGACCATCAGCTCAAAAGTTCATTCGACGAATATACTCAGCAAACAATATGCCTTTTAGTATAAATGTGAAATACCTACAATAAGAAATTTCGTGAGAAATTTATGATTTGTCATCATTGACTTCCGGAAGATTAATAATTAGTAGTTCATTTTACGAGGCGAGTAACCTTTTGCCACTGGCGGATTCAGCCTATTCTTGTTGGGGGGAGGGGGATGTCGGTGGCAGGGCCAAAGGCGGCATGAAGGGCTAGAGCCCCCATAGTGAGCCATGCTAGCTCACGTTTTGAGCCAAGCCCACAATACTAAGCCCAACCAGGGATAGAAACAATCTTCAAGAAGCTTGCAGTAAGGCTTAGAATCTATCACCAACCTTTATTGAGAAGAAAATCTTTTATGTTTCGGCAGGATAATGCGCCTGAGCATAAATCTAAGCACACAATGCAATGGCTTTCGGACCTTGACCTTTATTGAGAAGAAAAGCTTTTGTGTTTCGGCAGGATAATGCGCCTGAGCATAAATCTAAGCACACAATGCAATGGCTTTCGTATCTTGACTTCGGATCTTGACACATTATAGTTTGACCATCGAACAGTCCGGATTTAAATCCGTTGGATTATTTATGGTCTACCATCAAAACACAAAGAAGTTTTGGCTGATGGAAGGCAGTTTAACAGCTTGGATACTCTTTGGAATGCAGTTGTTGGAGTTTGTAATTCAATTAAACCTTTTGTAGTTTGAAATCTTACATATGCTGTTGACAAGTGACCTATGAAGATTTTGAGGTTATACGGTGTCATGAAAGAAATTACATGAAAATTTCAATCTTTCAATTTTATTACACGTAGAGTGATATTCCGTGTTTCATTAGGCTTTTCATTTGTGTCTAAAATTCTTTTGAAACACTAAAAATATCCCTCATACAGTATATCGCAGCAGACGATACTTGTTGAGCAATTCATGCTTTTTTCATTGGTTGCATGAGATCCTTTTCTATCCGTCTTGCTTGTTGGTTAGTAGTCTGGAAATTGAATCAGAAACATGGTATCTGTGTTCCTGCATACAAAAAAAAAACATTTTTTTCAGTTAATCAATTTGAAATTAATCTAGAGCTTCAAAAGTAACAGAAAAAAGTATGTAAATATAATCTATATTTTAGTTATAAATTTGTACCTTTCTACTTTTTTATTATCCTGAAACAATGCACCTTCATCGTAGCATCTGACACAGCGTAGGGAATAATCCAAGATACATGCAATTACATAATAGTCCTCGCACGATAACGTTATCTCTCATTAAAGTCGGGCAACCAACTCAGCTGCTATCGTTACTCCGTTAAAAACCCCTTCAAAATACGCATCCAGACTTCAAAATATCGACCGAAGTCATATAATGGCTCTACGAAATTTTTCTTTGAGAGTAATACTGCTTGAAAGCATTACAGTATGGAAGAGCCCTTTGAGAGTACTGTCAGATGTAACGTCAGTATTCTCTATACACCGAGTGGTGTTCATCATATCATTATATTTCTGAGGCCAGGAGATGTGATCCACGATCACCAATTGCTCACTGGAGTTCATACGACAACTACGTTATGTCTAAATGAAGCTATTTCAAAATACACAACCTGAGGTCACTACTTTGTCAAGTACTTTAAAATATAACATAAAGCTCAAAAAATACTCAATGGGAGTCACAAGGCAACTCAAGCATGCTACTGCTCAGCACTACGGAGCAATAAAACAGCCTGAGATAAGTATTTTGCAAGGAGAATTGATAAAAACACCATACAAAAACTCCCAACGGAAACGTATCACCATTCTATTAGATAAAAGCTCCATTTTTCGCTGAACGCCATCTGAAATCACTCTCCTGCTCAGCTGAAATGCATCGTCTACGGTCTCTTACATGTCCACTAGACTGCACATGTTTACTCTCCTACTTGACAGGCGGTTGTATACCGTTATATTATATATAATGTCGTAGTCATGTGACGTTTCTCTCGGGAAACCGAAGTAAACTACCTCCAGTCACTGCCGATCTCGTATGCCGAAGATAAAAGGGTCTTCAGAACACAAGATGGAACAGAAAATTGTGAAAAATGTAATTCCTTCTCGAGTGAAACGTGCTCTGCACATGGATTGTTTGCTACCTTTTGCTGTTACTGACTGAGTAATTCGCCCTCGATCTTGCGCATCATTTTCTTGATGGATGGTATAATCATCGAGTGCTGTCGTTTTGCTGCAGATAGAAAAACGCCGCGAAGAAGGCTTCTACCAACTATTTGAGGTTCATATCCGCGTATATGTGAACCTTCAAATGCCCTTGTTAGTTTCAGTCAGTCCGCATTTTTCTTTCAGTATCTAGACCGCTAGAGGCAATGCATCAAAAATGAAATTACTTTTCCAGATGAATCATTGAAAGGCGGAAAGCATTAGTGAACTACTCGTAAGTTTCACCCGCTCGATTTTCTTATAAAGGAAATTCTGTAGGCTAGTCTCGCAAACGATTCCAACAGCAGCTTCGGCACAACCAAGTAGCCTAATTTGCCTTTCCTATTTTCTAGATATACTCGCAGGGGTAAGTCAAGATGCCGAGTTTCTGGTGAATTTTTTATTTTGGGTGTGCAAATTTGAAACAGTGCTCGGTATAGTCCATTAGCTGTTTCTGTCGATCAATTGTTCAATATTAACTCAAGGAACTAACCCGGGTATATCAGTCCAACAGGTGTCTAATGTCTAGAAGTTTCCCAATACCTTATATATTGTTATCATCATCACGCTGTAAAGATTACTACGTGGTAAAGATATCAGGTTGTTTTGTGTAACCTGAAATCTATAATTTCTCTTAAATTTATCCAGTGAAGGTTCACATCTTCATCTTAACTCGAATTAGTGAAGCAAACACTCATGCCCAAAGTTTCGGATAAGTTAAAGCGACTGAGAGAAGCTTAGCTGTAAGAAAATATTCCAGTCGGTAATACTTAAATTTTCAGTAATGACATGATGATGTCATTCCTGCGAAGCTAGAAAATGGCGCTTTACCTTACGCTTCAGCTGCTAAACCCATCAACTATTTTCAACAGTCTTCGTGTCCAATGCTAAGTCCCTTCAATACACTTAACCGCGAACTTCTTAGTTTCTTACCTTTTACAATTCAAAACCATGATAGGCAAGATACTTCATTGCCCAAAGCCAAGATATTGTGCAACCGAAAGCCAAAATATTTCATTACACAGAGCCAAGATATTGCACTTACCTCTAAAGCAAAGAGATTGCATTTCCCAAAAGCAAGCATTTCAATGCCCAAAGCCAAGACGTTTCACTATTTCAAGCCAAGCACTACGTTGCCCAAAGCCAGGACATTTCAACATCCAAGCCCAAGCATTTCATTGCCTAAAGGCAAGATATTTCATTATCCAAAGCCTAACATTCATTCCCAATGCCAAGACATGCGCTGTTCATGCTATCTTCCATTGCCTAAGTGCCAAAGCGAATACGTTCATCACCCTCTAGAGCGAGGCATTCATTGCTTCTTAAGTCTAGGCTTTTCATTACACTCAAAGCTAAGACATTTTATTACTCAAATCCCATAACATTTCATTTACGGACCTTTTAATTCCTGAACTTTTCATCATCTCCACACACTGCCCCATTTCTGGCGTCGTCTATCCTTCAAAAGCTGCTCTCCATGAAGCAGCCACCGACGCACTGAATATCTTTCTGCAATTGCATTGAGTACGGACGTCCGACCCAAGTTGCACTGCTTGACATCTAAACGCTTAATCAAAGCTCATAAGTCAAAGGAGAACGCGTATAGGCCGAGCGAGAAATGCAGTTGCATTCAAGGACGCAGTTCCAAAGACTCGCTGCGAGGCCTTTGGTCAGANGACGTCCGACCCAAGTTGCACTGCTTGACATCTAAACGCTTAATCAAAGCTCATAAGTCAAAGGAGAACGCGTATAGGCCGAGCGAGAAATGCAGTTGCATTCAAGGACGCAGTTCCAAAGACTCGCTGCGAGGCCTTTGGTCAGAACTGAGGACGCATTTTCACTAAATATTTTGCTGTGATAAACTGCAACCCAACGCCTGCCGCTTCGCTGTTCTGATGCGTCTCCATTAAGCGCTTACACACGGCAGAAAAGTACCACTGTTTTATTCCCCTACTGAGATTGCCGGTCAGTTAATTAATTCAACGACAACACGACAGACAAATTGAATACTCAAACAAGAGCTAAATTACCTGCCAGTGTTGTTACTGTAATTGAAATACGGATTAGTTCAATGGAAAGGATAATATAAAGGATAATATTGACGCAAATACGCAGGATAAGGCTACAAACGTCGTCTGCTAAGCTTCGATATCATATCGTGTACAACTGTTGACGTCATTAATATTGAAATTAACGTTATAATTTTCGTTTGTTTTGCAGTGACTATCAATATTCAATGCCATGCGTGTAAGTGAGATACGTTACACTTGGAAATTATGTATCTAATGAAGGGTTCACAAGACTGCCAATTGACCTTATTGCCTTAGCTACCGTTTGAATGCGTTCTAGTGTCCTCGTAAATAATATAAAAGAGAATAACTCTGTGAGTACTAACTCACTCCAAATTGCAACGAATAGTCTAATATTCATTAGTGACATTTGCTATGCTGACTTGACAGCTAGCATTTCTACAAAAGCTGTTAAAAATCAAATCACATTTGTGTCACCGCAATGTCGATAAATGTTCGGTGATGCTCATTGGAGAAAAGAACACGTTTACCCAGACTTCCAAAATGCACTTCACAAAGTTCCCCATGAGCAGTTAAAGAAAACACTACAAGCCCACAGGGAGACTGGTCACACTGGATCCGTGCTTGACTCCCTGGTAGGCAGCAGCGAGTGAAACTGCTAGATGAAACGAGCCTCTGGACGCCGATCTCATCTAGCGTTCCGCAAGGTAGAGCGTTTGGCCCCTTCTGTTCATAATTTACGTCAATGATCTTCATCTTAACATCTGCAGTAAAATCGTTAAATTTGCAAATGACACTAAACTATGTCATCCTGCCAAAAACAGAACTGAGCTCCAACAAGACCTAGATCGCCTCACGGCCAGGTTCGCAACTAGGCCGATGAGCTTTATTGTCGACAAGTGCTCAGTCATGCACCTTGGGCCAGAGCTAGAAAACCGCCCGGCCCAATTGTAAATGAATGGGATAAGACTAGAGGCTGTCAGAAATAATCTACAACACACTCATCAAGTCGACAAATGCGTCACAAGAGCAGGCAGAGTACTGGGGTTCACTACCAGAAAATTTGAGTACAAATCCCAAGACATAATAATTCCATTGCGCAGAGCTCTAGTTTGGCCGCATCTAGAATTTGCAGTTCAATTCTGGTCACCACATAAGTGCACAGATGTTGACAAAATGGAAACAATCCAACGCAAGCAACAAATTTGGTGCCTCAGCTGTGAAGCACACCGCACGAATGTCGCCTACAAGAAGTGAGACTCATCTCCCTAGAACAAAGACGATTGAGGGGCCAAATAATAGAAACACTCAAGTATTTGAATTGCTTCAGCGATGTGCCTACAGCGGAACTCTTTGAGAGAGACGAAAATGATCGCTTACGAAAAAACGGCCAGAAATTCAAGCATGAAGATCGAAGAACTACTCTCACCCGGCAGTTTTTCTCCCGCACTTCATTGTGAACATTTGGGATAGACTAATTCTTGGTGTAGAGTCCATCAATGCATTAAAAATCGTCTCGATAAACATTGGGAGCAACATGTTCCACAGTTACAAACTCCTCTAAAAATAACAAACTCCTAACTGTAAAAGCTTCTACGCCACCGTAATCCATATTTCATGCCACGACTAACTTAACGTCTCCAAGCTCCCCGGGCCTACAGCATTCAATAGTGCTAGCAAGATCAACTCCATGCCTGACTTTAGTATTTTTTCTTCTTCTTGTTTTCTCCCTCAAAAGTCAGCATGATTATAATGGCAATAGCTCATTGAGAGTCGGAGCGTAAGTCCCAGCTTGGGACTTGGGTCTTGGGTTCGATTACTTGGAATTTCGAGTATAAATCGCAGAGCATAATCCTTCTTTGATACAAAGTGCTTGCATACCCACACTTGGAGTTTGTGGTTCAGCTGTGGTTGCCGCATCGCTACAAAGATACAGATGAAATCAAAAACAACAGAAAATAATAAAGTTGATACTCCAGCTACGCAACAAGCTTTACGAGCGTCGGATTGAGAAGCGTGTACTCATCACTCTCAAGCAAAGATAACTCAACGAGCAGCCAATAGAAATATTCAAGTACTTACATGGCTTCTCTACGACCGGTCTTTTCAAAGGAGACGTTAATGATCGCCTCCGAAACAATAGGCAGAGACTCAATCATCAACATCAAAGAACTACACAAACTAATTAGTTTTCCCCGCACTTCACTGTGAACATTTTTGAATAAACTATCCTCAGAAGCTCTCAAAAAAGAGACAGTCAACACATTCAAAGAAATCTTATTAGCAGCACCCTACACAACTTCGAACTCATTCAGAACTCATCAACTCCTAACGTCCAACATCTTTAGAGGCAACTTTGTAACACCATCTTTCATAACTCATCCGACATAACGTTCCAGAACCTCCATAGAGTTGCTACAACGAATCACACTTGCGCAATCATTCTCCCTCCCTCTCCCCTGCGCTGAAGGCTTCCCTTAGTCATATGATTTTTTTATTTTGTCATGATGACAATTATTTTGTTATAATGACAATAGCTTATACTACTATAGAAGACCGGAGCTTTAGGCTCGGTTTCTCTCTGTGAATGGACCTAGCGGGCCGTCTACTGTGAGCTAGCTGATCTAATCTTTACGAGGACAAGAAAATAAATGAACCGCGAAAACACATTCAGGCTGTCGTGTTCGCCGGCGTATTCATGATGTGGGCTTAGGAACAAAAGGTGTTTTTAAAGCTTTTACTCGTCACATGTCAAATATTTACTGTCTGACAGGGAACATACGTGGACACAACTGAGCCATCGTGCGGGTCTTTATCTTGAGTACCTTTTGCGTATTCGGACGAAGTCCAGGTAACGTTGCTCAAGTCACCTCACGGATATGGAATTATGATGCTTGGTTTCTTCTGCTGGGTTGCAGCTGGGGACTGAAGGGGGAACCAGCAGCGAATTATCTCCACAGTGCACGTAACCGCTAACCTCTAGTCCATCTGGCATTTGTCCAAAATGAGAATACAACATTTTTTGTTTTAATTCTGTATCTTGCATATCAGTAGCGTTTCGAATTTACCGAGGCATTTTGTTACACAGTCTTGCTCCCCCGTTCAGTGAAGCTATTAGAGTATTTTGTCGCCACGGCTCTGCCATCATCTCTGCTTCGACTGCGTATAGCACGAGTCTTTCGAGTCCTCTTTGAGTGTCTGGGCATCAAGCCGTACGTTCATTCACCTTCACAGTGATACGTTCCGAAATTTTATAAACATATGACTGTGAAGCACTTGAATCTTCCTTGAATTGAGTACAACTGAAAACAGCGAAGTCATTTGTGGTAGTCGCACTCTCGCATGCTTTGAATTTCGGCAATGAACGATCTTTAAATGGCGTCAGGTTGTTCTAGCATTTTTTCTCATACTCGACATCCAAAGTGGAGAACAGAGAACAGAACAGTGGAGTCGATCAACAACTTCAGTATATAGGATTACAATGATCTGTAGGGACGAAATAAATGTAAGTACAATGGTACAGCAATAAACGCTACCTAATTAACATCAACATTCGTGCCTATAAAACCTAAAGATAGCTACCGATAGTAAACCTATTCAATCTATGATATGTAAAGGTGTGGCCGATTGACAGTTATGGAGAGCTGGTTTACGGGAACTGATACAGATGGATTTTAGAATTCTGAGGTCTTGTGCATCGTGGCAACTGTCTATTATGTGGAAATTCGTTCTCCTAATTGGATGCCCCTCGGTTAGACTATGATTGCGAATGGAAGCATTACTAGGCGCTGTTAGTTGTTCCCCTGTCCTATGTGAGACACCTC
>LQNS02277220.1:3691886-3716001 GCA_001587735.2 Parhyale hawaiensis | reverse complement strand
TAGAATTCTGAGGTCTTGTGCATCGTGGCAACTGTCTATTATGTGGAAATTCGTTCTCCTAATTGGATGCCCCTCGGTTAGACTATGATTGCGAATGGAAGCATTACTAGGCGCTGTTAGTTGTTCCCCTGTCCTATGTGAGACACCTCTGTGTTGTGCGATCCTAATGTAGAGTTGTACCGTAGTACTCCCTACATATAACAGCTGGCAGCTGTCACACACGTACTCATACACAACGCCAGAGCGACTAAACTTGTCAAGGGGTTCGCCACGCATGAAAAAAAATCCTATTGTTGCAAAGTTACGAAAATAGGTAGGCGAGACTTGTGGATCAAATTTGGTCATCAGTGCTGAAATTTCTCGCTGTAAATCTTTCGTTTTCGACCCAATATACGCCAAGTTGAGGCATAGTTTCTGTTTTTAAAATGTTTATACCGATGGTTGTAGTGAAAATTTGTTATTTAAAAAATGCCTTAAAACACAATTAAACACTTCGAGGGGTAATAGCTTTCCGTAAAATACTTTCTTGGTAACAGTTCAAAAACAGAAACTATACCTCAACTTCAACTGCGCCGAACATTCCGGACACGGCTGTATAGATATGCCAACTGACTCCTGATGAGTGCACGGCTGCTGTAGACCAAAAATCGTCAAAAGCTACTGTGCCAACGATAGAAGGCCCATATTTAAACAACGTGCCTCCACCGCCCGAACCATCTTTATTTCTGATTAGCGTCGGTATCTCTGCAACAGCATCCGGGCACTACATAGGTGCGGACTGAGCACGTCAAACTGAACAAGAACTGGCAGGCGGACGTAAACTCGCCACCTTGAGTGTCAAAGAGCAGAATTCTCATTCTCTAATCTCCAGCTGCTGCAGCAAATCGTACTCAAGTATCGATTTTGATATCTCCACAAAAAAAGTGAGCGTGAGCGACGCTATAGTTAGAGCTCTCATAGCATAACTGGAATAATCCTCATAAGAACTACTTTTATGCCGGACCAGCGTATGTCTTATTTGACATTTAAAATCGGTATTCCTGCGAGAAACCTACGTCTCAGTTAGTCCTTATAAGTTTCACCCTGAACCTCCGAGGGCCAACCTTTTTACGTTTCAAACAATGACATTGCTGCGAGATGTCTTATTTTCATCCGATGGCTTAGGTATAATATTACAGGTGAAATTTTCGGCACTTGTCATATTAGCTTTCGAATTTCATCACGACGAATTCATCATTTAATGGAGTTTAGCGTCAGTCTCCTGCAAGTATAAGTTTTAGGACGTCATCGACGAGATAAGCAGTCTAGATTTGGCATGGCCAGGCCTTCAGACGGGTGAGCAGACTTCGCCCCGTTGAGCTGGGTTTCGGCATTAAAAACTCAACTGATTACCCTTGAAGCTTCAAAGAATTCAATCTTACTTTATAAAATCGAGCTAAGAACAGTCTCAAATAGTCTTCAATTAGCTCTAGTGTGCGCAATGCGATTTACAGTGGCAATGTCCCAGCTTTCTCAAATTCCAGAAAGTCACGCCAAGCAGCTTAGCTTAACTTGATTTTGACGAATCAATCGATACCATCATGACATAAGTTTATATTAGTCCTATCGTCTCCACTGAGTGACACTATTCAGGTCTTAACCCTATTAAAGGAATTTCTCGTCAGAGGGCATCTCATTTTTCTGAGTGGTTATTATTGCTTTAGGTTCACAATTTCCATCTACTGGTGCTCAATAAATGTCCTTGTGATTCAAAATCAGCTCATAATTATGTTAGATACTTGGAAGTAAGGATTTTGAACCTAAGCAAAACCTACGGAAAACTAGGAAGCCTCGTGGTGTAAGACCATCTCCTGCGGTAGAGGAGTCATTTTTTATGGCCAGCTAATCCTAGCTTCTCTTATAAAAGCTGTGTCCAACAAGGCTAGGTCCACGCTGACCGCCCCGTGAAGATCTCTTAATATTAATAACAAAGGGAAAATGGGAGACCTCGTGGCGGCAGACGATCTGCCTCAGTGGAGGCAAATTCGCCCTGGTGGCGGAAAATTCAGCACCGTTATTTTTATAAACAGCTAGGTCAACCCACCAAACTCCCGACAAAAATGATGTACGTTGCTTAACTCCTTCGACCACTTATTGGGTGGACAGACGTATAAATATATATATATATATACTAATATCTTCAACGAAAACATTATCACCGCTCTCATTTCGTTCGCGGGTGATAACAAGGTGACCCATGGCGATTAGCTCGTGCACATGTAGTGTATCTTATAATCAAGGTCGCCGAGGAAACGTAAGATCTCAGAAGGTTCACGATCTCTAATTTTGTTGAATTTGTTTCAATCTTGCAGACGAAATTTTACAACAGGCGCCATCGATCGGCTCTGTGAAACCAAGGATGCCTGAGACCAATGGGAGTGACTTGCCCAGAAATTCTGACCAGAGCGTTGGCTAAGCCCCGTTAGATCGCGTTCTAGGCGCTAAATCCCAAATGAATTAAGCTTATGCGGCCGAAAACTCAATCCTGTTTCGTTTAGTTGAGTTCTAAGCCTTCTCAGCGTAATTGGCTAGCTTCTATCACCGGTAACGCAATCCACAGTTGTGAAACGAACGTCCTCTCTGGAGTATCAGAGCAGTCAAGCCTATTGGGCTTAGCTTAACTTGGTGTCGCCGTGTCAATCGATGGCGCCTATTGCATGTATATTCCTTGCATTTTTAACTGTTATTAATAGTAGTTCCTTTAGTATTCTTAAAGGTCCGTCTGTAATTTTTTTGAGTTATGATCTGATAAATACTAAAACAAACACGTAGTCGAATACACAAGCGCTACTGAAGTTCCACTTCCAGCACATGCATCACAGCATTTACTAACTAAATATGAAACCAATTCATTACAAGGCACAATATCAGTGACATATGCATGATAAAATGGCCGAGTGTGGGAAGCAATACAAGAAATTTATAGCCGAAATGAATAGCACTGAAAGTAGTGCATACTCACGTGACCAAAAAAAAGCCACACATGACGTAACAGCCAATAGGAGCAGTCAAACTACTCGGTCTTGGGAACGTGCAGAAACATGATTCCCTGACACGAGCTGTGATACCAAGCGTGGATTTGTCTTGGTCACACGAGAGTGAACTGTTCTACATAGATTGCATTACCTTTTTGCTCATATCTCAATAGAATATAAACTACATAGAATTTATCACGTAAAAGACAGTAATATAGGTGCAGTCACAATAATAAAGAATTTTACAAATGTGTGACAAAAAGGCGGCTATAAGCTCATGCGCTTCTTGGGCCGAGTAAAATTGTTAAAAAAAGTAATACCACAAAAGAATTGGTGTGATAATGCTCAATAACGTAAGACTCTAAACATATACAGTAAATACTGCAGCAGTGGAGGAATAAAAGGAAAGATGAAGGTACTAATAATTTGCATGAACTATTCTCTTCAATTCATTCCTAAGGCGGCAAGTCAGCATAGGCAATAACATACTATCGTCAATTTCATTTAGATATTTTACCATCTGATAGATCGTCCCATGTTTTTCGGCATCCAACCTAGTAGGAGGTACCCTGAATCTACCTATATCTACGAAGATCGTAGTTATTCATTGGTAAAAGAGGTGTGAGATATTTGTTAAAGGACTGGTCATTGTCATAAAGAAACCTACGGGTTAATTTTAGTAAAAAAAATGTTTATGAATATCGTCAAATTGTAAAAGGTCTAAGGCCTTGTACATATCACCGGTATGAACATCAGGTGCATAGTTGACAAATTGAACTCTTAGTATTGCACGTTGAATTTTGTTCATCAAGGTAGCGACCCTTTTCCTTACCGTTGGTGATACCCCACCCCACAATATCATACTACACACTAGCGAAACGTGTCTCTACCCTCGAGATCTAACAAATTCAAAGGCGCTGGAATTATTCAGAATTTGAGTCTTCAGCTTCGAAATTTTAGACAATTTTTTTGTTGCAATAGAATTTATTTTAAAAGCGTTCCAATGGCACAGTACATGCTGATGCGTCGGTGCAACTCTTATCTACATTTGAAAATAAATTTGGCATTCAAACAGGCCATGAATATCGGTTTCAAAACAATAATTATCCGTTCAGATCACAGGATTTCACCGTTAAGTGAACCGCGCTGCTATTTACTCTTCACTTGAGAACCAAAAACAATAAATTTAGCGCAAGCAGAGAGGAAGCGCTGATGCTTAAGATCATTCTCAATATTTAGCATAAACTGTATATAATCGCACACCAGGGCCAAACGCGTGTCATACCTATCACATCGCTCTAATTTCAAGCACAATTAAAGAAGAAGAAGCTACCTACCGTACCTTAACAACTCACACGCCGGTCTTAGCAATGGTCTCTTTCACATCATTACAGTTTCAGGCACGATGAAAATGGCGAAAGAAGAAGAGGGTTAACGTACGTATCTTCTCATCCTATTCTCCAGCCCAACGTATCATATCCCTCACATCTCTACAAGTTCAAGCACGATGAAATTGATGAAAGACCAAGGGGGGTTAACGTATCCTATCATCTTGCACTCCGAGCCCAGCGTATCGTTTCCTTCACATCTCTTCCGAATTCGCCTCTAAAATTACGTCCCTGTGGCAGAATATTGATTTAGGCCTCCTCTCAGGAGCTCCAGAACGGTTCTGAAAAGATGACAAGGTAATCGAATCCTCCTAATGAACGCGCGGACGTCGCTGCTGCCGTGACGATCCCGGCCAGGTGCGACGCAAATTTTAGGCAAAACATTTCCCTGTTTCTTGTCGCCTTTGCCTGAAGTTTCCATCGGCAAATTAGGAGATAAATTTTTGCTGTCGATGGCGTTAGATGAGGAGAAATGTTAGCTGAGCCGGAGCGGTTGATTGAACTGTAAGAGGATTTTCTAATTCTTTTTGGACTGGCGGCTGCGGAGACACAAATGGGGTGATGAATGTTGTAAGCAGAGAGTGGCAGTCATATTTGTGTCACTTGTTATTAGGTTGCTTTACTGCATCTCTGCTCAGGTGAAAAAAACAGTGAAGAATAAAATGGGAGTAAAACCATCTGAAACATAATATCTCAACTTTTGCATATCGCTTGGGCTTTCCCACGTTTGTCGCTTATCACCAAGATTGAATCATCAGTGATTTGCTTTAATAGTGAATTGTCAAAACAGATATTCCATGATAATGCTCTGTGTGACTGAAATTAACGATTTTTTGGAGAAGGCAAGGTAGGAGAAGGACAAATAGTATGACCGAAATAGTAAAGTTTTTATTGCTTTCTCAAACAAAGATGACTTTCTTCGAACATTTTTCAAAAAATAACCGTTATCCGTACTTTTTTTCGAGACCACTGCTGCAAATTGTTCATAGACAAATTGTTCGATCACGGTATTAGCAAACCTTCCGCCCGTAAATTAAACTTCTTCCACTCGCTTCCGTTCTACAACGAAGCCTCTGTTAGAGCGATCAGTAAACACATTGAAAACGTTCCTCTCTGAAGCCTACTCACATATAAACTTCACATTTTCCTACACAAACACATTTACGAAAGGGTCCTACTTTAAGTTTAAAGACAAACCTCCCACACTACTTTTGTCAAGTGTTTTCTACCGTTTTAAACGCAGAGGATGCAATGCCTCGTACATCGGTCACACTGGACAACATTTCATAGCCCGTATTGACCAACTTTTAAGTGTATCTAGTCGAACCGGTATACCACTTGCAAAACCTTCACATTTAGCTCTCCGCCTAAATGCTGAGCAAAAAAATCCCATCAGCTAGAATGACTTCTCAATCATAGACTCGTTTAATCCAATCGATCTCACAACATTTCAGTCCCTCTACATCCACAAAACAATCCCAGCCCTAACATAAAGACCTCAGCTGTACCGCTTTACACAGTCCACAACATCAACCGACTGTACAGGAACTTGACATCCGGCCCCTCCACTTAGCTTTGTTCATTCGCGTTTTAAGCTTCCCCCGACCATACCTATGCTCCCTTCGCTCTATTAGAAATGAAGGAAATTTTTATTTGGAGGTTGTAGATTACTATTTTCCTTTTCTGATGTGAGACTTTTCATCCCAAACGTTACATTTTATTAGTTTGTCGACTTCGTATTTGTTCTTTTGATATCATCTTATCTCAGTTTTAGTCCCTTTAACATACCTGATCTACTACAATGTAGTTCGTCTACTATGATAAACCTTGTCTACCTTAACCCACCGCGCCTACCATAACGTTCCTCGTCTATACTAATGCACTTTGTCTACACTACTGACATAGAACAGACTCATAGCAATAAGGTCTTGTTGTGATACAATAGCGTTCTCGATTGTTTATAGTGGTAACTCAAAATAAAATACAGTTTTCAATTTTGCTAACATTTCACGCGAGTTCGATTCACCCGCGAATTTACCACTTTAAGACTCGACTTGTCCGAACTTCAGATGGTTGCACAAATTTTAACCTTATGAACTGAATTTCCGGAGTTGACTCTTTTTCATTCACTGTCACTGCTTCCAAAGCGCAATTTTCAGTCACTCAACGTTATTCGGCTGCTTCTAACACTTGTCACTTAATTCAAAGTGTGAAAGCGAGAGCTAATATTTGAAGTTCCAGATATGTCAAATCTTGGAATTTGAAGTTTGCCTTCCAATTGAAAATTCCTTTACAACACTTACGTAGTTGTAAACCTCATTCAAGCTTGTAAATGTGTATTTTTGCAATATTTTTCGATGTAAATCGTTCAAACGTTTCTCCCGCTAATCATCCATGTTCATATGAAATCTTTCCACAGTATGTTAAGAAACAAGAGATACAAACTGGAACAGTAAGGAAGGGACACGTAAAATAAGTACTTTTTCCCGAATACCAAAAAGTAGGAAACTCTGTAGTTTCAGTGTCAAAAATAAGAATGCTAGATATTAGCCGTAAAATGCTGTTCCAGTACGGCGGGGTTCTGCCCATATTGGCAGGAATGCCCTCCATTATCTGAAGAACACCTCGCCAAATAGGTGCATGGGCGTTATGGACCAGTGGTATGATCTCCAAGTTTTTCAGACACGAGTCCTTTGGATTTCTTCCTCTTGGGCTACAAGAAATGATTTATTTACAAAAGATCGTTGAAGTCCAAAGTGGATACTATCGCAAGGATAGCTGTAGCAGCAGGTAATAATGCAGCAGAACCTAGAATTTCTAAAAAATAGATCACCCAGCCTTCAACAATGACCGCAATGATTTTTTTATAAACCTTTTTATTGCTTTTTTATTTTCAGTGCAGATGTTTCTCTAAAATATGTATCGTACCTGCAGGCTTTTTCTTCGCCAAAGCTTGAGATCGATGCCAACATAAGTTCGAGGTAGCAGTACTTCCTACCTAAGAAAAAATGCGAGTTTGGAATGTTTGAAAGTTAGGCAGCACCTAGAAAACAGATTCCAACAGAAAGAATTTACAAGAAAAACTCAGCAATGATCAAAATTCGGGGCCAATAAGTTGAGAAGTGAAATATTTGGCTCTTGCTCAGCACGGAGTTTCAGCTCATGGGAAGAAATTCAGCTAAAAAAATGCGTGAAATGGATAATGAACAGAAACCCATTATATTGAAAAACGTGCAGCAAAAAGAAGACCACTGAAGAGTCGTAGACACTGACAGCGCAACAGCTTAGGAAAAGGGAGAAGTGTCTTAGATCTTGATGCTCCGTTATTTATTTACCATCTACAGCGGCCTCCTTGCCTTTCAGAAGATGAATTTTCTTCTAGTTTGTCTTTAAGTTTGGGGCAGGTAAACCCACCAATGAACTGTGTACTATTATCATTATAGTGGATCAGTAGTGTTAGTTCAGAGGATGTGAGGTAGCTTGGATGACAAGTGTTGCCTAAGATGGAGTTCGTTAAGATAGATGTGGGGAATAGTTTGTACGAAATATTCTAAGACACATGTTGAGCATCGGATGCATGAGTGGCGTTCGCTAAAATGATATATGTTATAATAGACAGAGGTTGTTGTGTTAGACACAGTTCGTCAGGGTTAAGTGACTGGCATAACTGAGGTCGAGTTCACACCCCATTCACTTCAAAGCGTTCACACCAACAGGCGGACGCTGCGCGTTTACTTGATGGTAGCAGTTGCGCGAACGCACGTGACTGAAGGATGAAGTAGATCCGTTTTCTCAAGAGTTCAACTAACAAATCCTATGAATATTGAATTTTATATCCTTTGTAGCGTTCACACATCATGAACAAATTGATACATACGCTTTTTTGTTGTCACTCTAATGATCAGAATCACTATAATCCCGTATGCACCAGTTCCAAAATCCCGCGCGCTATGTACGTTCGCGATTATTCTGTGTACGTGCATCGCTGTGCGTGCTACGTTCATGGTACTTGTGCTGTACGCCATTGACACAAGTCTGCATCGCAGGTTAGGTTAGGTAGCGGTAAGGTTAGGTTAGGTAGTGCTTATGGTAGTGCTTCTGGTGGTTGTAACGAGCCAAGAAAGCTTACTTGAACGCACGTACAGCGATGCACGCACACAGCGCGGCGCGTTTGATGCCAGTGCATCCCGTATAACACTAGAAAACCTAAAAATGTCGTAAGCATACGGATGTCATCGTTGTTTTCACCACCCAGTGGGGGTTGATATCACTTTTATCGGTTTATCATGCTAAAAATATTGTAGAAATAGGCTGTTCTACTTAAAATCAAGCTATATGATTCCGGGATACGAATTGACACAGACGCAATATATAAACAAGAATGGGAAGAAATTATGTCATAACTGAAGGCCCGGCGCGATTCATTTGAACGAGAGACGCTTCTACGGGTGGACACATTCAGAAAAAAACTGGCACACACATCATGTACGTTCACCTGGTTCATGACGTGTGACGTATGACGTGTGAACCCAATTTTGGACGATGTGGGATCCGTTGGAAGAACTTTATTAAGCGTTGAAAAGGTTTGGTCCCGCTGGTCCATGGGTCCCACTGGTCCTTTTTTTTATTAAAATGACATGTCGGTAATGCGGTTTGATGCTCTCGACCAAATGTTTCTGAACCAAGAATGAAAGAACTGAGCATCACAGTTTAAGCAAAGTGTTGAGTTAAAAGATTCTTCTTCATTATTACGGGCAGGAAGCTTGTTCTACTTCGTACCATAGCTACGCCTGAGGTAGGCGGAACATAATTATATTACCCATAGTTTTTTTTACATTATTTTCGAAAAATATTCATCGAATACGAGAAAATTGAATTTAAAAGCTAAAGTTTTACTACAAAGGAAGGAGGATAGCCCTTGTTGACCGAAGTAAAATTTGCAACGTTAACCCTTCAAAGTTTTAATCGATGAGAAAGAGGAAGTTTTGGCACATGCAAGGCGTCTTCAGTAGCAGAACCAATGCGTTTGACGCTAGTTATGAAGTCCTGTCGATATAAGTTCCTAGCTGTTATTTTTGAAGACTGGGTATACTACTAAACAAAAACAAAAATATATATATTGAAGGAGATACATGATGGGTATCATTGATTAATTAGCGTAGATGCGTAGGTCTTAGATATACATATTTTTTCAGATGTTTATGTGTGTAAAAGAAATTATTCAATAGCACGCTTACAAGTTACGAACCCTTGCTTTACAGGTGAAGAACATAGTCAGGACCACAAAAAAAGAAAAATTGTTTCCGTAGCCGCTATGGCAGAACGCAACCCAAAGGCATTCTATGAATATGCAAATGAAAGAAGACTAAAAACAGAATCCATAGTCCCGCTCAAAAAACCTGACGGTGCAATCATCAATGACCTATGTAAGTGACAAAGCCACAATCTTGAACGACTATTTCACCTCTTTATTTAATATTGAAAATGTTGTGAATATCACTGAACCGGCACCGGAGAGTCGAGCGACTGGCACAGGTATCATCAAGGGTTGCACAAGGTAGCGTGCTGGGCCCACTTCTGTTCTCAATTTACATCAATGATCTCGATCTTAACATCCGTAGTAAGATCATTAAATTTGCGGATGATAATAAACTAGAGCCCTCTGAGAGCGCATAACTCCGCCAAGCGAGGCAACGGTAGCAAAATTCAAATGGACTCTGAAACCATAACTTTCTTTTTATAAACTCCAGAATCTAATCATTTTTGCCTTTTGATATTGATAATAGCTTGTACAATTTTCTTGGAGATCCGTTCATAACATTTTGAGTTACACTGCTAACAAACGTTATGGCAAACATGAGTCAAACATACAAACAAACACACCGAACTGAACAAAACTTTGATCATTTATGTCTTCTCATATTACTAACAACCCCTCTAAATTTCATTAAGATCCATCGATTATTTTTTTGAGTTATTGTGGTAACAAGCATGAAATTAAAAACAGTGACAAACGAAAGAACGAATAAACGGCTTATTATCAGAATTTGGTCATATTCTTTTTGATATATACCAAACAACTCACGTTATTTCCATCAAAATCCATCTATAACTTTTTGAGTTATGGCATTGAGAAATAGGAGGCAGACAAACAAACAAACAAACGGATGGACATATCTTCACCAAAAGTTAATCATCTGTTTCTCCTAACAGACCTAACGATCCCTGTAAATTTCGACCAAATCGATTCATAACTTTTTGAGTTATCTTGGTGACAAACAGACCGAGAGACAAACAGGAAGACAGACAAACGCGACGAAAACATAACCTCCTTGGTGGAAGTAACAATGTCATCCTGCCACGAAAAGAGCCGAGCTCCAAAAGAGCCTTCACCACATCATGGAATAGAGCACAACATGACAGATGAACTTTAATGTCGACAAAAGCTCAGTAATGCACATTGGGCTGAGGAACCCTTCACCCCAATTGCAAATGAAAGGGACGGTATTTTCTGCTGTCACCCAACAACGTGACTTGGGAATCACTATTATAAACAGACTGCAACACAGTCAGTAAGTTGACAAGAGTGTGTAAATGGCAAGCACAGTACTGGGATTCATCAACAGAAATTTTGAGTACAAGTCCAAGGATATGATCGTTCCCTTGTACATAGCTATAGTGTGGCCACACTTAGAATATTCTGTTGAATTCTGGTCGCCACATCTCTGATCTCTCTTATCTCTCTCGAGCAAAGACGACTCAGGGGGCAACTAATGGAAACATCCAAGTATTTGAATGGCTTCAACGACGTACCTACAACGGGGCTCTTTGAAAGAGACCTCAATGATCGCTTGCAAAACAACGGTCAAAAACTCAAGCTTAAAGCTCGAAGAACGACCTTAAGTCAGCAGTTCTTTCCGTATTTCATAGTCAGCATTGGACTAGACTCCCTTCCGATGTTGCTAGTGCTGAGTCAGTCAACGCGTTTAAAAATCGTCTTCACAGATATTGGGAGAGACATCTTCCACAGCTAAAAACTCCTCCATGAGTCGCACACTCCTGACGGCCAAAGCTTCTGAGACCACCTCAATTCGTCTTCTTCTCTCTCCCGCTCCAACTGCACGGTTTGACGTCTCTAAGCTCCGCATGCCAGCGGCTCTTGATCGTGCTTGCGTGCATTCATGATCGTCGCTTTGGCAAGGAATCCCCCCCCCCCTTTTCTCTTTACTCCAGTCCTCTATATCCTACTAACACAGTGGCAATAACTCATAGAGGGCCGGGCGTAAGTTCCGGTGTCTCTTTGGGATTGGGCCTATTGGTTCGTCTACTGCGCCTATCTAATCTAATCTTATATTTTAGACTTGAATTTATGAATGTGAGGTAGCTTAGATTACAAGCTCTGCCTTAGATAGAGTTCGTTAGCTTAGATGTGGGGAACAAGTTGTACGGCATATTTTAAGACACATATTGGGCATTGGATGCATGTCTGGCGTTTGGAAGAAAACTGCGCTATATTTTTTACTAAATTAAATTTCTATTGATGACGGCAAAAATTATATTAATACCTATATGAATAATTATCAATTATTATTGACCCAAAATATTTTGTACTATTGTTGGTATTGTAGTTGTGTTCTTCGTCATCACCATTAGTTTAATTTTTACCTAGTGCCCCATGAAAACCCAGTATTCCTGCTCGGATAATATTATTCGGCAAATCATACGAGTCTGTCTCGAATTTCCTACTAATTTACCTATGATGGCTGCGGATCAAATTTATGATTGATAATAGCTGTGGTTAAACCAGCGATTACGATAGAGCCGCGGCTTTCTTCGACACCTCAGTAATCTTAGTTTCAAATTTATGATTGAAACCCATACTTTAAAAGTGTTTTTCTGTCGCTAAGAGTCATTTCTCTTCACCAAAGGGTTTCATTATAAATGTTTTTTTTTTTTTAATCTCCCGCGATTTTTTGTAAACTTCGTACAAGACAACGTTTCACTGTTAAGGGCCGTTTATGTAAAAAAAAATTAGTTTTGCAAAGAAAATAATTTTTCCCTACATTTTGATTGTTAAAGCAAATTTCTTAAGCTTTCTGTCTTCAGAAATGGCTGTGGTAGATATATATGTATATTTTTTGTTTTCATATACCAAGAGCCTTGGTATATATCCTAGTCTTTTTTTTAACTTCATATGTGATAATAACAATAATTTTCTATTTCAGTGGTCTCTTCCATATCAAAATCTCCCCAACTTCCGTGTCTGTCAACAATCTCTGCATTATTATATTATGTCATTTTTCAAGACTAGTAAAATTTTTTCGGCCAAAGCAAGGTTTTTCCGATTTCAAACTGAGGAAGCTTTCCCTCCATATGCTTTCCCACCAGTTTTTCGAGATGGAGGAAAAGAAAATTCCCGTTGTTGACGGTTTTCGGGAAGGTTACCTGCTTTTATAAAAACAAAATGTTGTCTTTTTGAAGGATGGTCGGACTTTAGAGGTAGAATTCTGAGCAAAAGCTCATCCGAGATGACCCGGCCCAAATCTTTGCATCTTTTGCACGCAAGTTCTACTGAAAGCCTTGNAGGTTACCTGCTTTTATAAAAACAAAATGTTGTCTTTTTGAAGGATGGTCGGACTTTAGAGGTAGAATTCTGAGCAAAAGCTCATCCGAGATGACCCGGCCCAAATCTTTGCATCTTTTGCACGCAAGTTCTACTGAAAGCCTTGTATTTTACAGCTCTCTGGCTGTCAGGAAGAGCTTTCTGCTACAAAAAAAAATGAAAAACTCAGTCGAATGTGTCTTTCCTCGGTAAAAGTGCAGCTAAAGTGCGGTGTCTCTCCAGTTTATTCACCCTCACTTGAATTCTTTATAACGGTCTCAGAGAATCTTGTTCCATTTTTTTCTTAGGAACATCCTTTGTCTAGTGAAGCCTCACCTGTAAGCTTCGAGAAATTATGATTTTTCTATTTCTGTGATTTTCTAATTCAAAAAGGACTAATAACATTGTTCACTGAATGTTTCAGTTTAATATTATCCCAAGTATTTACATTTCTACAAAGACTAGAAGGAAGTTTGATGTCTTACCGACTTATAATTTTTTCTCAAAATTTGGTGTACTGCATTGTGCATGTCTAGGTACGCAACTTAAAATAAATGCACGTTTATTCAGCAAATCTTGTTCCAGCATTGCACATTTTCTTCATCGGAACATTCAAAGGCATTACTTGCTTAACTAAAATGCAACAATCTCTCGTGTTCCAGAATTTTAAGATGACATGTCAGGGTAACATCACTAAACGCTTGAGTGGCTTAATACTTTTCATTGTTTACGTTTTCAAGACTTTTATGTGTTAACTAGATTGCCCGCGCTGTGAAAAATGACGGCGAAGAATTTGCGATGATCCGTCTTCATTGATCATAATTTTCTCATAATTTTCCTATTGTGAGGTCCTAGTTGACTCTACTGGAGGTTGGTGGTAGCGGCGGATGTAGTCCTACCACGGTCAGACGGTAGTGCAAGATGCAAGGTAGGATAAGAACACCATCAGTCAGTTGCTGATTCCTGTATAGGGATGCTGTTACAGGTGGACGTCGTCGTACCTTGTATAGTGCTAGGTATCGCGTATGTATGTATGACGTCTATAGCTAGACAGTGTACGTCTAGACACGTAAGAGCTGGAATGCGTATTGGCTCTGAGCTGGCGCGGGTAGGTGCGCTGCGCATTTATATCAGCCGCGCGCAAGGTGTGCAAGGTGTGGCTCCCACCTGACCATGCATCCGGTTGGTATACTGACGGCCTTACACTATTGATGCTAGGGCTGAACAGCGCCAAGCTTTCTTTTGGTGATTTGCTGAAAAGCAATATGTATATTTTATGTCCACAGTCGATATTGTATCCTAATAAATACAGAGCTCTGTATCCAAGATACTGCCGCTGTCACATACAGTGCCTAGACTATATAAGTATTTGCAAAACTCTATATTTTTATGTGTTTTAAAAATTCAGGGTCTGCTTTAGGATAATTAATACAGGAAGTTTATATAACACTATTGGACCCGTGCGTGAAGAATTCACGCAATAACCTATACGTTTGCCTAATGCCTCTAGGCCGGTGCCCTTAGAGGAGAAGAGAATAAACGAAGAATTAAAAGAAGAAAAGAAGTTACTTCCTTTATCGTGCTGGCATCCTTAGGTCTTCTATATAGACAGGCAGAAGTAACATCTTGAGTAAATTACTCCAAAAAACTTAAACAAAATAGCAGCTTATATACATTGTGATCGCTCCGTAGCAAACATATCGTTGATACCGTCATCCCACCTCAAATATCTGTTTCATTTGAGGTGCTGAAACTTTTTGACCTATGAAAAGATAACTGCTTCGTCAGAGGAAAACGGTAAGCTAGAAGAAATAATTGTCTACTTCCCGTGAAAACTCATGGGCATATAAATATATATATTTATAAACACACGACGGTCATTCTTAGTATTAGATTACCAGAAATAATAGTAGATATTCGCTTTCCACGCATCACCGTCTGGGTAAACTGGAACGCCGCTTCTTTTCTTCCTGAGGGGCCAGTTATGTGCATTAATATCAAGACTTCACCGTGGTTTCGTTCCTTATTTCAACCTTGTGGCGTTATCTAGGTAAGTGTTTCCTTTAAACAATGCAATATATTATGAACTTACCAAAAAAAAAAAAACTCTACAAGATCTAAAGAAAGAGTCTTGTACTGAGCACATCAACGGCTGGCATCGATAACTCTAGCAGTATATATAAACATGTGAACAAAACGAGAAAGAGAGAGACAGCTTTCCCGGACACTGCATAACATCCTCAGCCAAAATAAGTGTCAGCTGAAAAGTCCCTCCTGCTAGAGCCCTTCAGACCCAAACACTCAAAGTAAGCATAATGATGCTGTCGTATTAAGTGCTTTCCAACAGTGAAAAGCAGCCACTGGTGTGAAAAAGGTGGGGATCCTACTGCCGTGGTGTTCTGAAAAGATTATATGTTCACACATACATAATACTACTATTTTCAAATGACTAAAGACCTTGCAACATACCTAGATACTTTGATGATTCTTCGGATGAGGTCCAGGTGGTGTTACTCACACCGCCCATCTTGTGCAGATGTGATGCTGCATTCCGTGACAAACGTAATTGCTAGTAGAGCGTTATCTCCACATTTCACGTCGCCTCTTACAGCTTGATGGTTTGGCATCATACACCTTACTCCCAATAACTACAAAAGGTACTGTGTATGTACCACAAGCGTAAAATTTTTTTATAAATATGTTCAAGTTTTTCGTTAATTAATTCGGCGATATTCATTGCATTATCTCGTTTGTGATACTGAATTTCTGATTCCATACCGTATAAGTGTTGAAGAAGTACTTCTATTAGTTGCAGTAACAATACTCCTTTAAAGGTGAATGTAAATCAACTTGATCGAAGTCCATGATCAGGTTATATTTGATATTTAAATTGACAGCAGTGCTTTCATGAAATTCACTCATTAATCAAAGCGTATCAGACTGAAGACATCACCCAGCTTCGAAAAATATTCTATTAGAAGAAACTGGTAACACAACACAAACATGATCAGCACATGATTTTTTTGATACGCAAAATTCCAGTGAATGAACTTTGCCAATACTTAACGCAATACTCTAGTGACCTATACATCTATTTAACGAAGTCATTATAGAAGGATAGTGAATTAACCACCCCAGGGCGAGTAGGACATAAACGCATCGTCAAACCCTGACGCTAAGACAGCTCTACTGGAAGACTCGCCCTCTCAGTATCCAAGACTACTTTATCAAAATTTTCGCACATCCAGAAGCGGATTTTTAGCTTTGGGGCCGCCAAGAATGTATGCAGGATATCAATTACTGTCACTACGCGGCGACTGACCTTTTGCTTGTAAGTTCAATGGCTTACTGACATTTGCATCCAATGCCGAGGTCACATATGCATTCGCACGAACAACCTGAAACTAGGATGAGCGGTTCACTCCTCATTCTGAAATATATTTAAACTTGGTAGCATAGATATGGTAGCATCAAAAACATGCAAGCTGCCCATCATCAGATCACGTTGACTAAAAATGAGAGAACCACAGTTTAAAGTTTCATTTTCTTATAAAAAGCTTACCCATAGCTTCACATAATTAATTTTAGTATGTAGCTGCACAATTCTCATATGGTAATTACTTTTCTTTGTCATCCTGCAATTTTTTATTCCCTCTCTACATTTTTAATTTTGTGTCAATTTATCAGTAATGTTCTTTTGGTGTAACCGTAGTTGCTTTCTCAAAATTACGTTTGTTTATTTTACAGCACTGAAGATGGAATTTTTATGATTCCGAAACGTTTGCTTTTTATAAGAAAATGAAACTTTTAACTGTGGTTCTCTCATTTTTAGTAAATTTTAGATTCCCTAGTAATCGCTCAATTGGTGAAATCAGATCACGTTGTTGTTACGAACGTATAGTGTATCTCAGGCACACATCTCATCGTTAGTTCCGTGACCTGGCTTTGGATTTAGATAATATTGTGGTCCACTTAGAGCTACAGTACTGGCCAAATTATCATGGATTTTTTTTTCAAAATCTAATACTTTTTTTCCAAAAAGTTTAATTAAGACAATTTCATTGCTCGCAAATGGATTTATTTTCATAACTGATGCGGTAATGCGTCTTAAACATTCACTAATAATTTTTTTGGCACATTTTTGCAGCCATAAGAGCTTCAACGGTAGGCATAACTGCATCAGACCTGCCACAGTCAATGCACGCAGTGCACATGGCCTCAGTTGTTATCTCACTGTTGCGTGTTTTAAGGTGTCTTTGCCTCTTGTGTGCCTCTTATCAAGTGTCATTGTTGTCTGCCATTCTCCTACTTGATCTCCAGTGCTTGCTAATAATAGTGTTTCTTTTAGTTTTAAGGCAGATCAAGTGTTTACAAGACACGGTGAATGAAAATGAGGAAAAATTGTGACTTGAGTCCTCGCAAAGTTGGTCAAATACAAGTTTTATTGAGTGATAATCCATTGAAACAAAGAGAAATTGCGCGAAAATGAGGTGTTTCAACACAAATAGTAAGTTTTATTAAGAAAAATAGATAGCGGTATAGATTTAACATCAAAAAAGGGTTGGAAAATGCGGCCGAAAACAAAAAAAAAACAACTCCGAGAACTGACAAACAAATAGTAAAAATTGCCCTTATAGACAGAAGAACATGATGCAGGAACATTTCTGCACAACTGGCGGTGCAGGGTATTAGCCTCTCCAGAAGAAGATTGAACACAAGGCTGTTGGAAGGTGGTTTGAAAGTATACCGCCCGAGAAAGGAACCTCGATTATCTTAACCAATGACAAAGGCACGTCTTGCCTAGGTTAAGAACCTCGTTAATTGGACTTCTGAAGAGTGGGAGAAGGTAAGAATAAAATTAACATATTAAATTCAACGGTTTAGCTATTCAGTTCCATGAAATAACTCTAGTTATTAGTATTATCCATATGAATGTGTCAAATATTGATAATCTTTGATTTTGACTACAAAATTTCTTTCAACCTTAAAAGTTTACTTTGTGTTTCATTACTTCTTATTATTATTATTATTAAAACTTCACACTTGGGCTCCCACGGACAGGTAATACAACCCAAATGAATCATTTGCAACACCGGGAAGCCCAAAACGCTGCTAAAGGAAATCCAGCAAAAAAACATTAACGGCCGACTTAAAAGCCTGCAGGCCAACACGACCAAAAGCCGATGCAGGCAACAAATTCCAAACTTTAGCAGACCAGGGCACGAAGCACCGACAGAACTGATTAGTTCGACATCTCACAGCCTCCAAAGTGAAAGAGAGCGCACCGCACGCAGCACGAGTCTCTCTCTGCTAATTCTGTCATATTTTCTATTGATGCAGGTGGTCTTCTCAGACGAATCCACGATTAGAGTGCTGGATGTTCGTGTGCAGAGAGTAAGGAGGCGGCCAAGTTGTGGATTTCTGCCAGAATGTCTGAAGAAGACTGTCAAATTCCCAGAAAAAATCATGGTGCAGGAAGCCATTTCAGTCCATGGAACAAGCTGATTACACATTATTAAGGGCACTATGAACGCAGTTCAGTATATAGAGGTAGTAAAAGGTCGACTATTACCTCAAATATGGGAATGGTACAGTGAAAACCCCACGATATTGCAACAAGACTTGACCCCCTGTCATACGGCTAAGGCAATGAAGACGTGGTTTGCTCAGAATGATGTTTAGCAGCTCCCATGGGTTGGAAATTCGCCAGACTTTAACTTTATCGAAAGTTTATGGGATATTCTGAAAAATGAAACGCATAAGGAACCAATTACAACGAAGCAAACACTCATAGAACGTCTTATTCAGGTTTGGTTCCACTCGGAGAAAGTTCAGGAACGGTGCAAAACGTTGATACAAGATATGCCAAGGCACGTTAAAGCACTTCTAGACTCTAAAGGATGTCAAATAAAGTATTAATGAATGTTCAAAACGTATCACTGCATCACTGTATTAAACTAAATCCATTTGCAATCAACGAAATTAGTTTAATTAACTTTTTTCTAAAAAATGTTTTATTTTGGAAAAATCAATAATAATTTGGCCAGTACTGTAGTCGTTACGACTCAGTGCATCTCACGGTCAACAGAACTCACCACCGAACATCGCAAGAAAACAATGAATTCGTACAGTGAATCAATGCTAGTTATGCTCTAGACAGTACGTTCGCACGATTTACTTAGGAATGGACGTTCATCTTTCCTGTCCTGCAATTTAAGAACTTTCAAAAGGTTTTGTAAGGCACACCGTGTCCTGGTTAATACGCTAAATACACGGTTATATACAGAAATGGGAGAAGGCTGTATGTGCTGCGTTGTGTTTGGTATCTCCGAATGAACAACCCAGCACCACCAACCGCTTATTACGCCAGATACCGTCTGGTTACTCCTGAGCGGCGTGGAGCTCTTCTGCGCCATACTCTGCATCTGTAAATACATGGCCACTACTTAAATCTTAACGCATCATATACACTAAGTTACACCGTTTGATGACGGTGATGCAGAAGTGTTCGATAGCTTCAATGGAAAACCTTCACTAACCTATGACTGCACCACGATGGACGATATCCTGGTATCAACACAAGTGATCGCTGCTGTTACAATTAACTAGGCCTGTGAACGGACTGGGCAGGCACCTCGAGCAATGCCAAGGGCCAAATGAAAGACCATCCATCTCTTCATAAAGCCAGGAGAGTTCTCATCTATGCCGGGCACGATAAAATTAGAAATTTTGTCCACAGCCGACAACGAGGCTCCACTTCAGATCCCATTTTGGCAGCGTTTTTGAGCAGAGAGGGCGGTAAAATTGGCGAAATTGCCTGCTCTCAGCTACGCCTGCCTCCAGTCCAGGCACTCCTCTTGTTCTGATAGGAGCACTTCACAGAGGACCGATGGAGTAGCACGAGACTGGCACACTGCTGCTCTCTCCAGTCCTTTTGTTCTGATTGGAGCGCTTTCCTACAAACCGGTAGTGTTGTAGCACGAGACTGGTACACTGCTGCTTTCTCCTGTCCCTTTGTTCTGATTGGAGCACTTTCGTACAAACCCGTGGTGTAGCACGAGACTGGCAGTCTGCTGCTCCCTCCAGTCATGTGTGTTCTGCTTGGAGCGCTTCTTTACCGTCATTGTAGCACAAAACTGTCCCTATTCCTTCCGGCTAGGATATTTTCTTTTGTCGGAGTCTGCCTGTCTCTTTGTTATTCTGTTTGTCTACAACAAAGATAACTCAAAAAGTTATGGATGTAGAAGAAAGTTACTGAGAATATTAAATATGCTAGGATGAAGTTCCGTTCAACCGTTAGTTTGTTTCTTTGTTCGTACGTTAACTTTTTTCATCGTAACCTTACTGAAGAGGTTGGAGACGGATTTCTATGAAATTTTCAGGAATCGTTTGCGATGTTAAACGGTACAAGTCACTTTTTGCTAATGATCGGTTCGTCGGCTTGTGTGTTTCATTACCGTATGTTTGCCATAGTGTTTGTCAGAACATAATCAAAAAGTTACTGACGGACCTGTGAAAAAAAATCGCAGAAACTGTTATTAATGGCAGCAGGCACATATGACTAAATTTTGTGTTGATAAAAATTAAACCTGGTATCAGGACAACATTGAATTTTTCGTAAACATTGTTTTGCATAGCGGAGGTATGGGCTCACAGAGCGTTCCAGTTAGTATTAAGAATGCAATTAAAGAAGTCAAATAAGCCAAAAAGAGGCTACTTGAGTTAGAGCAGATCGCTTCAGTCATTAATATTGTTGTTACTAGAGGGCCCAGCCGTCAAAAAATGACGGCAATAATATTTCTATTACGCTTTTTATCGTTCCGGTTCCTAGTATTGGTTTTGCGGTAAAATTGGTCTCATACCTGTAGGCGTGATCTTCCATTAATGAAAGGAAAGTTGTACAGCCATGAATTTTTCTAGAGCAAAATATCCCCCTTGCAAGATAAGGCCCAGATATCAGTTTGGAATTAGCCAAGCGTTGAGCAGTACTAAAAAAATATAGTTCAGTCAAAAGAATTCACCGGAAATACTCAGAGCTTAGGAACCGTAACCTGGATACGAATAAATAGGTAAACCTTTAATAGCGCAATTACTGCGTTGTAAGTTGTATATGAAAAGGCGTCATTTGAGCGTGAAGTTTCAACTGCTACGAAAATATTCAGCTAAGGAAAGCATAGAGGCTGTGACACACACTGGCCAAAAGCTGAGAAACCTCTCGTAAACGCGCAAAATTTTTTGTGCAAAAAAGGGCCTCCCTATTCACACGGAGAATGATTCGTTGGTAAAAAAAAAACTTCGAGCTCCGTTCATCTGGACGACGTTGTCATGTCTATGGGCTGAACACATGACAAAAATACATCCAACAAACAGAATAACATAGTAGATGCTATCCGATGCCTTTAAAAGTAATATTAAGTCCAATTCTATCACAAAATATTTTGAAAATAAGAAACCCGTTCCGGCTCCGAAAGCGAACTGAATGTCCCACCCTCCGATAGATGTCTGTAGGCGTCACTCGTGGCGCACGGTGGCGGTTTGTTGACACTTTTTTGCGCGTTTGTTCACTGTATCGAGCGCAAAAATGCTGCATGCTCCATTACAGAATTTTGCGCAAAAGCGAGAGTGTGCAGATTTTTAGACGTAGGTTTCGAGCACAAAACTCGGATCGGATACTCGTTCTTTTCGATAGCGAGTGGCATTGGCATAAGCGACATGGATTGTGCACACTAAGGTTCCTAGACGAAAGGAATGAACACCCAAACCAAGACTGAGCGTCTCGAACTGCTACAAAAAAAAAAATCAGCTAAAATATATGGGATATAGCTCATGCCCGACAAGATCAAAAACCTTATCAAATATACCGCCTTCATCTACCACACTCAGAAGGATCATGAACGTTATATCAAAAAGTACTGGGTTATATAGTTTTCAAATCTAAGTGAGACTTAGAAAATGTGGATTTCTAAATATGACCATATGCTTCAGAAGTTTGATATTTGGTTACTAAGGACAGTACAGAAGCTATATTTATAACCGCTACTGCAAGGGCTGATATTTGTTTTTTTAGTAAAACTTTCTCCTATCTGAACCCTTAACAGCAAAACTAAGAAACGGACCAACCAAGAGAAAAAGAGAGAGATCGACCAACAACTGTGTATTATTATATTGCGGATTATCGGTATGAGGTACACACCTAGAAGTCAATGGAATGGAAATAAAATCCAAGTGGAACGCCTAACAAAACTGCGATGCTCAAAGCGCTCCTAAGAAAAATCAGTCAATGTACATTCACGGCAAATTCAAATGCCTGCACTTCAAGACTGACGAACGCGGATCCAGACAATGAAGTGCATGCTAATACAGATAGGGCATGAAGCTCCTACTGTACTAAACAGGAAGAAAAAATCCACAAAAATCTTTATATCACCAAACACAATACTAACGCAGCACACAAGACCATGCGTTTGGCAGGATACCCACATGTAAATTTATCAACAAATTATATACCAAGTATCTCTAAAGAGCTCGACCTCTCTACAACACCCTGTCACCAACATTCAAAGGCAGGTAATTGGGCAATAGCGTACGCAAAACCGGCTGGCCATCATAGATTTAGGTTTGCCTGCATTCAGCTTCATACTCTAAGCAGAGACAATTTGAAGCCTTCTAAAATATCGGCCTGGTTCTGGGCGTTTGGTTGGCTCCTGACGTCACGAGCTTAGTCCTAGCCTGCCGCGGATAGCGCTCGGTGCTCTTAATGGCTCGTCAACTTTATTGAAAACTCCTTGAGTATAACTGCATAAGTAATACACGGTTCCATGACATAAGCGCACACGACAAATGCCCACACGACAAAACCGCACACGGACAAATGCGCACATTGACAAAACCGCACACGACAAATGCTAACACAGACAAATGCGCACCTACTATTCTATCGTTTGACTGCGTATATAAGATTTCCTGTAATTCATTTTAGTATCTAGCTTTTAGTTAACCTTTATAACTTTCATTATCATTAGTAAACGCTTTACCACCTATATTTAGGCTGAGTCCATTTAGAGGAGTTATTTGGTAGCACTTCCTAGCATAAGTAAAGGCCAATTCCCACTTGATGAGCTGAATGCCAAAAATTTGGCTGGCAGCCAAAAAACACGCTTGGTTTGCAGCTCAAAATTGTGCTGGCAGCTCGTTTGTTAGGCTGGTAGCCGATCATCGACGCGCTCCCAGGCAAAAATTTTATTCCTTGCTGTGTGCTCGTATCCTACAGGTAGCAGCCAGCAAAAGAAATCATTTTATTTAATTTACTCGTAGCCACAACAGTCTTGCTGCATTTCAAGTGACTAATAATTAAAATATTACAGTGATATTTCTAATGTAAAATGGCGAGAGAAGTGGTAGTTGACTGGAAAAAATTTGAACACCTGTGTGAAGAGGTGACAAAATTCACCGCGATATGGGACAACCGGCATCCTGACCACAAGAAGCCCAAAGTTATAGCAGAAATGTGGGCCCACTAGTGCACTAGTTGACCGGTACTCTCCTCTCTCTGCCCTTCGCGCAAACAGCGGCCTCACCCACACTTTTCGTTTTTGGTACATTCGCCTGAGCAATAGCCTGGCAGCAGCAAGTGTCCGGCAGTTCGCCATCGTCCATACAGTCAACTGGAAACTGAGATGCAAGCATAAAAGCAACTGGCTTGCGAGCCAAGCTACAAGCGAAGCTTGCAAGCCGATCAGGTATGCTTGCAAGGCGTGGAGACTGCCTGCCAGCCACATTTTTGGCTTCCAGCTCATCAAATGAGAACCGGCCTTAAGGATTATCTTTACTGTTTCTACCGGTAGGAAAAAAAAGAAATGACCTGAAAAGGCGAGCAACTACGTCCTCACGCCACAAAAAAAAAGTAAAAACAAGCCTAACTAATAGACGATACAAAAACAAAATAAATATGCGAAACGGTCCATCTCTGTAACCGCTGTTGCTGGTGATTTTACAACCATCCACGCTGAAATATATAAGCAATTAATTTTTGCTTGTTATTAGGCTTTACCTCTAGTTTATTGATAAAACTTAATTTTCAAACCTAAGCTGGTCAGTATATATGTGTGTGT
>LQNS02277220.1:3676385-3686670 GCA_001587735.2 Parhyale hawaiensis | reverse complement strand
CAGACCTCACTACATGAAGACACTGGAACGATGGGCCTGCAACGCTTCCAATACCTAAGTGGTTATCCAACACTTTGATGTAGCGGTTTCCATCCATAGTTACATACATTGGCAGCATGTAAAGACCACCCAGGCTACCAAAACCGCTAAAACAGCCCCAAATTGTAGGGCTTGTGAACTTGAGGTCTTTTGGGTTGCAGTTGGAGGGACTCCTCACCTTCCCGGGGATGTGTTGGTAAAGATTGGAAGGCGCTTTCTTCAGAATGCATGACAGTAGATCACTGACCAATTGTCCAAAGTTGGTGTTTCTTAGCAAAAGCGAGCCTAGCCCTGCGCATGCGTCTATTTAACAGAGGTTTACGTGAAGCAGTACGACTCTGGTGATGAAAGCCCTTTGGTAGACGATGTTGAAGATTGCAATTCGACACATTTTCAAGCTATTTAGGATGTTTTGCATTGAGCATATTGGAGGTTACACGAGGATTCTTCATCACTTCACCCTCTAAAAATTTATCAGTTGCTTTCGTAGTCTTCCGAGGTCGATAAGGATTTTTTTTATGATCAGGAACAACGTTTGTTGGGAGACATTTTGCAGCACTGAGAAATCTCATTTTCAGTTACGTTTCCGAGTCCAGAACGACGATAAGTTTCCTAAAGTGCCACAACCTCTTCTTGAAATGCTATTATCTGCTCTTTTCATCTTGTTCAAAGTATGCACTAACCATGATTAAACTTTTATTTAAATTCTGCTATACCAGAGAAAAACTTAATTTTAAGGTCAATATAGCTGTACATGACTTCACTCCACCGTGGATCAGAACGTTCTCATTCATATGGGCAACTGCGCGTGTTTGTATTCACACGTGACCGCAGATAGACGACTTTAATTTCAATTCTGTACAAAATATCTTGACCTTATGTATGTTTGTAACGTCGGGGAGTTAATTTCAATGAATTTAAACTAGAAGTTGTCAAGGGTTTTTGCAGTGACTGTATTTAAATTTATCTATAATGGGACTTCACTTGTTTTTTTTTACTAAGTGACAAATTATTTATACTTTGTTTAAAAATTATCTTAGGAAGAGTATTATAACACGCAAATCGAGGAAGATCATACATGATATTGTAGGCATTTCACTTTTTATTTTCCTGATTTCATTCATTAAAACAGAGATGACCAATGCCTTCGTAATACACAATTTACCTTCCGAATTGCGATCACAAATTAAAACTACTGAAGATAAAGCTCTAAAATACAACACAGTTTTGTCAATAAAATTAATATTACTCATTTCATTTTAATATCGAATGTACTAAAGAAACAAGACTGACATAAACACCTGGGTCGGACAATGAGTAATTTTCAATGTACTCTTCTACCCCAGTGCTACACGTAAGCAGTTCCGAAGAAAGGACATATATTTTTAGCAAAATTATGATATCCAAAATACAGCTTCAACGTACCGAATGCCTTCCCTTGACCGAATGCCGCAAGTGAGCAGGTCTGAAGATACGATGATTATATAGAAAAACTGACTTACTATTACTATATTTTCAGTATTTAGAATACCTTCACTTGACCCACAGCTTGATGCAAGACTGCATATTGTACAATGGTCGTATATCAGCTATGTAATGCATAGATAAACACCATTGCCCGAGAACGTCGTAGGTATCGGTTGCATGTGAGTACAAATAAAAGCGCTCTATTTACTTAGGTGTACCAGCTCCTCTCGATAGACAAATGCGATTCCTTCGGAACATCGAATGTCTTGCGTTGCATCTGAACACAACTGGGGGTGCAGTATTCACATACCTGCATGTACCTGCTACGTCATAGTCTAATACTGTTCCTTCGGAACATCTAGTATCATGCACCGACCTACGCAGCGCTGCGACTGAGGGCGAAGCATTCATATCAGTCTCCTTCTCGTTCATTATCTGGAGCTTAGGAAGGCTGTGAGATATTCGTGTATGAGTTTAATGAGAAGCGAAGGGCCTAATCAACATGGGCAGGGGCCACCATTAGCTGTTGTTGCTCTAATGAGGCCATCCCTGCAGCAGCCGCTGGTCGCCCTGGGGCTCATGGTCGTCCTTCTCTTGCACATCTGTTCTTGTCGACACAGAGCTTGTTTGGGTCAACTCTGGTCCTGGTCTGTACTCCCGACACTGGTCTGTAACTTTGGCTCTGGTCTGCAAGCTTACCAGTGGTCGGTTACTTTGACTCTAGCCTGTAAGTTTAACACTGGTCTGTAACTGTGGGCCTGGCCTGTAAGCTTGATGCTGGTCTGTATCTCTTGCACTGGTGAGTAACATTGACACAGGTCTGTAATTTTGATAATTTACAGTATCTGTAACTGTGGTACTTGTCTGTAAATTTGCCACTCGTCTCTAACTTGACCCGCGTCTTTAATTTTGACATTCCCCTGTAACTTTGGCACTGGTCTGCAACTTTGCACAAGATTGTATTATTGGCAAAGGTCTGTAACTTTGATATTGGTCGATAACTTTGACAATAGTCTGTTAGCTGTCGATAATGAGTCAGAAAAGTGTTTGGGTCTATTTTATCTATGGTCAGTGACTTCACGTAGAGATGTGCAATTCAAACAAAACATTGTGTAGCGTCTACGTGCAGTGCATATCACACTCCAGTCAGTTGTTCTTTACTTCATAGCAGAGATCCTTGATCCAAGTGTCAGCAATGAGCAGTTGTGGAGTATTTGGAAATACTGTATATAAGACTCCCTACCGTGAAAAACGACAACAAATTATTTTCACTGACCCCCGTTCCTTTATTCCTAGAGGTGGAGTCTGTCATGGAGGATGCAGCGTACACTGAGGCAACTGTGGAGCCAAAACTAGCAGTTTTGGTGCCGCACAAGCGCGCCATTATTCCCGTCACTGCAAGGGAACTTAGTCTGGCTGGGGACAATATTTTTCTGGTTACTCTTGACTAGTTAATTTTTAGTTCAACCTTGTGGACTGAAAAAAGTATCGTCCCAAACCTACCAAGCATATCTAAGTTTACTGCGAGCTCTGGTTTTGGAACAACGCTTTTCTTAGTGTGCTGGCGATACAAGAGACTGACGTTTTATGTGGTTCTTATGATGCTGAAACACTGAAGGTCCCCGTATGAATCCAATTTCTAGTCGACAAATGAAACCATTAGTTCCTCGCTTAAGAAATGATTAAAAATTGTTCCTGCATCTCATGAATCTCGAAAATAATCCTTTGCTCGTTCTATGAATTCTGTGCAAAGCAATGTCATTCTCCTTCTTTACTTGGCTACCAAATTCCAGAATTGTATCCAAGATACAGTTAGGCTAGTTATTGGTCATAAGTGAAATAAGTGGTTGATAAGGCAATAGCTCATGCATGACCGGAACGCGTTTGTGCCAATAGCTAGGCGCAGCACCCCGTGCACCCGAGCGAGTGCGTGCGTGCGTTTGTACATACGTATAATGACTGGACGGCTTACCTGCTTCTGCTGTGCTGCTCTCTCTCTCTTTCAGACTGTCACCCATCCCAGCACCTCTCTCTTTAGAATTGCCAGATACCGCCATTCTAAACGCCATTCTTTATCGAAACGATGAGTTTATTTAGATGAATACTACTAAATGTTGTATGGTTATATATTTCTGTCGTGTCTTCACGATAATTAGAGAGACTATGATTGGTACTTGATTCTATTGCGGGAACATAAAATACTATATTTATAAAGCCCTGTGGGACTGAACCAACTTATGGATCAGTAGCTCAAACAAGGAAACGTATCGCTTTCGAAACTGTTCATTTCTTTTCACAATAGTTCAGTCCATTCTATTTCGAAAAGAAAAGTTTATATAGATAAAAAACATACAATACTATAAGTTATATAATTATATATTGCTGTCATAAGCGTCTTCTCGATAAGTTAATGAATTTTAGCATTAGGCTAGCTGTCATTGGTATGCATGTTTAGGTTTTTTTTTCGTTGAAAATGCTGTAGTGTCTGTATGTTGTCATAGCTACGTGAAACATTTTGGCGCCAACTGCTTGAATATATTGCAACACCTCCACGTAGCAGGGATGCCAATTTATGCTATTTTCTAGCTAGATCTAGCTATTTTTTACTTCGTCTGGCTAAGAAAAATTGCATCTAGCGTATAGCTATAAATCTAGCTTATAAATGATTTCATTCAGCTATTTTCTAGCGGATTTTTACATCTGTTTATTTAATACCTCATTTACTAGTATTTAAGGCACATCAATAGCTAAATAAGTCTTTACGCATTCAGTACAGAGCATCAATTAACGAAAAATAAACGAGTTAAGTATGAGATCCGAACGCGTTACAATGCGAATGCTTCGTTTGGCGGTCGTCCATGGCTTGTTTAAGTTCAGTTGAGATTGAGATCGAATAGTTAATACTCGGACTATGTAATAAATTTTAATTCAAAGTACATGAAAGCTGCCCGTAGAAAATCTGTGCCTCTAACAAAATACTTGCATATTGCCCCAAACAGCAACGTTTCTAAGCTTTAAGGAACGCTTGCTTTGTTCGTCAGTTACCACTTATCCAGTGTAAACAGCTAGTGGTCACCTGGTGGATTTATGTAATCATTGCATTGTTGACGGCAAAAAAAAAACTTTGCATCTAAAAATGGAGCTGCAATTGCTCCGATCGCTGTTAGGCATTAAATTTGGACTAATCAGGCGAGCAAAATACTGTCACAACTACGCACTGCCCGTCGAAGTCATTAATGTTATTGAATATTACCGGCGTACTCAAAAGAAGCAGACGCTACTGACACAGAAGAGGATTTGAGTTTCGATGTTTCTGAGCCCTCCACAAGTCAGAAATTCCGATATTTTCAACTGGTGAGTTAAAGCTATATAATTTATTTGTATATTGTCATGTATTTTGTATGTTTTTGGTTTAAAAAGTCTAGCTACAATTATAGCTAATCTCGGGAAAAAAATCTAGCTAATTCTAGCTAGCTAAAGTTTAGAATCTAGCGGGAAAATGTCTCGCTGAGTTGGCAACACTGCCAAGTAGTAAGTTCAGTTGGTAGCGTTTTCGATATGGAGGAGCACTAATATTTCAGCACTGAAGATGGATTTATTTTAATCCGAAACGTTTTCCTTGTATCAATAAACATGTTTTATATGTATAGCGTAGTTCTCCTTTTTATATTGCATGGCTGTATTGTCGCCTTCAGTGCACGAGCGAACTATTGTGCATATGAAACGAACAGTTTCTAAATGCGACACTCCAGTGAGGTTCGTTCAGGGCCACAGGTCTATATAATATTAATTTTATTTCAGCAATAAGGTTAAATACCGATCGCATTCTCTCTAATTATCGTGATGACACTAATGACAGTAACATATAACTGTATAACATTTCGTGTTTTATGCTTTTTATTTAATTAAACTTGTTTTTTCGTTGATGGATGGTCTGTAGAAAGGCGGTATATGGTAATTTCAGAGAGGTAACGGCGTCCTTTCATTACATTATACTTATGCACGAACGCACTCGCTCGGAGTGCTGCAAGGCCACCTACAAAACATTGTATAGGTGGCGTTGGTGCTCGATCGTACGCAGAAAGCAATTGAGAAGAAAGTGTGGTTTTTGGCCCCTTCTGTTCAGATGAACGGAGCAAATCTAGAGTATTATATAACAGTTCCAGTGTCGAAGCCCGCTCAGATAATGAAGCGTCTCCAGAAGTATCTTACAGGGGAAAGTCAATGATGTCTACTACTAAAGACACAGGATCCTCTGTGGAAACTTTTTACTCCATATCAGCAGCTTTACGCGAACAATTCCCAGGGGTATATATGCAATCGCAGTTACTTTCTGTCGTCTTGAAATCCTCAAAGAATCCTTCCGCAGACACTTTTTCTTCTCCAACTGCTACAACAGCATGATATCTACGCTGCGAAGGGCAGTGGAAGACGCAAAGCGCTGCACTCGGGTGCTCGGGGTGCTGCGCACAGCTATTGGCACAAACGCGGCCGGAACCTGGGTTTTACTTTCTTTCTGGGAATGGGCCTTTGGTCCGTCTACTGCCAGCTATCTAATCTAGCGGTGGGGGGGGGGGAGAACTTGAGTCGTTGCATTCTCTGCTGTTGTGCGTATTTTTTTTTTTTTTTGTCAAAAGCTTCTAGTGATTTAATAAAAGATAGAGAAAGATAGAACAGTTTCCAACAGTTTTCATAATAATTTCTTACTATTTGTGCTTTTGGTTGTTGAAGTGTATACGTAAGAGTAAGAGTACACGTAAGACAGCTACGTTTACAGCTGGTAGTGTCATCACCAGGATGTATAGAGTGCTTGTTAAGCTTTTAGGTATAACCCCTTTTTTTTCTTCTAAAAATTAAATTATACAGGCATCATCAATTAAATTTTGCAGAAATGTTGGCAACACTCAAATGCGCATCAGTGTAAAGTTTGAAAGTCTTTTGCGCAGTAGTAACAAGAGCAGCGCCACTGTTTTGTGACTGCCACGCTCTTAAGCGGGACAACTAAGCTAATATGGTTCGTCGTAAGTGTCTTACTGACAAAGAAAAGGGAGATATTGTGTGTAAATTAGCAAATGTTGAAAGTGCCAGCGTTATTGCTGCTTCGTTTGGTCGTGAGGTCCGTACTGTGAGAAAATTCGTCAGCAATCCTGCTGCTAAAATCAGAAGGAGAGAGAAGGGTAAGTCGAAGGTGTTATCGAGGCGCGATTTGTCAAGAGTGAAGCAGCAACTGTGCAACCACCATAACTCAACAAGCAAAATTTTTTTTGAAAATGTTGGATTAGGCCACGTCTCAAAATCGACTCGTTGTGGTTTTGCTCCGAATTATGACAAAGCACCTTATGCCTGATATAAGACCTCCTCTCAAGTAGGCACATAAGGATTCTCGTCTAGAATGGGCAAGAAGTTACATAAAATTAGATTTTAAACACGTCCTTTTCATGGATGGGATGCGTGCCACACTTGATGGACCCGCTGGATGGAGCAAAGTCTATGTTCCCAAAGAGGCAAAGCGCCCTGAACGTTTGCGTTGTCAACAAAGAGGAGGCATCATGATTATGGGCAGAAATTGTTGACAATGAGTTAGTAGGGCCTAATAGAAGGTGACAAAAGGACCTCTGCTGCTTACATCGACTTCCTCAAGAAAATGTTCGTTCCATGGTTTCGGAAGAGGTCTCCAGCAAAGCAGAATAAGCTTGTTTTCATGGAAGAAAATGCTCCGTCGCATGCTGCAAAGACTTCTGTAGAATATTTGAATTCTCATGGGTTCAAGGATGACAGAGTAAAAAAATGGCCAGCATGTTCTCCCGATCTGAACCTAGTTGAGAACCTGCGGTCAATCCTTAAAAAGACGTCTTTACAAGTCGGGGCGTCAGTTTTCCTCAAAAAATCAGCTGTGGAATGAACTTCAATGGTGTGCTACAAATATTCTTTCTGATGATATTGGAAATCTTACGAAATCTATGGACAGGCGCTTGCCGGCAGTTGTAGAAGCGCGAGTAGCTGCATAAATCATTAATATATGTTTAAAATTTACTGTTTGACATTTCTGAATCAAATTATTACAATTTTTTTTTTTTTTTGCTTCCTTAAGCCAGATTAACCTGAATATATTGTAAATCGTGCATTTTTCATCCTTTTCTATACTGATGCACAAAATTGTGGCACGGTTAAAATTCTTTTCAAAATATAACTTTCAAAAAATCATCCAAAATAGGTAGAATATCGAAGTGAAACTTTTACAAAACGTCTAATGCCACCTATGGATGCATTTATTACAGCTTGACTGGAATTGCTCGAATTTTAAACTATTGGCGAAGCAAAAAACAATGCTACACAAGTTTGACACGCACTGTAGTTTTCAGCTTGTCTTCGAGTGTATCTCACTGTCCAGACTTGATGGGTCGCGTGTTCCATTTAGCTTCGTACACAGGTATCTGTTGCATTGAATTTCGTTGCTAGTCCAGGACTTGGAGGGTCGTGGGCTGGAAGGGCCCTGCGTGTCTACAACGTCGAGTATCAGTTTATAAGTCTATTAATAATGTGCACGTGTGTGGTGTGTGAAAGCTCCTGGATGTACGCTCATCTTATATTGCGCTCATATTTCTTTCGAGTCACTAATTACCTCCGCCAAGGAGGTTATGTTTTCGTCGTGTTTGTCTGTCTGTCTATTTGTCTCTTTGTCTATCTGTCTGTCTGTCTGTCACCAAAATAACTCAAATAGCTATGAACCGATTTGAATGAAATTTACAGGAATTGTTAGGTATGTTAGGAGGAACAGATGATTAACTTTTGGTAAAGATATGTCCATCCGTTTATTTGTTTGTTTGCCTCATTTTTCTCGATGCCATAACTCAAAAAGTTATGGATGGTTTTTGATGAAATTGACATGTGCTGTTAGGTATATAACAAAGAGTAAATGACCAAATTTTGGTAATGATACGTTTGCTCGTTCGTTCGTTTGTCACTATTTTTAATTTTGCAATTCAATTTAAAAATTCTTTCCACCTCCCTAAAACTTGTAACACAGTCACATGTCAACTTCCTTAGCACAATGCGGGAATAAAACTTTGTAACCGCATAAAACACTGTATTAAAATTCATCACAACGTTTCGACCAGGACACGTTGATCATCATCAGGTTCTCGCAATTAAAAGTTTGAAATTTGTCAGCTGCAAAAAGAAATAAATAAAAAGTAATTATACATACGTGTCAAAATGAATAAACTGAATATCTTTCCTATTTAAAATGCATATAAAATTCATATTAAATCCTAATATTGCACAGAATGAACAGGTACAGAGAGACAAATTTGTACTCGTCTAACTACTATATTGAACACCGAACCAGGTCCTACAGTACATGTGCACACAACGACAGCAAGAAACAGAATGACACCTGCCCGCCGCTGCGAGCCCCCTTTTCACATTGCCCCTTCGAGAATGTTCTCGTTCAGTACAGTTTCAATACATTGTAACCTTGATCTTACTTAACGTTAATATATGAATGTTCTTGCTTTATAATGATGGTTTCGGCAATTTTCAAGTCTATGATGTTGTGGCTGCTGAATACTATTGAAAAATTGTTAATTAAGGTCTCTGCTGGGGGAACATTCATATGGTGATCATAAGAGTAATGCGATTTAATATTGCTCGGGCTATACCTATGCTGTTTGCAACCCTTTGACAGGGCATTCGTCGTGTAACCTAAATAAAGCGCGTTACAGCGCTCCTCAGTACATTCGAAACGGTACACGACTCCTGCCCTGTCTGCGGTCGGTCTGGCTGGTCTAGTTGAGAAACAAGAACTTAGTTTGAATGGTTTGTAATACGGCACTATTTTGACAGATGAATTATCATTCGTGGGTTTCACGTGGCGATGAATGATATTTTTCAGAGTTTTTCGGTCGGTTTCGAAAGTAGAAATATTGTCTAGCTGCACATAGAATGGAATGGAATTTTCATCTTTTCTGTTATTATTGGCGGTGAAACTCTGATCTAATATTCTGGAGATTATATTCTCAATCATCGCTTGTGGATAGCCGGAATTTGCAAAGAGCTGCTTAAGTCTAAGGATCTCAGTATGAAATTCTGGCCAAGAGCTTGACAATTTTACCGGACGGCGTACCAGAGTCTCTACAACAGATTTCTTATAGCTTAGAAGTGTATGCGAGTCAAAGTTTGCAAAATTACCATTATCGGTAGGTTTAACATAAACAGAAGTTTGAATGCGACTATCCACAAGCGATGATTGAGAATGTAATCTCCAGAATATTAGATCAGAGTTTCACCGCCAATAATAACAGAACAGATGAAAATTCCATTCCATTCTATGTGCAGCTAAACAATATTTCTACTTTCGAAACCGACCGAAAAACTCTGAAAAATATCATTCATCGCCACGTGAAACCCACGAATGATAATTCATCTGTCAAAATAGTGCCGTATTACAAACTATTCAAACTAAGTTCTTGTTTCTCAACTAGACCAGCTAGACCGACCGCAGACAGGGCAGGAGTCGTGTACCACTTCGAATGCACTGAGGAGCGCTGTAACGCACTATATTTAGGTTACACGACAAATGCCCTGTCAAAGCGTTGCAAACAGCATAGGTATAGCCCGAGCAATATTAAATCCCATTACTCTTACGATCACCATATGAATGTTCCCCCAGCAGAGACCTTAATTAACAATTTTTCAATAGTATTCAGCAGCCACAACATCATAGACTTGAAAATTGCCAAAGCCATCATTATAAAGCAAGAAAATCCATATATTAACG
>LQNS02277220.1:3624898-3638155 GCA_001587735.2 Parhyale hawaiensis | reverse complement strand
ATGGGGGACTTTGTCAAAAGCCTTTTGGAAGTCTAGATACACAAGGTCTACGCCCTTTTGTTCATCTTTAATATCTATTACTTTTGAGAAGAAGTCTAGTAGGTTTGTTAAGCAGCTTCTTCCACATGTGGGGCGCTGTATGAATGCTGGGTCAAGTGAAAGCTAAACAGGACGGGAAGGTCACTCCATAGAGCTAATGAAGCAAGAACCCTAAAGTATTTAGGGCTCTTGCTAAATACTGCCACGGTAGCTACTTGCTGCCACGGTAGCTGCATGCTTCCGTTCTCAGCTCTAACACCTTGTATCGCTCACACGTTCGGTCACAGCCAGGCAGCGAGCTCTTTGCAGATCTTGGTGTGCTGACTCGGCAGTTGTGTGTGCATGCACTCCGCCGTGGCAGAAGTGCCTTCCTCAGAGATGTAGGGGGTGGGGGGTCTCGCGTCATTTGTTCCTTCCGTCAAATTGGCGCCATAGTTCTTGGTGACCCGAGGTCGACTGCAACTACACTTACTGATCTGGGGCCAGTGGGCCTATACCCGCAGCACAAACCAGTGCATGTGGGCTTCCTAGGTGAGGGTGTGGTCTAAGTTGACTTTACCTTTACTTTATGGAACATGCAAGCAAATAAAAGGCTGAGCTGACCAAAAATATCGAAAGTGTGTTTGATACAACATGAGTTATACCCAGGTCGTGTCAACTGACGGATGATAAGGTACTCGCATGAATTATACAAGCAATTTATAAAAAAATCGGTCTTTGGCTGGTTTTTTGCTGCGCGAAATAAATTCGCCATACTCTCAGCTCGACAGTCATTCAATTTATTTTAAAACTACCGTTATAACCTGACTGGCCTCTCTGAAGTTGGGTTCATACAACAGCCTCTTGGTCCCGTACGTAGTACTCATCGCCCGAATGTTCTGTGGGTATCTGTGCCAACACTACCGGATGTCTACCAAATAACTAACAATTATTGTATTAACTGTCACGCGAGCTGGCTGTTTTTTCAAGAGCCGCCGGGATAAAGTTCCGGAGATTTACTCAAATTTGGACCAAACACAATCCAAAAAGCAGTGCACCTTTTTGCTGCACCAATGGACACAAGACAGCGGACCTTGAGCAGTACAGAAGCTTGGGGACCAGTACACTGCCGGGAGAACCCTATTCACTTTTTTTATTATTGGCTAAGATATTACCAGAATCATGTGCGAAAGTAGATATAATAAAAAATTCTTCGTACTGTAGGAACATCTTACATTACTGTTGAAAAGTGAAGCCTTGCGGACAGAAATTGCTCTCGCTGCTGGTAAGATAATATATAATAATATATGAATGACTGTGAAGCTCATTATTTTTTTCAAATTTTCAATCGCCGTTTGTTCTTTTTGTGTGTTTATTTTTTGTGGGCTGTGACCTTGTTTTCACCATTTGTGCTTTACTTAACTTTCTTCTTTATATCTTGCCGCTCTTACGATGTTATTTTCATTACCTTCTTTCTCCTGTAACTATGTATTCGTCTATTTTCCCTCGTTTAAACGTTTTATGGCATTTTTTAATGGCTGTAAGTTTTTTTTAATGTTTGCATCACGTATCTCTCCTTAACATTTACTTGCAAAATTTTGCCTCTTTTGTAATCTATTTCTATGTTCTTTTTTCACCTATGACATTTTTTTTAGTCATGTAACTGTCTTACTGTTTTTAGATTATTTTCCTGTCTCCTATTTTCGTCGTTTTTTTCGACTGTGACTGTATTTTTACTATTTTTTTCTTATGTCTCATTGGAAGTGGGCCTGCTGGTTCGTCTACTGCCGCCTATCTAATCTAATAACACTTTCGGAATAGAGGAAGTATTTTTTCTCCTGTGAACCTGTATTCATCATTTTTGTCTTTTCTGTGGCTTTATTATCTTGTGTTCTGTGACCTTGTTGTTACCATTTTTCCTCTCTCTTGGTTTGGTTTCGTTGTTCCATCTTTTCCATTAAGCTGTTCCCAGCATTCTTCTCAAGATGTTTTTTATTTATCCTGTTTAACTACCACTCGTGTGATTTTGCTGTCACCACTTTATTCTTTCCTGTCATCCTGTTTCCATTACTTTTTTCACTTATGTTACCTTGATTTCTTCACTTTTGACCTTTATCTTTGTTGCATCAGTTTTTTTCTCATGTAACCATGTTTTTATTATCTTCATCTCTCCTGTGACCTTGGTTTGATCAATTCCCTTTTGTAACCATCTCTTCATCATGTTATCTCTCTTGTGATCTTTTTTTACCGTTGTTCCTCTACTATAAAAACAATCTTTTTCATCATTTTTTTTCCTCTACTTTAACTATGCCGTCATCATTGTCTCTCTCCTGTAACCAAGATTTCGCTATTTTTTTGTTGTGATCTTGTTTTCACCATTGTTCCTCTCCGGTAACCATGTTATCACAATTTTTTTATCCCCTGGGATCATGTTTTCATAATTTTTTCCCTCCCAGAATCATTTCTCACTTTCCACGGTTATAGATGCTGCCGGTGCAGCCTCGCCACTCCGCCTAATGAACAAAAACGAAAGAACTTATATCTCTAATTATCAGCTCCTACTGCTGTAAACAAGCCGTGCGTTAGCAGGTTACCTCTGGATCCGGCGTGCGACGCTTATTAGCAAAACATGCTTTATAAATTAAGAGACCCGGTATAATTACGAAGGTGTTTGTATTTCTGCGATAAACAGCATCAGCTCCCGACACAAATTTTGTCTCGCGAATCATCGAGACTTAGTGAGAATAGAGTATCATTACCGCCTGTGTGACTACTGGGATTAGACCCTGGCATGATAGTATCACAATAAGGAAGAGTATAAGCTAGCAACATTCAGAACGGGTTACTTAATGCCGCTTGATACAGTGTTACTATTGCCGCGTGATATTTTGTTTAATCCTAGTTCTTCTGAAGCCTAATTTTTCCACAGTGTGATCTCCGCGTTAGCAGGATGCTTAAATGCTGCACTCGGACACTGAAGATGCCGGGTGGAAGCTGTTGGTAGTTGGCAAGTTCTTGCTCCTGGCTTACTGAGACAACATTAATTTGGTCTAAGGTTTGAAACCAGGGCACTTGCCAGAAGTTGCATACAAGTCAAGCTTTCAAGGTTTAATTTGGCTGCCCAACTACTGATCTAACGGAGAACATCTCTATAAGTTTTGTGGCGTGCACAAAGTTGTGCTGACAATGACGTTACAAAACTTTCGCACGACTGGATGTGTGAACGCGTTGAGGTGAATGACGCGTGAACTCGCACTTCCACGAACAGAATTCTAGTCATTGTGACCAAATAATTCCCTTAGTGTAGCCAAACAGCTAATTCTTCGTACGATATACAACTAACTAGTTCCTTAGCCTTGTAAAGTCATATTTTATCGAATTACTTGTTCATACTTATTATAAAAGGCGTTGTGGGTAGAACCTGTGAAAAGTTTACTTTACTTTACTAAGTATAAAGACGTATTTGATTTGGGTCGTCGAAGCGAATCTCAGCCAAGCCTAGTTAACTTCACTTATCATCAAATGCACTTGGAATCGTGTTGCAGGTACGAAAAGAAGCCCGATTGTATTGGGAAGTCTCACATATAAATGAATAAGAGTCGGTGACTGATGATTTAATCAACACTTCGAAGCCAGGGCACCTGTTGGAAGATTCGAACAAATCAAGTCTCAAATGCTCAATTTCACTGCCTAATCGAACATCCCCAACTCTTTAACTACCGGTTTGGACGGTTTAATCGGACACAGATTGAGCATGAAAATTAATTCAGTCTGACTATGCTCTCGCAGTACTCATGCGAATACGTGCTAAGCGTAGTGAAAAATTGAAGTCAGCTGCTTTTTTTCTTTGTAGTGAAATGTCAACAAAATAATACATGAAATTTACTGCCATCCCAGTACCTACTTCAATTTGCACTGTACATTCTCGTGCATAAAGTAGCTACTGGTAGACCAGAGTGAATCTTATTAAAGAACAGTGCACTCTTGCGTGACCGAAACAAAGCCACGCTTGATGTCACTCCCCTTTTACAGCCCATCACAAGATTGGACCTTTTCGCAATAGGGGAACATGCCGAAGAGCGCTTGGCTGTTTCGGATTGTGGCGTCATACGTGACTTTGTTTTGATCATGTGAGAGTATGCTGTTCTCTACACTAGTAACTTTGCTAACGAGCAACTACCAAACTTACAGTAGTTAAAGTAGCTTGCGTAACGAAATAGAACATTATTTTTATGTCGCGTATATTGTTCAAAATGTTACCCTACCAAAAATCAGGTCCGCCGCAGAAGTTATAGCTGTAATTCAGCATCTACGCAGCGTTGCGGTGGCCTTAAGTTTTCCGAGGATAATTATGTAGTTGAGACTATGTTTTGCATAATTTTAGTTACTTCATTAGGGGTAATAAAAAGGCTGTTTTTTTATTGATTTTTCAAACTAATCAACCTACAAATAGTTGGCATCATATTTAATGTGCAATTGTGCACGGACCTGCTTTGTCTTACCAGCGGTCAGGACCCTGTCCGAACAAGATACAACAGTACAACCGCGGCATACAGTGCACCGTAGTTGACTAATTTCATCTCATGCACGAATAAATGTTCGCTTTAACCCACGGAGATTTTTCGATGCTATTGCATAGACCTGTGACTCCAGTATGAAACATACTGAGATGTTCATTGAATTCAGATCAGGGCATGATGGAAGCCATAAAATGTTGTTCATTGAAAGTATGTAAATTAGACCTGTTAGAGGTTTGGGCCCTTTTATTACATGTGAAGGATCCGAGTCTCGGTGAAAGGTCTATTTGCTGTTTTTTTAACTATTATAAGAGTCTTTTCATCTAACTTTAAAATTTGAAAAAGGCATTGCGTTACATGGTCTCTAACTTGATTAGTTTACACTATGTACATGGTGCAGGGTTAGACTTTAAGCACATAAATTAGTCTTGTTGCATTCCACTACTCCCGTATGTCGGTAATACATTTCTGAAAAAAACACCATTTCTATAGCATTGCTCAAAATTAGTTGCCCTAGCACTGTAAGCAGCTCCAGTACTTCATGTTTTTTTGCTTATTTTGTAAGCGGGTTGAATAACAATTTGCGAGAAATCCCAGATTTACAGTGGTATTATAAACAATAGTTTTCACTCAACTTGATGTCTCTGCCAAGCAAATTTCACCATTGTAAAGTTGTACTGTAAATTACTACAGAAATATCTCTACTAATTATCAACTGTCCAACTCGCTGAACAGTGGCAGGCAATATATGACGACAGTCACCCAAAACGTGTGAGGTACATATCAGCGATCTGTTCAATCTGTTCAATTTAAGGACATTAATTACATGTAATTAGATTCCTTACGAATGTCGCAGAAATTATTTGAATATACCTATAATATTTTTGCACATGATATGCGAGTACATTGCTAAATTTCTTCGTGGGGATTGAAACTCCACCCTGAACAGAGGTCAAAGCATTTTCACGTCTTACTGCCGCTTAATTCCGATCCTGGTGGTTCAACTGCTGGTATCCAGGATACTTCAGGAACTGAGTACTTTGGTAAAGTCGCCTGATTGTACTCAAGGAGGTTCTAATAGAGAGGAGCCCACCCTCTCCATTTATCTTACGGTAGCATTGCGAGTAAACTTTTCCCTTAAACTGGCTGAGTGGCTTATCCAATCGGAGAGCGGCATTGCCTCACGCAGCCTATATAGGAAGGAGTCCTGAGCTCAAATTTCTATAGCCATTACCCATCGACGAAATTCCGAGCGGATGGAAGTATGTAAAGGAAACTTGTATCCTGTATACCATCTGATGATGAAAGTAACAGGGTGAGCACTGGGATATAAATCTTCAGACACGATTGCCTTTGCAAAAATATTGAAGAACTGCTTGTCTGTATCTTCCCTAACTATATGTGCTGATCACTGCCACTTCAGCCACTTTAAGGACTCCAAACGTCAGCTTCGATCACGTGACAAAGCCATGTGTTTACTCGCCCAGAGAATGCTTGGGGTTGCTCCTCCCATTAGAAGCTCCTTGATTGTACTATAGCTTCTCGGTGCTAATACACTTTCATTTATCTTAAAATTGACTAGCGGTACCAGTAGAAATTCCAGGGTTAGGTAATGTTCTCACGTTTCAAAATGGAGCAATCCTAACCCACGCTAATATAACTCATTGTAGTGCGACCTGATGCAGCTCGTCAACCTAACCTACCCCATAAATAGCGCCTATCTCATAATTCCTGTGCCCTGCAACAAACCTCAAGTCTGCTGCACACGAGAGTCAAAGCATGGGAACGTTTCGCCCTGTCCTTCCCATTACGCCACTGAAAATGCAGCTTTCAAAAGCCGCCTAATCTCCGAGCCACGGCAGCTATTCCGCCCCAGCGAGGGCCACTTGCTGAGTTTAGACTCTCCCTCGGTGAATTTCTAGTGAGTTTCAATTCGCAACTGTACTTACGTATTTGGAATCGATGTGTTCTAATAGATTCAACCGTCATTACGCTAATAGAGACGTCTGTTCTAAAACCATGAAAAGCTTCTGTGTTCCGACTCGTACACAGCGGGCTTAACGTAGCTTAACGTAACACTCGTGTGCCAAGTTCCAGCCCGTTCATCCTAAAGTAACCCTACACAACCTATCCAGACACCATGATAATCGCTGGCGGATCTAGCAGCTGTTTATCAGCAAAATTTTCTCCCTGGTATACCATGATAGAGACATAAAGGCTGCGTAAGAACAAATGTAGCAATCTCACTCATCGGAAGTACTTTTTTCATTGCTTTTCTTCTATATTTACTCGCCTTCGCTAACCTTTATGTCTCATTGTCTGAAAATACCTAACATAATTTCGATTTTCACATTTTAACACGTCCATTTTTCATCGTTGCACACACATGTTGATCTCAGTTCTATAGCATGACCCGTGGCTGCTTAATACTTTATGTGTGATAGCTTTCCCACAAGATACAACAAGATACAATAACCTCCGCCAATTGAGGAAACGGTAGCAAAAAATTCAAATTGGTTCTGAAACCATAATTTCCTTTGTATAAACTCCAAAATCCAATCATTTGTGTCTTTTCATATCAATAACAGCTTGTTCAATTTTCTTGAACATCAGCTCATAACTTTTTGAGTTATATTGTTAACAAACGTTATGACAAGCATAAGTCAAACATACAAACGAACAAACCGATCTGGAACAAAATTTGATCATTTATGTCTTTCAACATTACTAACAAACCCTATAAATTTCATAAAAATCCATTCATTATTTTTTGAGTTATTATGCTAACAAGCATAAAATTAAAAACAGTGACAAACGAACGAACCAACGGATCATTACCGAAATTTGGTCACATTCTCTTTGCTATATACCAAACAGCTCATGTTAATTTTATCCAAATCCATTGATAACTTTTTGAGTTATGGCATCGAGAAAAATGAGGCAAACAAACAAACAAATGGACGGACATATCGTTACTAAAAGTTAATCATCTATTCCTCCTAACATACCAAACAATCCCTCATCCAAATCGGTTCATAACTTTTTGAGTTATCTTGGTGACAGACAAACACGACGAAAACATAACCTGGAGTTGTGTTGGAAATTTATTGGAGTTGTTAGTAATGTTAAAAGACATAAATGATTAAATTTTGGTGCAGATCGCTTTGTTCGTTTGTATGTTTGACTCATGTTTGTCTTAACGTTTGTTAGCAGTATAACTCAAAAAGTTATTAACGGATCTTCAAGAAAATTGCACAAGCTGTTATTACTATCAAAAGACACAAATGATTAGATTTTGGAGTTGATACAAAGAAAATCATGGTTTGAGAGCCAATTTGAATTTTTTCCTGCCGTTGCTTTGCTTGGCGGAGATATGCGCTCTCAGAGCGCTCTAGTTTAAGGTTTGTTTCGTATTCATTTAACAATAGCTAAAAGCTTGAAGTGTCCCTCAGTGAGGGGGCAATCAACTGGCCGAGGCAAAAGACACATTGCATAGCTTGAACATGCGAAACTTACAAAACATAAGACTTTTCTTTCTAAATGAAAGAAGGGAAAATGTTCTTTGAAAGCACAATATACAAAGTAAAATGTTCGCTGCTTTGCATTTCTTATAACCTGATCAGGGGCTAATAACTTCCTTGGAATACGGGTAAGGATCTTCTTGTGGGTCGTTTGAGAAGAAATAGATTAGATAGGCGGCAGTGGACGAACCAATAGGCCTATTCCCAAAGAGACACCGGAACTTACGCCCCGGCCCTCAATGAGCTATTGCCATTATGTTAGTAGGATATGGAGGACTGGAGAAAAGAGAAAAAAAGGGGGGAGAGTCCCTGTCAAAGAGACGATCATGAATGCACGTAAGCACGATCGAGAGCTCTGACATGCGGAGCTCAGAGACGTCAAACTGTGTTGTTGGAGCGGAGGAGAGAGAAGAAGACGGATTAAGATGGCCTCGGAAGCTTTGAACGTTAAGAGTTTGCGACTCCTGGAGGAGGGGGCACTCTTCAGCCCCAAAATAAAGTCATGTGCGACATCGAAGAACAGAAACTAGACTTCAAAATCATCCTTCAAAACATAAGTTTTCTGTGTCGAACATTACGCTTGCGTTGCCGCTGCCGTACAGACGCAACAGAAAACGACCGTTGCTGTCGCTGCGCATATTGTGAAGATTTCGTTCTTCTTTAATACCTGTGCTGCTTGAAAGACCACCTACCTGAGGCCTTACTAGCTTAGAGCAGCATGGAAAAATATTCAATTTATAATTACTGCCGGCAGATAGAGTATCAAAGTACATGCGTTACATGTTTGTACAGAGTGTAAATTAATTTGCGCAAGATGGGGAATACGTTAAATCTGTAATGTAAATTCTGTAGATTTAGACTTACAGCATTACGTATAGTACATTTTGTTTTTGACCTTTGCACTGTATGTTTAATAGTAACATCCAGCCTTCTCCTGTACATTGTTCAACATGATGACCATGAATGTCTCTCTTAAGTCATATTCTTGTTAACAGATGACTTACTCCATGCCTGAAATTAGAAATAGCGTAAGAATTTCAAGCAGATGAGATTATTCATTATAAAAACATATTTGTAGTCTACTTTTGCCATTTCGGCAACACTTGAATTTAGAATTCGGAACAAACGATATCGTAGCCAATAAATCTCGATGCAGCACATTTTCCTTCTAACGCTAATGAATGGCCACAGCTTTCGATGCGACTGAACTTTCCTCGCGGCAACTTTGCTATGTAACTTGCTGCAGAATTTGTCAGTTGTTCAGGCTTTGATTTGAACTTTCCGTGTCTGTTAATTCAGGACTTCAGAGTTTCAACAGGAATGGTTACGCTCCAATGTTGCAATCATCAGGCTCTTCTGTTTTAGATGCCGCCCGCCATACGGAACCCATTCCAACTAAGTGTAAATGCAAACCTTAGCAGTTCTATCGTTAGTTTTGCACTGTAGTATAGGTGTATCCAGTAATACGGATACCGCTTTATCGGATTGTTTAAGCAAACACAATTCTTGTTCTACTTAATGAGATTTTAGCTCATCTTTCTCAGCTCCCTCAGTTTTCTGCTCCTATGATCTCGAGCTACTACCCTAGTAAATTTTATGGCCTCCCAGGCGCCGCACAGAAACTGAATTATGCACTTAGCTTCTGCGGCGGCCTTGATTTTTGGGAGGGAAATGATGCCTGATATTTTTGGGAATGTATATTTCTATCGTACCATGCGCTGGCATGTTTTTTTTTTAATAACAATTTTCAAGTGCACTCCAATTCTTAATGCAAAATTATAACAGTTTTCTGTTTCGCAGTATCCTGGCGGTCTTTGTAGAGTCCACCCGCATAGCAGTGCAGTAGGGATGGCGCGATGACCACTAGAGAAACGAACATCCCTGCTGAGATCGCTAACACAGCTCAAACAAACGTCTGCTTGGAACTGTCAAGTCTGTAGCGGCAATGCATATACAGTAACAAGCATAAGGATCAAAACGATGCTCATAAAGTAAAGAAAACGTGCAGAACTTTTTTTTTATAGAACACAGGAAAAGCTTAAACTCTGGACGTGTCTACCACATTTCATATAAAATGAAAAATGTAAGCTCATTGATCACATTATGTATGGCCTTACTAACAAATTATGACTTGATTAATAGATAACTTGAGGACATTGGGCAATCGAAAAAACTAGTACGTTTAACATAATCATATCATTAATAATGCATCATATCCCATATAGTGAGAACCACCAACCTACACATTTATTAGTACTTGATGCGTAGGCCTTTGCTATGAATAACTCCTTGACATCTGTTGCTACACGACTGAATTAAAGTCTTGCCTTCCTTAACGGATATTTCCTTCCATTCGTCTTTCAATTTTTTCTACAATTCACTGACATTACTTGGATTCTATTTTCCCCTTCTTTCATTTAACAACTTCTATACGTTCTCAAGTGGATTCATGTCCGGGCTCTGAGCAGGCCACTCCATCACTATAACATTATTCTTTGAAAAGATGTCATGATCGATTTTGCTGTGCAACACGGGGCGTTATCTTCCATAAATACCTCTGGTTGTTATTTGCAATTCTTAAATGAGGTAAATCATAGTTCGGTAATAACGCTTTGTACAATGATGCGTCAATTTTACTGTGCAGCCTAGCAAGAGATCGAGTACCAGTTGCAGAAATCATGCCAAACACCGTCACACTTTCTCCTTCGAACTTAGTACTACTTTTAGTGCATTGAGGAATATCCTCTCAGCAGAGCCGAAAATATGAACGTTGACTCATCACTGAAATGAACACAATCCCGTGGTTCTTCAGTCCACGAGACGTGTTCAGTAGCAATTTTTTTTTTTTTTCTTGCCCCTTCATTCTCTTTAGAAATACAGGGTTTTGAGGAAGATGCTCTCCTACACAAACTATCTCAGTAAATCGTCGGGAAACGGTGTGTCTTGAAACATTTATGCTGAAGTTATTGTTATCCGTCTTTGATATATAACAGTTGCTGCGGCATATCTATTCTACTTCGATTCCTTACCAATCCATCTCTCTTGTCGTCGTTTTCCTAGGTCAATCAAGCGGTTTCTTGGCATCACATTACCTAGTAGTCTCAAACTGTTGCAAAATACTATGAATAACAGTCTTATACATCCTCACAATCTTATAGTATTGTCACCAACTGAACAATTATCTTCAATACGTAACTTCACTATCAGTTCTCTAACGTCCATGGTGCCACTGAGTTTCTAGCCTTGTTTATAGGGCAAGAGTTGGTAAAGAGCGAATTAATATTTAACAGTGAACCCTTTCTACAGTTTTTACCCTAAAAGTTAGGAAATATTACTGAACAATTATTAAATTAATGATTTTGTTAAACGTTCTGATCTTTTCCGTCGCCTAATTTACTTTAGTTATCTATCAGTCATGTATTTACTCGTTAGTATTGCATTAATAAATGAGATTTAATTTTTTATTCCACATGAAGTCAAGTAGATATGTTCAAAGTTTGAGCTTTCCCTGTGGTCTGGCAAAGAGTACTGCATGTTTTCTTTACTTCATCAGCATCGTTCTGATCCTCATGATCGTTACTATAATTATAATGTACTTCGTTAGAATATACTCTGCACATTCTAGCTCATCTGCCAAAAATGCAATGTATTTTCCTATAGTTCATATCAATATTAGGTATATGGATACGGCGCTGTGTGAGGCTTTTTATTTATTTATTTTTTAAACTTAAGTTGCTACGTACGAGTATCAGTGAATGAATATAATTTTTAGAAATGGATAAGAATTGAATGCTATGAACCTACAAATTATATGTAAGTCAAGAATGCTGTACTGCTTCATTTATCGTTTCTTTCAGCAACACAATTTCGTGAATTTATTAATAAAAACATGTTGCACGGTACACTATTGTTAAACTAAATATTTGTATTAGACCGAATACTACCAGGAGTAAGACTGTATGGCTAATAACCTACGAGACAATACTATAAATGAACCTTAGTCTATGATATATTCTCATGCTGAAATAAACATTCATTTGAGGAAGTTGCCGTAAGAATTAGAAATTTCATCGCGTCTAGTGCTTGTATGCATGTAGAATTAGCATATAGAAAGATAACACGACTTTGGGCGCACCCTTTGTAAAGGACAGCTGCTTTCAGCAGTGTGCGGACGGTCCGGCGCCGAAAGAGTGTCATTGAGTAGTTTCTTACGGCTTTGAAACTACCGGATAAAAGTGTCGCACCAGCAGACTGGGCAGCTTATCGGCAGCTGTTTTGTTTGTGAATATGTTTAAACTATTTTATATATATGTACAAGATGGTAGTGCGTTAATGGTCTTTTTGAGCAGTAGGATGCCTTCAGAGCACGTTGGACGAGAAGCCGTGAGCTCATATACCTAAGTTGAATGTTCTTCTCGATATGATGCGATGAACGAACCATTTGATGTATAAGCTCCAGCCTAGAATAAATACGGCGAGATCTGCTAGCAGCCATTAGCAACTTTGCCGTCCATGCAGTTAATCGCTGCAAAACTACGAAAGTGAATTCAAAACGTACATTCTCTGCCTAAAATCTCCGGGAAACTTCACTGCCGCTAAGCTTCGTTAAAATTCATTTAGTAGAGAATCACACACAGTGTGCTACAACTTCAGTGGTAATGATTTTCCCTGCGCACGCGCATGCATAGCGTTTAATAATGCTGTTGAAACAAATTTCATAGTGCAGTAGAAGCACACATACAATCTGACAATTTCTGTAATAATAATTTTCTAGAGCGCTATAAGCACGTACTGTGTTTTACCATTTAGGCAATGATAATATTCAAGTTCACAATACAGCAGCCCCTTGTTTGAGAATTTCATTACTAATAATTTTCTAGAGCGCTAGTCGCACGCAAGCCGAGTAACACCCCTCACTCGACCAGTAAATTATATAGAACTCAAGATATCACACTCGAATTTCCTTAGAACGGTAGAACATCAGACATAGATTCAAATAAGCAGCTCCTTATCACTCCATTGTAACTCAGGAACAAGACAATATTCAGTTGCCCGAGCGAAGCACCAAATTCATTTCCCTCCAGATCAGATTACGCTCAAGCATTTCTCATGAACGTGTCAGATAGCAAGAGCGCACATGGACCTGTTCGAGGTCCCGTTCTTTTTCGTCGTAATGTTACGGTGTATGCGGGGTATCCTTT
>LQNS02277220.1:3577734-3592907 GCA_001587735.2 Parhyale hawaiensis | reverse complement strand
CAGTGCACTCTTGCGTGACCGAAACAAAGCCACGCTTGATGTCACTCCCCTTTTACAGCCCATCACAAGATTGGACCTTTTCGCAATAGGGGAACATGCCGAAGAGCGCTTGGCTGTTTCGGATTGTGGCGTTATAAGTGACTTTGTTTTGGTCATGTGAGAGTATGCTGTTCTCTACACTAGTAACTTTGCTAACGAGCAACTACCAAACGTACAGTGGTTAAAGTAGCTTGCGTAACGAAATAGAACATTATTTTTATGTCACGTATATTGTTCAAAATATTACCCTACCAAAAATCAGGTCCGCCGCAGAAGCTATAGCTGTAATTCAACATCTACACAGCGTTGCAGTGGCCTTAAGTTTTCCGAGGATAATTATATAGTTGAGACTATGTTTTGCAAATGGTTCGTTATTCCATTAGCGGTAATAAAAAGGCTGTTTTTTTTATTGATTGTTCAAACTAATCAACCTACAAATAGTTGGCATCATATTCAATGTGCAATTTTGCACGGACCTGCTTTAGTCTTACCTGCGGTCAGGACCCTGTCCGAACAAGATACAACAGTACAACCGCGGCACGCAGTGCACCGTAGTTGACTAATTTCATCTCATGCACGAACAAATGTTCGCTTTAACCCACGGAGATTTTTCGGTACTATTGCACAGACCTGTGACTCGAGTATGAAAAATACTGAGCTGTTCATTGAATTCAGATCAGGGCATGATGGAAGCCATAAATTGTTGTTCATTGAAAGTATGTAAATTAGGCCTGTTACAGGTTTGGGCCCTTTTATTACATGTGAAGGATCCGAGTCTTAGCGAAAGGTCTATTTGCTGTTTTTTTAACTATTATAAGAGTCTTTTCATCTAACATTTAAATTTGAAAAAGGCATTGCGTTACATGGTCTCTAACTTGATTAGTTTACACTATGTACTGGTGCAGGGTTAGACTTTAAGCACATAAATTAGTCTTGTTGCATTCCACTACTCCCTAAGTCGGTAATACATTTCTGAAAAAACACTATTTCTATAGCGTTGCTCAAAATTAATTGCCCTAGCACTGTAAGCAGCTCCAGTACTTCATGTTTTTTGCTTATTTTATAAGCGGGTTGAATAACAATTTGCGAGAAATTCCAGATTTACAGTAGTATTATAAACACCAGTTTTCACTCAACTTGATGTCTCTGCCAAGCAAATTTCCCCATTGTAAAGTCATACTGTAAATTACTACAGAAATATCTCTACTTATTATCAACTGTCCAACTCGCTGAACAGTGGCAGGCAATATATGACGACAGTCACCCAAAACGTGTGAGGTACATTTCAGCGATTGGTGAAATAATATATAAGTGATTTCTCTCAATCTGTTCAATTTAAGGACAATAATTACATGTAATTACATTCCTTACGAATATTGCAGAAATTATTTGAATATACCTGTAATATTTTTGCACATGATATGCGACGACATTACTATATTTCTTCGTTGGGATTGAAACTCCACCCTGAACAGAGGTCAAAGCATTTTCACGTCTTATTGCCGCTTAATTCCGATCCTGGTGGTTCAACTGCTGGTATCCAGGATACTTCAGGAACTGAGTACTTTGGTAAGGTCACTTGATTGTACTCAACGAGGTTCTAATAGAGAGGAGCCCACCCTCTCTATTTATCTTACGGGAGCGTTGCGAGTAAACTTTTCCCTTAAACTGGCTGAGTGGCTTATCCAATCGGAGAGCGGCATTGCCTCACGCAGCCTATATAGGAAGGAGTCCTGAGCTCAAATTTCTATAGCCATTAACCATCAACGAAATTCCGAGCGGATGGAAGTTTGTAAAGGAAACTTGTATCCTGTATACCATCTGATGATGAAAGTAACAGGGTTAGCACTCGGATATTAATCTTCAGACACGATTGTCTTTGCAAAAATACTGAAGAACTGCCTGTCTGTATCTTCCCTAACTATATGTGCTGACCACTGCCACTTCAGCCACTTTAAGGACTCCAAAAGCCAGCTTCGATCACGTGACAAAGCCATGTGTTTACTCGCTCAGAGAGTGCTTGGGCTTGCTCCTCCCATTAGAAGCTCCTTAATTGTACTATAACTTCTCGGTGCTAATACACTTTCAATAATCTTAAAACTGACTAGCGATACCCGTAGAAATTCCAGGGTTAGGTAATGTTCTCACGTTTCAAAATGGAGTAATCCTAACCAGCGCTATTATAACTCATTTTAGTTCGACCTGATGCAGCTCGTCAACTTAACCTACCCCATAAATAGCGCCTATCTCATAATTCCTGTGCCCTGCAACAAACCTCAAGTCTGCTGCACACGAGAGTCAAAGCATGGGAACGTTTCGCCCTGTCCTTCCCATTACGCCGCTGAATATGCAGCTTCGACTCGTCCAATATTATTGCATTCAAAAGCCGCCTAATCTCCGAGCCACGGCAGCTATTCCGCCCCAGCGAGGGCCACTTGCTGAGTTTAGACTCTCCCTTGTTGATTTTCTATTGAGTTTCAATTCGTAACTGTACTTACGTATTTGGAATCGATGTGTTCTAATAGATTCAATCGTTATTACGCTAACAGAGACGTCTGTTCTAAGAACATGAAGCGCTTCCGTGTTCCGACTCGTACACAGCAGGCTTAACGTAGCTTAACATAACATTCGTGTGCCAAGTTCCAGCCTGTTCATCCTAAAGTCACCTTACACAACCTATCCAGACACCATGATAATCGCTGGCGGATCTCGCAGCTGTTTATCAGCAAAATTTTCGCCCTGGTATACCATGATAAAGACATAAAGGCTGCATAAAAACAAATTTAGCAATCTCACTTATCGGAAGTACTTTTTTCATTGCTTTTCTTCTATATTTACTCGCCTTCGCTAACCTTTATGTCTCATTGTCTGAAAATACCTAACATAATTTCGATTTTCACATTTTTAACACTTCCATTTTTCATTGTTGCACATGTTGATCTCAGTTCCGTAGCATGACCCGTGGCTGCTTAATACTTTATGTGCGATAGCTTTCCTACAAGATACAACAGACTCAGCATATTTTTTTAATTAACTAATGAATGTCTCTAAAAAGCACTTTTTTTGCCAGTTTACGTGCATTTCATTAAATATCACACTTTCACTTGAAAATTCCAGCTTATAATGAAGCAGTTCAGTACAGCTCGGTTTGCACCGTATCATGGCAACGAACTTTCCCGTATTGGGATCAGGAAACGACGCCAGTAATGTGAATATTGCAAGATATGAAAATCGATATCATGGTATGTATGGTACGTGTAAAATGGAGGTCATGTCTTGCTTCGAAACTGCCTGATTTTTTTTTTTTTTTTTTTTTTCAAGAGCGAGTGCAGGAAGACAGTTATGGTTGAACTTCCTTCCAATGAACATCAGAGCTTCTTGCAAGTTGGAGATAGCCTTCGCTAATTCTGAAAAAGCGTAACGTGCACGTATATAGACGGTAGGATGTACACAAGGACGGATGGAGCCTCAGGCAGAATTATAATATAGATATTCAACCTTCTAATTGCAGGAGGGAAATTTGGCTCTCGCCAACTCATGATAGATCAACTTTCGTTGATGTAATAGATGATAAAGCCTACATTTATATGGCATATTTTACAGCGAAACCTGTACCGCAAGCAAGAACCTCGGAGGAAGTATGGGGAAGCGACGTATTGGACATAATCTTCATTAACCAGCAACCCACTCACATGGTACGCGCTGGTTGGCCTTCTTCATTAGCATTAGCGGTAAACACTGTCCATGTCAGAAAAATTACCGATTTTCAGTTTTTCAGTGCATTGGGCGTCAATAACGCTCGGTATCCAGGTTACGTTGTCCTTAAACATCCATCCCGTTCGGAATCCTGATCGGATATTGTTTGTAGGCAGGTGCCGCCAACCCGCTCGTGCTTGTCCAAACGGCTGCTGTTATGGGGCAAGCAACGCAATTGAGTGGCTTATATCTAAATTGACTTCGAGAACGGAGCTCATCAGGACGCCACTGCAGGAAGCCGACATGAAAGATTCACCGTAAACCCATTTTTGGTCCCACTGCCGAGGACTTATATCGCCTCCCCCAATACTTTCTCAGGGGCAAGAACAATAAAAAGCTTCATTACAAACTAATCATCATTTTTTGACCGCTGGCTCGTGCCGCTTAAACTAGGCAATGCCTAACTTCAATGAACTATGATGGGAGTAGTTATATTTTTCTTCAATGATAAAATATGAATTTGATCCTATTTTAGTCATATGAATGTGATTATGTAAAATGCAGTTAACTCTTCCAGTGTTATGTTTTTTTCTATACAAGCAACATTTCGATAATGACGGCCTTGAGCGTCGTCTCGCGGCTCGTGCCTGTCTGACGTACAATAATAGCTGGAGTCGTAGTCATATCTGAGACGTCCGACTCCCCCAACGCTATTGTAACATTCACAGGGAAGAACTCCCAACCTCTAGAGTTACAATGTTTCAATCAATGTTGAATAGTTCATGCCGATGAAGTCGTTGCAGAAGAACATCCAATTGTTTCGAGTGAATTAGTCCTAAGTTTCCATAATTTTGAAATATTTATTTATCTCTTAACAGGCTAATGCGGCAGATCTATTGGTAAATCATTTGAGCTTGTCACAAGATTTTTGGGATCACCTGTACGATCGATAATTGTCACCCCAGAGGCCTTTTGGGTGACAAATGCACACGCGGGAAATACTTGAGTGATTATAGTACAGGTGGAAAAGACTGAGGTGGCAGCTGTACAGAGCGTCGGATCTAATTACTAATTACCTAACCTAACCTGGCCTTACCTAATCTAACCTAACTTAGCCTTGCCTAACCTGGCCTAGCCTCACCTAACCTAACGTAATCTAACCCAGCCTTACCTAACTGAACATTACTTTACCTAATCTAACCTCACTTACCCAAACCTAACCTAACCAAGCTTAACCTAACCCAACATAACCTATCCCTGCCTTACCTTACCCTAATCTAACCTAACCTAATCTAACCCACTCTACCCAATTCTAACTTAACCTACCCAAACCTAACCTAACCTACCAAAACCAAACCTTACTTCACCAAACCTACCTAACCTAAGACATTATGGTACCAACTATTGTACAAGTGGATGCAGTCGGGTGACGATTGTACTGGTGGGATGTGTTGTAGTGACAATTTTACAGGTTGGATATTTTGGGGCGACAACTGTACGGAAGATACGATTTTTCATATAATCGCACGTCTGTTAGCTGGTAGATGAGTCATTTTTCAGTTACCAATACGGATTAAGAAAGCATATTCCATTTCAACACTCAATAGATGCAGCTTATCCAATGAAGAGCTAGAGCACTCTGAGAGTGCATACCTCCGCTGTAGAGAATTTTGCTCTACACGCTCACGAAGGATAGGAATAAAATGTGATTCAAATTTCGTCTAAATAATTTTTTTTCTTTTATTTTAGTACAACTTTTCGTTCGATTATTACAATACTATAAATAACTTCTATTTGTTTAAACAGAAACTTCATAAATAAGATTTTTCTAATATAAAATTGTTTATTTTCTTTGAAACATTTCAGGTAAAACTAAAATTTATCTCGACTACAATTTTCTTTGGAAGTGATTATATAAGGTTACTGGCCTGACAAAGGCTAATATAGTCCAAGCTCAGGTTCCGTAATAATCTACTCAACTATAAATAACTAAATTTTGGTAATCTGATGAATTATCTATCTAGTGTAGTAAGTTCTATAGTTTTAATTTAGTTCATGGAAAACAGTTAATTTATAGAGTAATTAAATTCAATCTATGGAAATTGAATGAAAGTCAGGTTATATTAAGGCAAGGCTCAAAACAAGAGACTAGACGGCGAAGCTGGCTCGACGAAACTATCAGGCTCCATGTAGCGACAACTTCATTCGAGCAAGTGCGAAAGGCTGCCAATGTTGGGTGTTAGGCTACGTTCGCACTAGGCAGCGATCCGCTTTTTGCTGCCGCTGCCAGTGCTATCTGCATAAGGCTGCTTTTGCTGCTCGCAGTGTTTCGCTGCCGCTGCCATTTGGTTCAGAGACTGCTTCTGACTACGGTCGAATGCGGTTGTGTTGCAGTGTCATTAAATATGAAAATTTTGACGAAAAAAAGTGGTAATTGCGTACTCGTTGCGCAAGAAACAAGAAGAAAAAAAATATGCAGTAAATATTTCATGGCGTACAGGGAAATTTCACTTACGATAGAACAACTCGCCACACCTTCCTCCAACACTGACTGAGCGCTGCCGCAGCGCTCTCTCAACATAGTGCAGACAGCTCCATAGAAATGCATATACCACCTAAACAGAAGCAGCGCAACGATGCTTCTGTTTCTGTAGGGACGCTGCTCGTGTAGAGGCAGCGTTGCGCTGCTTGTATGAAGCAGCAGGTAGTGCGTACAGCTCCATGGGATTACATGTATGACGAACGCTCAGGCAGCGGCGTCAAAAAACAGAAGCAGCGTTTCGCTGCCTAGTGCGGACGTTTCGTACGGGAGTAGAGCAGCAAAAACGGCTGTAACGGCGAGCCCAGTAGACACCGAAGATAAACCACTACAGGACTGCTCGGAATAGAAACGGAAGAAGTTTTAGAGAAGCAACAACCAATGAACTTTAATTTAATAAAGAATTGATTTTTATTGAACTTTCCCAGTAAGAATTACGTTAAATAAGTATGACAAAGATTTAATATAATAATTGCGACAATAAGAGATTATGAATAACACAAAGAAACTAAAATAAGCAGCTGATTTAAGCACATTGAAAGGATTAGAAGAACTTAATTTCTGCAGCTGCTGGGCTCAAGAAGAACTCCAACCTTCGAAGCGGCCAACAAAGGGTAGAGAAGACTGCCGATACCACAAGAAAAAATTAACTTCCGTTAATAGACGAATTGAACCATACGACCAGTGAATTCAAAAGGACTTCAATTTCACTTTCATTATTAGAATATGCCATGAAGAACGCACCTGAGCATATTAGTGCATATTCAGTGCCATGTAGCTTTTAGCAGAAATAAGTGAAATTAGAGATAGCGAGATGTTCCGACAATTTAGATAATTTAGAGTTTAGGTAATATTAAGTTAAAGATCAAGTTAAATGATCAAGTTACATTTGAAGTTCCGGGCATGGACAGCCTATACTCTGTCCGATTTTAGACCCTTCACAATCATTGATTTAGATTATAATTACAAGCCAGAACACCTCTAGTAAATGCTTAACTAAATATAAGGAGTAATAGATGGCAGTCATACAAACAAATAAAGAAGGAAGAAGACAAGCAGTGGTAAGAATTGGCACACTGGGCTCAGCACACAGCGCCGGCACGGTCCGAAGTCAGAAGTGGCTATCCATAGTTCACAGACTTAACCAAGTTCACCAGCCAAGGAGTCAAAATAGCGAGCCGTCTCAATATAGATGTTGTTGAGCTGGATGTGAGGAGTAAAATGAACCTACTGTCCCCGCTACCAGACGCACGACCTCGACTGCGAACACCTCCCTTTGGCTGCATTCAGCAGCGGACATGACGACCCAAAGCAAAGTAGGAACACCAGAGCCGTCCGTATATTGGAAATTTCCAACGCCGCCAAGCGAGGCAACGGTGGCAAAAAAAATCAAATTGGCGCTGAAACCATAATGTTCTTTGTATAAACTCCAAGATCTAATCATTTGTGGCCTTGGATTGTAATAACAGCTTCTGCAATTTTCTTGAAGATCCGTTCATAACTTTTTGAGTTATACTGCTAACAAACGTTTTGGTGAACATGAGTCAAACATACTAACGAACAAACTGATCTGCACCAAAATTTTATCATTAATGTCTTTTACCATTACTAACAATCCCTATAAATTTCATGAAGATCCATTCAATACTTTTTTTGAGTTATTGTGCTAACAAACATAAAACTAAAAACAGTGACAAACGAACGATCATTACAATAATTTGGTCATTTACTCTTTTTTTTATGCCTAACAACTCATGTTAATTTCGTAAAAATTCATTCATAACTTTTTGACTTATGACATTAAGAAAAATGAGGCAGACAAACCAACAAACAAACGGATAGACATATCTTCGCCAAAAGTTGATCATCTGTTTCTCTTAACATATCTAATAATCCCTGTAACTTTCGTCCAAATCGATTCATTACTTTTTGAGTTATCTTAGTGACAGACAGACAAACACGACAAAAACATAACTTCCTTAGCGGATGCAATAATGAATGAAACTCTATGAAATTTATTGGAGTTGTTAGTAATGTTAAAAGACATAAATTATTAAATTTTGGTGCAGATCGGTTTGTTCGTTTGTATGTTTGACTCATGTGTGTCATAACGTTTGTTAGCAGTATAACTCAAAAAAGTTATGAACGGATCTTCAAGAAAATTGCACAAGCTGTAATTACTATCAAAAGACACAAATGATTAGATTTTGGAGTTGATACAAAGAAAATCATGGTTTAAGAGCCAATTTGAATTTTTTCCTGTTGTATTGCTTGGCGGAGGTATGCGCTCTCAGAGAGCTCTAGTTTAAGGTTTGTTTTGTATTCACGTAACAAAAGCTTAAAGCTTGAAGTGTCCCTCAGTGAGGGGGCAATCAACTGGCCGAGGCGAAAGATACATTGCTGAGCTTGATGAATATGCGAAACTTACAAAACATAAGACTTTTCTTTCTAAAGGAAAGAAGGGAAAATGTTCTTTGAAAGCACAATATACAAAGTAAAATGTTCACTGCTTTGCATTTCTTATAACCTGATCAGAGGCTAATAACTTCCTTGGAATACGGGTAAGGATCTTCTTGTGACTTGTTTGAGTAGAAATAGATTAGATATGCGGCAGTGGACGAACCAACAGGCCCATTCCCAAAGAGACACCGGAACTTACGCCCCGGCCGTCAATGAGCTATTGTCATCATGTTAGTAGGATATAGAGGACTGGAGAAAAGAGAAAAAAAGGGGGGAGAGTCCCTGCCAAAGAGACGATCATGAATGCACGTAAGCACGATTGAGAGCTCTGACATGCGGAGCTCAGAGACGTCAAACTGTGTAGTTGGAGCGGGGGAGAGAGAAGAAGACGGATTAAGGTGACCTCGGAAGCTTTGGACGTTAAGAGTTTGCGACTCCTGGAGGAGAAGGCGCTCTTCAGCCCCAAAATAAAGTCATGTACGACACCGAAGAACAGAAACTAGACTTCAAAATCATCCTTGAAAACATAAGTTTTCTGTGTCGAACATTACGCTTGCGTTGCCGCTGCCGTACAGACGCAACAGAAAACGACCGTTGCAGTCGCTGCGAATATTGTGAAGATTTCGTTCTGCTTTAATACCTGTGCGGCTTGAAAGACCACCTACCTGAGGCCGTACTAGCTTAGAGCAGCTGGGAAAAAAATATTCAATTTATAATTACTGCCGGCAGAGAGAGCATCAAAGTACATGCGTTACATGTTAGTACAGAGTGTAAATTAATTTGCGCAAGATGGGGAGTACGTTAAATCTATAATGTAAATTCCGTAGATTTAGATTTTACAGTATTACGTACAATGCATTTTATTTTTGACCTTTGCACTGTATGTTTAATAGTAACATTCAGCCTTCTCCTGTACATTGTTCAACATGATGACCATGAATGTCTCTCTTCAGAAATATTCTTGTTAATAGCTGACTTACTCCATGCCTGAAATTAGAAATAGCGTAAGAAAAGCAGATGGGATTATTCATTATAAAAAAACCTTTTTGTAGTCTCTACTTTTGCCATTTCGGCAACACTTGAATTTAGAATTCGAAGCAAACGATATCTTAGCCAATAATTCTCGATGCAGCACATTTTCCTTCTCACGCTAATGAATGACCACTGCTTTCGATGTGACTGAACTGTCCTCCCGGCAACTTTGCTATGTAACTTGCTACGGAATTTGTCAGTTGTTCAGGCTTTGATTTGAACTTTCCGTGACTGTTAATTCAGGACTTCAGAGTTTCGACAGGAATGGTTACGCTCCAATGTTGCAATCATCAGGCTCTTCTGTTTTAGATGCCGCCCGCCATATGGAACCCATTCTAACTAAGTGTAAATGCAAACCTTTGCAGTTCTTTCGATAGTTTTGCACTGTTGTATAGGTGTATCCAGTCATACGGATACCGCTTTATCGGATTGTTTAAGCAAACACGATTCTTGTTCTACTAAATGAGATTTTAGCTCATCTTCTTTAGCTCCCAAGTTTTCTGCTTCTATGCGCTCCAGCTACTACCCTAGTAAAATTTATGGCCACCCAGGCGCCACACAAAAACTGAATTATGCTTTTAGCTTCTGCCGCGGCCATGACTTTTGGTAGGGAAATGGTGCTTGATAGTTTTGGGAATGTATATTTCTAGCATACTATGCGCTGACATGTTTCTTAATAACAATTTACAAGTGCACTTCAATTCTTAATGCAAAATTATAACAGTTTTCTACTAGGCAGTTTCCTGGCGGTCTTTGTAGAGTCCACCCGCATAGCAATGCAGTAGTGAGGCCGCGATGACCACTAGAGAAACGAACATCCCTGCTGAGATCCTACCACAGCTCAAACAAACGTCTGCTTGGAACTGCCAAGTCTGTAGCGGTAATGCACATACAGTATCAAGCATAAGGATGAAAATGATGCTCATAAAGTAAGGAAAACGTGCACAAATTTTTTTCATAGAACACAGGGAAATCTCAAACTCTGGACGTGTCTACCAGACTGCATGTGGAATGAAAAATGAAATCTCATTGATCTCGTTATGTATGACGGTGCTAACAAATTATGACATGATTAATAGAAAACTTGAGAACATTGGGCTAGCAAAAAGACTAGTAAGTTCAACATAATCATATTGTTGTTAATGATACATCCCATATCCAAATATTTAGAACCAGCCTACACATTTATTAGTACTTGGGATGTGGGCCATTGCTATCAATAACAGCTTGACATCTGTTGCTACATGAGGGAATTAAAGTCTTGCTTTCCTTAACGGATATTTCCTTCTATTCTTCATTCAATTTTTTCTACAATTCATCGACATTACCTGGATTCTTTTTTCCACTTCTTTCATTTAACAACTTCCATACGTATTCAAGCGGATTCATGTCCGGGCTCTGAGCAGGCCACTCCATCACTGTAACATTCTTCTTTGAAAAAAATGTCTTGATCGATTTTGCTGTGCAACATGGGGCGTTATCTTCCATAAAGACCACATGTTGTTATTTGCAGTTCTTAAATGAGGTAATACATGGTTCGGTAATAACGTTTCGCTTTGTACAATGATGAGTCAATTTTACTGTGCAGCCTAGCAAGAGGTTGAGTACCAGTAGTAGAAATCATGCCAAACACCATCACACTTTCTATTTCGAACTTAGTACTACTTTTAGTGCATTGAGGAACATCCTCTCAGTAGAGTCGAACAAGATGAACTTTGACTGATCACTTAAATGAACATAATCCCGTGGTTCTTCAGTCCAAGGAACGTGTTCAGTAGCCAATTTCTTTTGTGCCCCATGATTCTCTTTAGAGATGCAGGGTTTTGAGGATTGAGGAAGGTACTCTGCTACACAAACCTATTTCAGTAAATCATCGGGACACGGTGTGTCTTGAAACATTTATGCTGAGGTTATAGTTAGCCTTGTTTGACATATAGCAGTTGCGGCGGCATATCTATTCTACTGGGATTCCTTACCAATCTCTGTTTTCTCTTGCCGTCGCTTTCCTAGGTCAATCAAGCGGTTTCTTCACATCACATTGCCTAGTAGTCTCAAACTGTTGCAAAATACTATGAATAACAGTCTTATACATCCTCACAATCATATAGTATTGTGACCAACTGAACGATTATCTTCAATACGTAACTTCACTATCAGTTCTCTAACGTCCATGGTGCCACTGAGTTGCTAGCCTTGTTTATAAGCAAGAGTTGGCAAAGAGCGAACTAATATTTAACAGTGAACCCTTTCTACAATTTTTACCCTAAAAGTTACCAAATATTACTGAATAATTACTAAATTTAAGGATTTGCAAAACGTTCTGATCTTTTCCATCGCCCAATTTACTTGAGTTATCTATCAGTCATGTATTTACTCGTTAGTGATGCATTATTAAATGAGCTTCCATTTTTTATTCCACATGAAGTCTAGTAGATATGTTCAAAGTTTGAGCTTTCCCGGTGCTCTGTCAAAAAGAAATGCATGTTTTCTTTACTCCTTCAGTATCGATCTGATCCTCATGATCGTTACTGTATACTGTACTTCGTTAGAATATGCTCTGCACATTCGAGTTAGTCTGCCAAAAATGCTATGTATTTTCCTATAGCTCTTATCAATATTAGGCATATGGATACGGCGCTGTGTGAGGCTTTTCATTTATTTACTTTTTTAACTTAAGTTGCTACGTACGAGTATCTGCGAATGAACACAATTTTTTGAAATGGATAAGAATTGAATGCTAAGAACCTACAAATTATGTGTAGGTCAAGAATGCTGTACAGATTCATTTATCGATTCCTTCAGCAACACAATTTCGTGAATTTGTTAATAAAAACATGTTGCACAGTACACTGTTGTTAAGCTGAATATATGTGTTAGACCAAATACTGACAGGAGTAAGACTGTATGGCTAATAACCTACGGAGACAATACTATAAATGAACCTTAGTCTATGATATATCCTCATTCTGAAATAGACATTCATTTGAGTAAGTTGATGTAAGAATTAGAAATTTCATCTCTTCTTAGTGTTTTGTAGAATTAGCATATAAAAAGATAACAAGACTTTGGGCCCCGCCCTTTGTAAAGGACTGCTGCTGGCAACAGTGTGCGGCCAGGCGCAGCAGGAGTGTCACTGAGTAGTACCTTACAGCTTTGAAACTACCAGATAAAAGCGTCGCAACAGCAGGCTGGGCAGCTTATGCAGCTGGTTTGTTTGTGAATATGTTTAAACTATTTTATATGCATGTACGAGATGGTAGTGCGTTAATGTTCTTTTTGAGAGTTTGAATGTCTTCAGAACACGTTGGACGAGAAGCCGTAAGCTCATATACCTAAGTTGAATGTTCTTCTTGATTTGATGCAATGAACAAACCATTTGGTGAATAAACTCCAGCCTGGAATGAATACGGCGAGATCTGCTGGCAGCCATTAGCAACTTTGCCGTCCATGCAGTTAATCGCTGCACAACTACGAAAGTGAATGCAAAACGTACCTTTTCTGCTCAAAATCTCCTGGAAACTTCGCTACCGCTAAGCTTCGCTAAGATTCATTCAGTAGAGAAGCACACACGATGTGCTACAATATCTGTGCTGATAATTTTCCCTGCGCTACGCGCATGCATAGCGTTTAATGAAATTGTAAAAACAAATTTCATAGTACAGTGAAAGCACACATAAAATCTGACAATTTCTGTAATAATAATTTTCTAGGGCACTATAAGCACGTACTATGTTTCACAATTTAGGAATTATAATATTTAAGTTCACAATGCAGAAGCCCCTTGTGTGAGAATTTCATTACTAATATTTTTCTAGAACGCTAGTCGCACGCAAGCCGAGGAACACCCCTCACTCGACCAGTAAATTATATAGAACTCAAGATATCACACTCGAATTTCCTTAGAACGGCAGAACATCAGACATAGATTCAAATAAGCAGCTCCTTATCACTCCATTGTAACTCAGGAACGAGACAATATTCAGTTGCTCGAGCGAAGCACCAAATTCATTTCCCTCCAGATCAGATTACGCTCAAGCATTTCTCATGAACGTGTCAGATAGCAAGAGCGCACATGGACCTGTTCGAGGTCCCGTTCTTTTTCGTCGTAATGTTACGGTGTATGCGGGGTATCCTTTATCTGCTAATGAGCTTTAATGGCTGGTTAACGCTGCCCGGCATGCGAATGTGGAGCACGAAAGTTTGTGTTATTTGTTACAAATTTGCTCTACACATGCCAGTCAGGCGTGGTTACGGTCACCATCGGAACCAAAAGGTTCCAGTATTGGTCTAATCTGGGGCACAAATCTCCCGTTTGTTGTATTTTTGTCTGTTTTCCGATGTACTCGAGAAAAATAAAGTAAAAGACTTCTGGTAGGACAATCCGGTAAGAAAACTTTGTCTGTATATAATAGTAACTTTCTTTTCGTTTTTGATTCATTTGGACAAAAATAGTATAAAAGTTTTCGGGAAGAAAATAATAAAACGTTTCTGTTGGAGTAGTAGTGTTTTGTCGCAATTTGCACTTTTTATGAAAAAGCGCGTTGTTCTCTCTTTTCTCTTATTAACTACAAAATAATAGGAAAGGCTTGAGTCAGTGCCACCTTGAGCAAATTTTGTCGCACATTCTCGCACTTTTCATGCTCCGACATTATTTTTTCCTGGTAAGTGATAAAAAAGAAATGATTCCTGTTAATACAAACCTGAATACATTTTTTAAAGATATCGCATCCATGTCCCCACCGAGAGAGTTCCAGTTAGTTGAGCTAAACATTGATTAGATACTGATATTCAATGCTGAGTACTTAAGTACCATATTGAACACTCTATGCTACTACCCATACTTTAGTTTTTATTATAAAAAAATTGTTTCCACGTCCCACATACGGCATAAAGTTTTCTATGTGAATTGTTGAAAATAAAACTCGGTCTCAAATTTTTCTTTACCGTCCGGTATCACATTCATCAGGATATAAGGACTTTACGATTAAGCTAGACAGACAATAATATCGTCCGCCAAGGAGATTATGACTTTGTCTGGATTTGTTTTTCTGTTATTGTGTCTGTCTGCTTACAACATAACTCAAAGAGTTATGAGCGGATCTTAATTCTTAAAATTTACAGAAAGAGATGATAAAATGACTGATGACCCGTCAGCTCGTCGTTCTCTATGTCTCTTTCTCTTTTCTATTAGAAACATAACTCAAAAATTTATGAGCGGATCTTCACGAAATTCATAGGAACTGTTAGGTAATGAAGTAAAGAGTGTAACAAGAGGACACAATGGCACTAAAAGAAAACTTAGCGATGACAGGATGTGGTGCGATTGACGTTACTATGAACGAGTCGGAGTAGCTGAGAGTCGGATTTCAGGCGTTCGTAGGTTGGGTTATGCGTGTTTTGAGAACAA
>LQNS02277220.1:3528968-3547462 GCA_001587735.2 Parhyale hawaiensis | reverse complement strand
AAGCGGGGCTGCGAGCACACCAGCCACCCTCCGAAGAAAGAAAGGAAACATACCCGATGGATCAGTGCCCCCATAGGGGTCCAGGTCAAGAAGAAGGCGGTGCACTTCAGAGGATCAATCAATCAACAGCAAGAAAATATGTCCGGCTACTTAAAATTATTCAACTATGGCCTGCAAATGAACAACCTCCTCTCAATACAGTGGTTGTTGAAGACCGACGGACACAACACCCACAGCAGTTCAGGTGGACGCTTCCAACTCACATCCATACAACCTCAGAAGAAGACTGTAATTTATTTACTATAATTATATCAACAATGTATCCTGTCTACATGATGTACTTTGATATGTCTATGCCTGTTAAAAATCTTCAATCGCGAATTTTGCTCTGAAGACGACTTTGTAGTCGAAACGCGTCAGTAATCAGTATAGAAACTAAGTAATGCAGAATGGCTTTAACTTATCTACCCATCGACGTCTACCAAAAATTCTAGAAAATAAAGTCTCTTTCTCAGAAAAAGATGAAAGCAGAACTGTCTATCGGTTTTCATAAAACGTGTCTAAATAATAACTTATTGTCGAAATGTACTAATTTTATAAATATCTATAATATTAATAGCGTTGTTACTTCGTTCGTTCCTTCCTTCCTTCCTTCGTGTGTTACGCCTGAATTCACTGTTCAACTTGCATTTGGCCTTACATGCAAAATCCGGTATCTGTGCTACAGCTAACGCGAGAGGCAAATATATTGGCGATTTTCGTCCTTCATTCTTCATTGTTTTGCGCTTTATTGAGTTCAGGAAGCTGGCGTATCTGTGATACGACTGGTGACTAATCTCTCGGCCACAGGCCAGGTCTTTTTAATTATTCATACACCCGAAAGTTTTAGGAATAAATTTTGGGGAACCTGTACCGTGGTTTAATGCCAAAGGAAAGGGGGACTTATAAATATAATCCGCTGACAACTTAGATATGGGCAGCTTCAGTAATTATCAGCAAAAAGGCTGGTCGTATAAGATATCATACATCGAATCTCGGTGTTGTTTGCGATGTTGACGGGGAATAGCCATGGTACAATGCGAAGGTTTCACTGATCTATCTGAAGCGCCTTAAGCCAGAACGTGAACGTTTCATTGGTGCTGCTAACATATATAATTATTCCACGGATCCAATCATACGCGGAGGTCAGCAGTTCTGTGCAGCTGGGGAAGGTTTTTTTAATAATTTTTATGCCCCTGGGCTCTTCTGAATGAACGGGTAAGGACCTGGAAAAGCGAGACACAAAAGCTAGGCCCTAAGCAGTACATTTTTTCAAGGCCTCATTTCCAGTGAAGGGCGCGTGTAACTTTTTAGAGAGAGAGTGTGTCCCCCACGATCCTCCCCTGGCTACTCCACTGCAGGGAATTATGGATATTATTATCAACCAAGAGGATGGATTTAATATATCACATATTAAGTTCCAGTGTTGAAAGTTTCACGGGTCTGTCTGAGAGGCCTTACAAAACCGTGAAAGTTTCACGGGTCCAGCTAGTGCCCATAATTCTACAAATGCTTACGTAAATATCTGTAAAAGATTTGATATGCACGTCAGAATCAACTATTCCACCAATATAAATATATACATATAGTGTAATAATTTATAGTTTCTTGCATTCATGTCAATATCAACATTCCAAGAAACATTCACATAACCGTATCATCAGTTACATCAATAGAAGTAAATGTCATGAGGACAGCCTAAAAATCAGCACCTGGCCGCGGCGCCGACACATGGGGTCTTCGCCTAACTTCTTCAGATCCGTTCGTAACTCAGAGTCTTATGAGAGAATTTTGGCGAGTATTGAAGAAGTTTGAGCCAAGCGATTGCTGAGCCTTCTTTTGGAAACTTTACTGATATAACTTCTTCCTTTTCAGCAGAATTGTGCGATCGAAAGTTGCCGAAACATTCTTGGGCCATGAGAGGCGAAATTTGCATTGCACATCGCTCGCAAGATATGTTTTATTCATTACCCGAGTTGTCTAACTTGTCGGTTGTATGTACAGCACACGGCATCAAACGCTGACTGAGTGCTCTCATTGAGACAACTGAAGGTAAACGCAATAGAAAACAATTAAATAGGTACTAACCAATTTTTCTGTTAAACATTGGCGTTACTAAGAATTATTATGTAGTTATCTCTCTATGCTTTACTGAAATTCTGTGGACCTTGTTTATTTATTTGCTTGTTTATTTACTTGCTTCTGTGTTTGCACATAGAACATTCGCTTTAAAATAGGAAGATATCTGAGTGTCAATGGAGGAGGCACGCACCCCGGAGTGATTTTTTGGGTGCGCCATACACTCTAAGGTATCGTTCATGAGTCAGAAAGGAACGGATACTAAGGCCGTGCACAGACGAGCGACATCTTCGCTGATTTCGATCTGACAAAATTGTTGGATCGTCAACATTAGCTCGACATTTCAATGTACACGTAGGGAGGGGGAACATTTTTGCAGCGGCAATGTCCTAAAATAAAATTTCTAGAAATTGTATGGAAAAGAAATTATAAACACAAGTCTAATAGATTTTATTGCTTCTTTGCACTCCAGTTTCTTAGTCAATGAGCATAGTACTCAGCAGCTGAATGTTTGGTGTTATCTTTTAAATTGTAGACAAAATTTTGAGATGTAAATTTTCTGCTGTTATCACCGCGGTAACCGGGAGAGAAATGTATTTTATACCCTGGACATTGCAGTTACAATCGCTTCTATTTCTCGTAAATTTTTCGGAAAAATAAATGTAATATATACCATAGTAGTCAGCAATTAATAGGGAAAACTGGACCGTAATTAAGTTGCTTTGAATTGCCCCAAAGCTATGAAAAAAATTCGCCTTGGCGCATCTTGCTGAACTCGCTCTTCAGGTAACTTCTTCGCTGAGCGTTGTGGAGCATTTGTTGGAGAAATGCCACTCTTGGCAATTTTTGCTTATCGTCTGCTGGACTTTAAGGAGCGTTGTAACTTTGATACTGACTGCTGTATATTCCTGTATTTCAATCGCCTGGCCAGTATCAGTAGCTAAGACGATTGAAAAATACCATCAGTCTAATGAATTGCAACGTAAAAGAAATATCAGCATTCGCTATATGGTAGGAAGAAATTAGAGTGTTGAAGATTTAATATCACTAACTCAATGGGTAGATCAATGGTGGGGAAGCGCATGAGCTCTGCTGCATAAGTGAGTAGGTTAACCGTAATGTTATTTTGGGGAATACAACTGGAATACGTTAATATATATTCACTATTGTTTACAGGTACAGTGTTGAATATTCCTTTGAGAAGCAAGGAAGCTATAGTCTAACCAACGTAAGCAGTCCTTTAGGGGCGAAACTGAATCGAACGCAGCAGTGCCAAATTTGATCTATTAAATAATGCACTTTCAGTATTCGACTATAAATATAATTTTATCAATTGAGACAAGTTATACCACGCGCTTAAGTGAGGTTTGGCAAAGTTGTTTTGCGTTCGTAGCCACGCCCATCGGACTCCTTACGCTGGTTTGACTATAATGATGGTGACCCAATATGTCACGGGCTGTTTAGTTCTATATATATATATATCGATACGGGCTATTAGATGGCGAACAATCTATCAAAACGGCCTGTTAAATGGCTTTCGTCTCAATAGAGGTACCAAAAATCTACGCAACCAAACGGCCTGTTAACTTCAAATAGTGAAAAGTATTAAAAACACCGTAGATTTCTGCCAATTTGGTCTCATTTTGAAGGAAAATAATGTTAGGATACTGTGATATATATATATATATATATATATATATATATATATATATGTGTGTGTGCGATAGGTCTTTTAATTAAATTGGATAAGTAATTGCTTCGTGATTAATTAATTGTGGTGTGGAAAAAATATAATAATGAAAATAATTAATACTGTTTCATACCTAAATGTTTCTATCTCAAATAATTACTCAGTTGGGAAACATACTGGGGGCAAATCTTTTATGAATTTAGCTCTCAACTCTGTTGTAGAACATTGACAAGTATTAATGGGAAGTGACCGCAGCAGAGGAGAGCTGTGACGAGGGCAGCAGCATATCACTTATGCCAGGGAAGTTTAGGCCCAGTCTGTCACTATAGATGAAGTAACGAACGACAGAAAGAACAGCTGCCTTAGGTTTTGGGAGTCTTTTTACGAGAAGGGACAACGGTAAGGGCTATAGCTCTGACAGCTTTGGCTTGAAATTAATTGCTCCTGAACCAGAAAGATGCAGACGTGAACTTAGCTCAAGTTACCCTGGTCATAGAACCAATGATGTGTGAAAAGAACAACGAAGAAGACGGCAACTGATATTTTACGGAAAGGTTTATATTTTCTCTTTGTGGTTTTAGAAGAGTCAGCTCAAAGTAGGTGGGCTTTTGAAATCGGGAAGTAACCAATGAGGGCTAGATTACATAGAAGAGCAGCTTCTTAAAAAGTGAAATTGGCCGGAGTAACACGAGGGTTAGTCCAAATGTATACTTAAGTTTGGGTATGAAGGGGATGAGTCGAGGGGGCGAAACTCAGGATGTTAAAATACGATTGGTTAGGATAAATTTGGGAGGACCGAATGAAAACGTTCGACTGGGGTTATAGGTCAGTTTAGGCCCGGTACTCATATTGGCACCTTTTCATCAGCCCCGGTCCTTGCGGATCCGGCTGAAGTGGTATTATGCAGTGGGTGGTAAAAAATTGAGTGAAACAGTGCGTTCCCAGTCGTGGGTGATGCACTGTGCCTTTACGTCTACGCCTTGCAAAGGCGTTTGCTCAACCATCTGCGTAAGTTCACTCGTTAATTTACAATAACATGCAGAAATCTAGCATGATTGCCTTGAAGAATTTTCGCCAGTGGAATTAGAAGCGAATTCGTTGGACCAGTTGACCCGTCACGTTTTTTTCTATTTGGATACCATATGTAACTCTTCGATATTTGGCACTGTGCTACGAACATTTGCCTTTTGACTACGTCGAGATTTTGGCCCATCTTGCGAATCAGTGGGCCCGGGATTCATCCAAAGAATGAGTATTTATCGTTAACGACCAGCGCAGTTAGCATCCAGCGGCCCTTCATTTTGGCCCAGGGCACTTCAAACTTCATCAGAGTTTCATCATCGTGATTTGGCCTCGCTATGGGACTGGGCCTAATATTTCACCCACATAATGAGAATGTCGACGAGCAGCAGCAAGTGCAGGGCACTCTTACAATGGTTTTTTACACTACGCAATTGCATCAAAAGTTTTCCGACGATGTGATGATGGCTCCTCCCTGGGAATGGGACAAATGCAGTCGATAGCGTCAGAGTGAATTTACATCATTTTGCATCATTCTTCGTCACGCGCCTTGGACAGCATTTTGGTTTCATCGATTAAGTACTTTTTTAAGCTGCAGTTGGGCCCCAGCGTTTGCAGCTCTATCATCCATTTAGGAAATCATTGAAAAGATTTCGCGACAGTCACCAACCACTCGAGGGTAATGGATATCGGTAAGCAATGCTCAAGAGCGATGGGGAATGATCGGGATTAGAAAATGTTGAAAAATAAAATACAACAGCGTAAAAATCAACTGAAACTTTAGTTTTAACTTGAATAAAAAAAAATAGAAAGGAAGGTATTATTGCCTCTAAAAAAAGGTTACCGAGTAAGAGTAGGATAGGTTAAGACGCGCCGTTAAGTGTGTCAAAATGTAAACTTCGTGCCAATGTTTGTGACCTGTGTGGTCTACGGGCAAATGCTGGCTACATTTTCCCATGGTTTAAGCAGAGCCTTTCTTATGAACTTCTGTCAAGATAAATGTTTGCCGTTGCATAGTGCACGGTATATATGTCATCATGTATGCAACTCTACATAATTCTGTTTATAGTTTCAGTCAAGCCGTGTGAATTGAATTTATTTACCAAAATTACTTAGTTTGAGAGTCTTTTTTTTTTTTGGAAATTATCGTCAAAGTATATGTGTACCAGTGCAGATTTCCCGGTGTAATTAAACGTCATCATCTGTACAATTAATGCTATATTATCATTTAAGATTTCGATCAAGTCGTGTAACTTACATTTCATTACCCAAGCTTGGTTTGCGTAAGGTATCGAGCGCGAGTCGTGTGTCATTCTTGAAAGATACCGTCAAAATAAATGTTACATTTGCATATTGCTCGGTATGAATGTCATCATCTGTACAATGCTATATTATCATTTATAATTCCAATTAAGCTGTGTGACTTGAATTTAGTTACCGAAATTAGCTTGAGAGTCTACCTGATAAATTACTGTCAAAATATCTGTTTACCAGTGCGCATTGCCCGGTATAATTAAATGTCATCATCTGTACAACGCTATGTTTTTATGTTTAATTTTGAACAAGCCGTGTAACTTGAATTTCATTCCCGAGCTTTGTTTGCGTAAAATATCGTACGTGAGGTGTGTTTTTCAACCAGAACCACCCACAGCCATCATGGTGTAAAATTATGAATTTGGCATCATGATCGGTTGAGGCACTGTTTTTTCATTTTCTTACGAGAAAAATTAATGGCGATGACCAATCTCTATGAACATATTTTACTTGTTGATAACATTATTTTGCGAGAATATTTGTTTTGATACGCAGAATTATGATCTATTTGAATTTCATTATAACGTCTCTTTCCATCACCCGCTGTCTTTATTGTGTCAAGCAAATTTAAATATGTGTTCTCGCTGAGATTCACTAACGTGTTCCATCGATTTTGTCCTTGCCTTTTCAGTGAACACTGTAATATTTATTCCAATAAATTTTTGTTTACATATAGGGTGTTTTTTTAACTTTCCATCGATGCAGAATGCTTGTGTCGACTTAGGTTAAGTTGTTTGATTCACCATTGATTATAATGATTTATTCATTCGTCAATTTCAGAGTCATAATTGCATTATATATTGTTTTCATTATTTTGGATTATTTGTTGTGATCTTGTGGGGGTGGCCCGCCTCCCAAAATTATGGCGTCTTGTATAACCTTTTTTATCATTTCATTTCATACATATATATATATAGATATTTTTATCCCAATTAAGTAATCATATACATCACACCTGTTACATCATTTCCACATACTTCCATCACGCCGTAACAAGCAGTCTACGTTGGAACGCTCGCCCACTTTTCGACAGATAAACGTCCCAAAATTTTTTGTGGTGGCAACATTCACCCCGATCATTCTCCCCAGTACAGTACCCCTTCCAAGGAGCTCTTACCCAGCCAACTTTGTAGGTTAAGCAGGGCTCACACTGCTGCCAACACGTGTTCACAACAGTGTTGCGAACACGTGTTGGCTGCAGTGTGAGCCCTGCTTTAGGCAGGCAAGGACTGGTTCTGCTAGTGTTATGTGAAGTTTTATACATAGTGAACCCGTATGTATGTATACCTGCATTACTTAGGATATTAGCAGAACTAGTCCTTGCCTCCTAACCTACAAGGTTCTAGAAGGGGGTGTACCTCCAGGCCAATTAAATACATACATATATGTATAGATATGTAGATACATAGAGAGAGAGAGTGACTGGTTAGCGATCATGACATCATTGACAAAAGTCATAGATAACTTCGTTACACAACCCTGGTTAACCCAAGATATAACAACGTTACCTAACTAAACTTAGCGTAACGTAACTTAGCCTGGCCCCAATTTTACTCACCCAAACCTAACATAGCTCAAGTCACAATTAGCGCTCAACACACTTCTTACTATATATCAGTAATAAACCTCTGAGCTAATCTCACAGTTGCGCTATAAATGATGCATACCCGTTATTTTTTAGAATATTTGAATAATTAATCATTGCGTATGAAGCTATTCCTACAAAATGTAAGTCTGGTATAATTATAAAAGTTGCGAGAGTGTGCCCGAATGAATAGCAAAATCAAGATTTCAAATAAAACATTTATTTCTACGAAGGAGTTAACAAAAATAGGGAGCAAACGAGAAACATCAAATAAAACATTTATTTCTACGAAGGAGTTAACAAAAATAGGGAGCAAACGAGAAACAAACTGTTTATGATGACGCATATATATAGGAACTATTTAACAGCAAGAAACACAAACCCATCATTATTAATCATCGGTAGGGCACAGCCATCGACTCTTGGGGCACCAAAATAACACAAAAAAATTGTCAGTATTTAATGCTGCCTCCTGCCGATGCCATATACAGTATGTCGATAGATTTATGTTCCCTTCTAACAGGTGCGCTAATTGCGTCGCTATGAACTGCTATATGTTTTTTGTCTCAGTCTATATGCCTAGTTGGCTCTGTGTGTGTTTGTTTCTCTGTCACCAATGTAACTCAAAAAGTTATGAATGGTGTGTAAGGTATGTTAACAATATCGTGCGATTAACTTCCAGTGAATATCCGTTCAACCATTTGCTTGTTTGTGTACCTGTTTTTTATTGGTAGCATAACTCAAATAGTTATGGGTGGATCTTTATTAAATTTGTAGAAATTTTGGGAATGTTACATAAAGCAACTCACCATTTTTTTTATATTTCGGTCCGTTTTTCTGTTTGTCTCTATATTTATTTATATTTGTCATATTTGTCAGCAACATAAACAAAAAAGTTATTAACAAATCTTCAAAAAAATTGTAGGAATTGTTAGAAATGTCAACAGGCGCAAACGACCAAATTTTGGTGATGATCGATTCGTCCACTCGTGTGTTTCACTATATATATATATATATATNAGTTATGAACAAATCTTCAAAAAAATTGTAGGAATTGTTAGAAATGTCAACAGGCGCAAACGACCAAATTTTGGTGATGATCGATTCGTCCACTCGTGTGTTTCACTATATATATATATATATATATATATATTCCTTAGTGTTTGTCAGAACATAACTCAAAAAGTTACGGACGGATTTGTAAGAAAATTACAAGAACTTTTAAACATGTTAAGAGGCACAAATGGCCAAATTTTAGTGATGCTAAAAATGAATCCAGGTTTTAGCATCAGTTTGAATGTTTCCTAAGCATTGCCTTAGTTGGCGGAGACAAGCGCTCTCAGAGTGCTTCTGTGGCTTATTTATTTAGTTTTATTTTGTTTATTTTTATTTTATTTTCCTTTATTTGAGAGTCCAGCGATAATCAACAACCACTTTATTGACGTCTGTTCAATCAGTTGTAGGATCTATTTTCTAAGAACTAGCCGACAAGTACTGGATAGAGTAGGCTGTTGATACGGTTAATTACATCTAAATTCCAGATGTAGTAAAATTGATTTACGTGGACAACATAGCATGTCTGGAGTTCCCAATTCAATTATTTACCTATATCTCCGAGCAGAGTCAGCATGTTGTAGTCCCAATTGTATCTGTATGGTGCATGTACCGTAATTTATATCCTAATCAGTAGCTACATACTGAAGTGCATACTAACACACTCAATTGAGCGCATCAGAGGGTACGCATGTACCGTCACTTAGTCGAACAAATTACTGAGCTAAGCTGCTGGGCAGTGTACCTGTCACCATGGCAACGCTGAACTCGACCGGATTTCTGCGACTGAGCGTTGGCGGAATCTTCTTGTAATCATAATTGATTCCAGTTTTGATGCTGCTTTTCATCGTGATTAGTGATTTTCAATCATGTACTTAATATACTGCTTGGAGGATTCAGGCTTTATGAGAAAAAACAGTGGTGTTGAAGCTAATGTCTACGAGAGTAAAAAACGTGTGAACCGTTTTAGGTTTTTGGGACATAGTATACTTACTGTCATAAATGATGTCAACGAATGCTTGTAGTCAGTCGTGTGGTGCTAATTGTGTTACGTAACCGTGCATTGCACGGAGCTTCTCATTCTTCTTTCAGTTATTATTAAAATCGGTTGTGAGAGGTCGTCTCCCATTTGGCAACGCCTACCAGCCCCCACAAGTCAAATAAGAATTATCTTGAACGTATCATTGTTTTCGGCTTAGAAACAAAAAGGTATAATCTTAATCACTGCTGTATCCTCGCTATACATTGGTTAATTTTTTTTTACTATAACTTAAGTGCTTGAAAAACATACTAGAAAAGCGCCTCTGCGATTTCAACCTCACTCAGACTTCATATATATTCAAAACTTCACCAATGCCACTTTTTGTAGGGTCAAAACTGTTAGGATAATTGAGATGTATCATTTTTTTTGGACAGTGTAACAATGCGTCTGCAACAATATGGTGGGGACGGTTGTAAGGCACGTTCCGCAATTTGTGCTCTCGTGGAGGACGGCCTTTACATAAGCATCACAGTAACGGAACATTAGACATCAATGAGCAAGCTAAAACATAACATTTTTTTCCGAGTCCACCTCGTGCTCAATAACAATTTCTGCGCATAACCAGAGCAATGACCACTGTAAGCTTGAACTGGCTACAGCGAAGATAAGGATACCAATTGACGAAGGCTGTTGGTACGAAGAATTTTATTACCTCCCCATGAAACTAATGTTTTTCTCGTTTTTGTTCGTTTCTTTGTCTGCCACCGTGATTATTCAAAAAGTTACGAACGGATCTTGATGAAATTTACATGGATTGTTAGGCATGTTTACAGTAACAGATGATTAACTTTTTGTGAAAATCAGTTGATCTGTTTGTTTGTCGGCCTATTTTTCCTCAGGGACATAACTCAATGAGTTATGGAGGATTTTCAACAACTTTACATGAGTTGTTAGGTGTAATACGAGGAGTAAATGATTGACATTTGTGATGCTCTATTGGTTCGTTCGTTCGTTCGTTTGTTTATCTCCGTATTTGTTTCCATGCTTCTTAATTTGCACAATAACTCAAAAAGTTACTGATAGATCTTTATGAAATTTACAGGACTTGTTAGAAATGCTAAAGACATGAACGATTAAATTTTGGTGGTAATTGGTCGGTCAATTTGTGTATTTGACTTGTGTTTGTCATAATGTTTGTTAGCAGCATAACTTAAAAAGTTATGAACGGATCTTCACGAAAATTACAGAAGCTGGTAATACACTCAAAAGGCATAAGTCATTAGATTTTGCTGTTGATTCAAGAAAGTCATGGTTTCAGAACCGATTTGAATTTTCCGTTACCATTGCTTTCGTTGGCTCTCAGAGTGCACTCTAGTTAATTTTGCTTTCACTCTACGTTCTGTCGGCACAAGAATTGTTCCACGGAAGAGGAATGGTAAAGCTAATGTCTTTTGATATTTGAAATCGAAGATCAAGCAGGTGGCTGCGCGGCTACCTCTGTACAGCAGAATCCTGGCCCCGGGTCAGAAGCGAAAAATGAAGAATTTTCAATACAGTTTCTTCGTCATCGTAAGGGACGACAGGGTACCATAGTTCATATTATATTGACAGCTAGTCGTCAGTATCGTCATGAAATGGCGACTGAAGCTATTACTTAAACTAAACCCCCGTTTTCTTCGCTCTGTGAAGTAATGGTTTGAAGAATTCATTTATCTACAATATAATAAAGACCGATGTGTATTTATCTGAGTGTTTGTTTATTTATTTTTCGGTTCACCCATTTTCTGTCACGCGTTAACAAAACAGAAGGGCAAAAATTAGCCCAGGTTTCAGGCTCTGGTCGTCCTCTCAAGTTCCATTGAAAACTGTTATAGGTAAAAAATAGGCCGGGTTGCAGAAGATGCCAAACGAATCTTAATCAGGGACGGTCGAAATTTCAACAAAGATATCGCAGGCTTAGTATAATTTGTACGAGTATTAGCTTCTCCATACATCGAATCTATGGCTAAGTATCGGGCGACATTATTTCTGAGTACACTTCTTGCGTTGCCGAACTTGAAGTCGCTTCACAGAAGAAATCTAAAGCTTCCGTTGGCATTCTCATGCATCTTGATTCGTAGTTTCTTCCCACAGATGATTTCGTTGCTTCAGCTATTGTCCCAAATTTAATTCAATGGTCGATTAAATAGCTTTTGCTAAGCAAAAACCATTGGACCTGTATAGACTAGCCTACCGTATCCACATTACCGAATCTGAGCTATTACTTTGAGCGTTGCTGATCGGGCGGCAATAAGCCATATGTATTTTCTCCATTTCAGAGAAAAAAAAAGTTTCGATACTGAGCGCATGTGAAGCCGTAAGCGCTCTTCTCAGGGTGCTTAGGTTAGCAGTTGTAATAGCGAATGTATGATCATTGAAGAAGGTCATCACAAATTCTTCGCTGTCATTTTATGACAGCGCGGGCCCTTAAGTTTAATTATATTGTTTTTATTATCAAAACTAGGGAGCCCAGCCGACAAAAATGACGGCAAAAATTTTGTGATTGAACATTTTATTGTTCTGGTTCCCAGTATAGCTATAGCTGTATTATAGGTCTCATCCCTGCAGGCCTGATCTTCCATTACTGAAACGCAAGCTGTACAACTATGAGTTTTGCGATGACAAAATATCCTCCCCCCCCCCCTCCTTTGTAAGATAAGGAGTGAATATCAGCTTGGAATTGATCAAGCATTAAGTTGCACTGCGCTAAAAAAATCATAGTTCAGTCAAAAGAATTCACTGGAAATGCTCAGGGCTCACCGTATAGTGGATACCAATTCATTGTTGAACCTCCACCGTCGAAATTTGGATGCGATGTAAATTCAATATAAAAAGGCGTCTGCTCAGCGTGAAGATTCAGCTACTATGATATCATTCAGCAATGAAAGTGGGGATCCAGAGGCTAAGGATCCAGAGGCTGGGGATCCAGAGCCCGGGATCCAGAGGCCGGAGATCCAGAGCTACATTTGTCACCAGTACTCCTAGCCCTGAAATTGTATGGTATCTCTACTTCTTTTCCAGTATATGAATTTTCTCCCATTAAACTCCTAGCTGCGTGACGGAGAGCGGGACAACATTGGAGCAAGCAAGAGAGCAAGCGACCAACAACTGTGTTTTATTATATAGTGGTTAATGGACATTCAGGTGTCATAGTCCTAGGATCTCATAAATACGTCTTCTGGATTTTTAATTTATTTGGCCAATCTTTCAACTTGCTGCTAGATCGTTGAAAGCTTGTGCAAATAAATTAAGAACTCCAGCAAACGTATCACTGAGACGACCCTAATGTTTTTTTTTTTTTTTTTTGCTGTGAAAAGTATTTAAAGTTTTCGTGACTCTTGTACGTGATTTAGTGAAACTGGAGATGTAGACTTCAATGTTGACAAAGTATCTTCGATTGCTACTAGTTGCATATCATATGTAGGTATCGGACCAAAAAAATTCTGAGTTGCCACCTTGACAACGATATTCGCTAAGTAGCTACATCGAAAACTTAGTTAAAATAAATTCAACATAGAAGAAGTATTATTTAATTTATTTGAATATTTAGAATCTGGAAGTCCTTTATTTCTAGCGATTAGGAATAATCATCCACTATATAATAAAATGCAGCTGTTAGTCGCTTGCTTACCCTCCTGCTCCCTTCCTTGCTTGCTTGCTCCAATGTTGGTATGTCTCTCCGTCAGGCAGTTAAGAGTTTAATAGGAGAAAATTCATGTACTGAAAAACAAGTTGAGATACCATACAATTTCAGCGCTTGGAGTACCGGTGACAAACATAGCTCTGGATCTCCGGCCTTGGATTTCGGGCACTGCATCCCCAGCCTTTGGATCCTTAGCCTCTGGATCCCCACTTACATTGCTGAATGATATCGTAGTACAGTAGTTGAAACTTCTGGCTGAGCAGACGCCTTTTTATATTGAATTTACAACGCTGGTGGTTCAACAATCAGTTGGTATCCACAATACGATGAGCCCTGGGCATTTCCAGTGAATTCTTTTGACTGAACTATATTTTCTTAGCAGCTTAACGTTTGATCAATTCCAAGCTGATATTTACGCCTTATCTTGCAGGGGGGATATTTTGCTATTGCAAAACTCATGGTTGTACAGTGCCACTAATGGAAGATCCAGCCTGCAGGGATGAGACCTATAATACAGCAAAACCAGTACAGGGAACCGAAACAATAAAAATCTCAATCACAATATTTTTACCACCATTTGTTTGACGGCCGGGCCCTCTAGTACTGTAGAAAAGACAAGATGTTGTCTGACTCCCGATAGCTATTCAAACCCACATTTTGAGGGGACTGAGTTCATACCACAGTTCATTTACAGAAGATAGTTAAGTCAGATCTGAGTGTTTGCGCATACGGCAGTACAAATCGTCACTCCTTTTGCAGCGCGGAATCTTGCAGAAAGGGCAACGGCGCATCATTCAACAAACTATGATCCAAGCTTTTTATCACGGGCTCAAAGACCAAGTTTTGCATCTCTAGCAGATTTTATTTTCACTATTTCTAGAACAGAAACAAAAAAAGACTTTTGCCTATTAAAGACATCCACCCAAGCCACCATCGGTGGGAGCCTTTTGCGGACAGTAAATATATTTATTATTCTCTAGATATGAATGACAATTTTCTACGAGAACCCTGCTATTTAAGCTATTGTGACACTTGTCCATAAGGAAAAATTTTTCGTCGTGAGGATCATTTTTCCCCAAGCCGTAGGATTTTAAACCTTTTTTTTTAAGCGATTGTAAAGCCAAAAACTTACCTACTGTACGTTGCAGAGACACTAGTTCTAAGTAGCAGTCATAACTCGTCGTAATGACTTTCTTGACGCATTCAACTCTGCAGCCATCCCGCTAAATGAGCGTTGCGGATTTCTTGAAATTCTGAACCTCTTTATTTCAATGCGTGATAATGTCAATAAAAAGTTATTTTTAAAATCAGATCGTAAATAGTAACATTAGTACTTTCAAGTGTATTGGCGGTTTCCCTTTTCTGTTTCAGCCTGATGATGACGCTTTTGCGTCTAAACGTTGCAATTCAAATTTTAGTTCATGGAGGTAAAAAAAATTATTGACACATTATCACGCATGGACATTCTAGACCTGAAGATTTTGTTGAGCGTGAAAGTCCTGGCTGACCTGGGACGCTCAATTCTTGTAAAATCTTGAATTCGTCCAATATGCTGAATCTGCGAACAGTTCGATAACTAAACATTTACCAACTTGGAAGATGCAAAATTGCTGATACAGTCTTGCCAGCTGTAAGTAACACAACCTACTCAACATTCACTTTCATGTTTATCTAATTCCAAGTTATACAGTGCAACTAATTTCAAAAACGAAAATGTAACTGAAATAAGAAAAATAGTTCTCTACTGTGATATAAAAAAGAATTAATATCAAGTGTTATGGCTAATATACCGGGTGTTGCAAATAAAAAAACTCTGCCAAACTTCCACAGGTGATAGAGACACTCAAAACAAACCCTTATCAAAAATTCCAAAACTTGTTCGTTTCCTAGATACTGACATGTGTAATTTGTAACAAAACCTTACCTAAACTGCAACTAAATGAAGGCCAACCTACATACAACTCCAGTTGCAAAAAAAAGAAAACAGTAGAGTGGAGACTGAAAGAATATTGTGTAAAGAAATGTAATACATGAATTTTATAGCCAATTATATTAACTGTTCAAAATGTTCACCATTTACTTCAGTGCAGGCGTGACACCTCCTCTGAAAGGACTGTTGAACACGAGATAACATTTGTCGATCTTCAGCGATGTTGCCTGCTGCGACAGCGATCCTGGCAACAAGATCAAATTCTGACTGCAGAGGAATGCCGTACACGAAAGTTTTCATGTGGCGCCAAAAAAAGAAATCCAGTGGATTGAGGTCGGGAGATCTAACAGGCCATGTTACTGGACCATTTCGCCCTATCCACTTATTCCGAAACGTAGCGTCATGGTGCCGGCGAGCATAACGTAAGCAACTGCTGTGTTGCCAGATTCAAAGGTATAACTAGGATTAACGTAAAGACTTATTTACTATTTGTAAGATTACCCTAAACATTGCACATGTCAATATCTCGGAAACGAACAAGTTTTTGAATTTTTTGTATTCGTGAAAAAGTATCGGTTTTGAGTGTCTCTATAACCTATGAGAGTTTGGCAGAGTTTTTTTCCAACACCCGGTATATGGCTACAGGTCACCCTTTAAAGAATCCAATAAAAGACAAAGATTCTAGTCAAGATAAAGAAGAAACAAGAAATCAAACGAGAGCAGAAATTTAATATAAAAAATAGATAGCCAGACGGGCCACTGAAAAAGGAAAGGTTGAGATCCATTTTCGAAGAAAATTTTCACGTTTTTCAAAGCTGAATACCCGTCATATATACAGATAGCTGAAAGTTTTTTAACTTTTACAAACTCACAATCAATAGAGCTGGAACAGCTCTGTCTGCTTCGTATTCAATCCGTCTGCTTTTCCGTTTGTTTACTTATTTATTCGTGTATTTTTATTTCATCTATGTCCGTGGATTTTTCGATTTGTGTGCTCACTAAACAGTCTGTCCGTTAGTTTGTTTATCTATGCCTTTGTCTGTCTGTTTACCGGACCTTCTCTCCCTCTCTTTGCTACTGATTTTTTTTTTTTTTTTGTCAGTTGGATATTTGGCAGTTCTGTGCCTATCTGTTTACTTAATGTCTAACTTTGGTATGTTCGACTCTACGTTTTTTTTTTTCGAAATATCTGTCTCTTGGTTCAGTGCCAGTGTGTCTGTCTGCTTGTTTGGCTGTCTCTCTGTCTGTTTCTTGATCTGTCTTTCTGTTAACCTGTCGGTCTGATTCTTCTATAACTTCTTAGTCCGCTCTTGTGTGCGGTCTGCAAGTTAGTATTATCAGTTTGCAATAGTCTAATATGTCTGTCTGACACTTTTCATATTCGTTAATGTATGTTTTGTCCTCTCTATATGACTGTCAGGCTGACTGTCTGAGTGCGAAACAACATGCAGGCTTTTCTGGTGTCCTGTTTTGGCATTTTCGTGCACCAGTCACTCGATCAGTTACACTTCCACGACAACGAGCAACAAGTCCACACCAGCTTAACGTCCCTGGTAACATTGGTGCAGTAACTGTAGTTGATACAGGTAGCTGACCTGGCCTGACCAGCACATGAGGCTACGTGAGTTTCGAAATGCTCAATGCTTGATACTGTAAATGCATAAGAGCACAGGTGACTATGCTTTGATGCCAAAAGGGTTTGTGAACGCACAAAAGGAAACATCTTCCTCCCAGGTTATGAAAATTCGTTGGCATGTTTTACATATACTGCATGTTCTTCTAGGCGTCGCAATGTCCGGAGGCAGTTCCCGTGCCTGCACCACATATCTGCAGTTTCCCTGTATTTTCAATTCTTTCTTGATTTTTTAAATTCATATCTTTGTATTTTATGATATTTTCATTTTCCACAGCGTTATATATCATTTTCCATGTGTTCATATATTCGTATTTTCTCACCCTCGTAGGAGGCTTTGTTTTTACAGAGTTTGTCTGTCTTTGTGTCACCAAGGCGACACAAAATGTTTTCGTCGGATGCTTAAGATCCATGAACCCTATTGATTGTTTGTTTATCTACCTCTTTTTCTTCGTAATATTATTCACAAAAAGCAATTCACCAAATTTTGTTGATAATCTATCTGGCCATTTGTCTTTGTCTATAAGTTTCTCTTTACATTTGTCACAACATAAAACAAAAATTTATGGGCAGATGTTGGTGAAATTTGCAGTAATTATTCGGATTGTGGACCGACACAAATGACTAAACTTGCGGAGACGCTCTGTTCTTCCTTCATCCGTATGTGTGTTTGACTAAATATCTGTCTTAGTAGTTGTTAGAAAATAACTCGAAATTTTTGGAAAAATACAGTAATTATTATTCATGTCAAGAGGCACGAATGAGAAACTTTTGTGATGGTAAAAACGAAAAACCTGGTTTCAGGACTAATTTAAACTTTTCGCTGACATTGCCTTGCTTGATGGAGGTATGCGCTCTCAGAGTGCTCCTCAAGTTCTAAATCTTTTTTCTTGTGGCACCCTGCAAATTACGGGAGGCCGTCCTTGAAGCAGTGATGCAATATCCCTAAAACTTTTCACGACACTTTAAAGAACATTCAAAAAATTCTTTGTACTTTCTGACTATAATTCTTAAGCTTAACTCTTTGTAAACTAATACATTTTTACTAAAATTTGATAAATATCGATAATGAATTTTTTCTAACTACACGATTTCATTTAACATTGTGCGTTTTCGACTGGTGACACGAAAGTAGAGAATGAGTGGGTCGTCTAAGTCGATTTCAGCAAAGCCAACTTAACTTACAGATGCTTGAAATCAGAGCGACTTGTTGAGCCAAATGAAATCTCTATTTTACGGAGAAAGACAAAGCCAAGCAAGGCAACGGTAGCGGAAAATTTTGGTGCGTTCTGAAACTATGATTACCTCCGCCAAAGAGGTTATGTTTTCGTCGTGTTTGTCTGTCTGGTTGTTTGTCTGTCTTTTTGTCTGTCTGTCACCAAGATAACTCAAAAAGTTATGAACCGATTTAGATGAAATTTACAGGGATTGTTAGGTATGTTAGGAGGAACAGATGATTAACTTTTGGTGAAGATATGTCCATCCGT
>LQNS02277220.1:3508689-3520593 GCA_001587735.2 Parhyale hawaiensis | reverse complement strand
AGGGATTGTTAGGTATGTTAGGAGGAACAGATGATTAACTTTTGGTGAAGATATGTCCATCCGTTTGTTTGTTTGTTTGTCTGCCTCATTTTTCTCAATGTCATAACTCAAAAAGTTATGAATAGATTTTATATGAAATTAACATTAGTTGTTAGGTATATAACAAAGAATAAATGATCAAATTTTGCTAATGATCCATATGTTTGTTCGTTCGTTTGTCACAGTTTTTAATTTTATGCTTGTTAGCACAATAACTCAAAAAATAATAAATGGATCTGTATGAAATTTATAGGAGTTGTCTGTAATGTTAAAAGACATGAATGATTAAATTTTGGTGCAGATCGGTTTGTTCGTTTGTATGTTTGACTCATGTTTTCCATTACGTTTGTTAACAGTATAACTCAAAAAGTTATAAACGGATCTTCAAGAAAATTGCACGAGCTATTATTACTATCAAAAGGCACAAATGATTAGATTTTGGAGTTTATACAAAGAAAATTATGGTTTCAGAGTCAACTTGAATTTTTTACTACCGTTGCCTCACTTGGCGGAGGTATGCGCTCTCAGAGTGCTCTAGTTCATAATATATTGACAGCTAGTTGTCAGTGACGTCATAAAATGGCGACTGAAGCTATTACTTAAACTAAATTCCCGTTTTTCTTAGCTCTGTGAAGTATGGTTTGAAGAATTCATTAATCTACAATACAATAAAGACCGTGTACATTTATCGGTGTGTTTATTTATTCATTGATTTTTCGATTCATCCATTTTTGTCACGCCTTAACAAAACAGATAGGCGAAAATTAGCCCAGGTTTTTGGCTTTGGTCGTCCTCTCAAGTTCCACTGAAAGCTGTTTGGTATAAAATAGGGCGGATTGTAGAAGATCTCAAACTAATGTTAATCAGGGACGGTTGAAATTTCAACAATGAAGAGATCGCAGGCTTAGTATGATTTGTACGAGTATTAGCTTCTCCTTACATCGAATCTATGGCAAAGTATCGGGCGACATTATGTCTGAATGCACTTCTTGTATTGCCGAAGTTGAAATCGCTTCACTGAAGATATCTGAAGCTTCCATTGGCACTCTCGTGCATCTTGATTCTTAGTTTTTTCTCACAGATGATTTCGTTGCTTCAGCTATTCTCCCAAATTAAATTCAATTGTCGATAAAACAGCTTTCGCTTAGCAAAAACCATTGGACCTGTATAAGCTAGCCTACCGTATCCACAATACCGAATGTGAGCAATTACTTTGAGCGTTGCTGATCGGGCGGCAATAAGCCATGTATTTTCTCCATTTCAGAGATAAAAGTTTCGATACTGGGCGGCTGTGAAGCCGTAAACGCTCTTCTCAGGGTGCTTGGGTTAGCAGTTGTAATAGCGAATGTATGATTATTGAAGGTCATCACAAATTTTTCGCTGTTATTTTATGATAGCGGGGGCCCTCTAGATTAGTTATAGTGTTTTTATTATCAAAACTAGTGGGCCCAGCCGTCAAAAATGCCGGAAAAATTTTGTGTTTGAGTTTTTTATTGTTCCGGTTCCCAGTATCGGTTTTGCTGTATTATAGGTCTCATCCCTGCAGGCCTGATCTTCCATTAGTGAAATGTAAGCTGTATAACCATGAGTTTTTCGATAGCAAAATATCCCACCCCCCCCTCCCCCCTGCAGGATAAGAAGTGAATATGAGGCGTCCAGAGTCAGAGGAGCGAACCGACCAAAACAAAAAGTGGGAGAAAAACGCGGTCAAAGTTTTGCGGCGGCCTGCGTGGCTGGGAGCGGCTGCGAGCCGTGGCGTGGTTGCTATGGGCCGTGTTATTGGTCGAGCGAGGAGGTAAATACAATGCCGCGCGCTGATTGGCTGGTCGGGCTGGAGGAGGTTCGCCTCTCTGTTTCTACGAAATTGGAGTTGGTCGGCCGGCCAAACGCGAAAAAGTAACCCAAACTAAACCTTCTATTTCTCCTCTATAAGATCGCTTTTCGTGTTGTAACTTGTATACACATAGAGAGTTGGGTTAGGCCCTGCGTGATCCGTAGCTAAATCCAAACCGATAAAAGTGGTCGGTTCACCCCTCTGACTCTGGACGCCTCATATCAGCTTGGAATTGATCAAGCTTAAGTTGCACTGCGCTAAGAAAAATATAGTTCAGTCAAAGGAATTCACTTGAAATGCCCAGGGCTCACCGCATTGTGGATACCAACTGATTTTTCAACCTTCAGCGTCGAAATTTGGCTGCGCTGTAAATTCAGTATAAAAAGACGTCTGTTTAGCGTGAAGATTCAACAACTTCGATATCATTCAGCAATGAAAGCGGGGATCCAGAGGCTAAGGATCCAGAGGCTGGGGATCCAGAGCTATATATGTCACCGGTACTCCAAGCGCTGAAATTGTATGGTATCTCTACTTGTTTTTCAGTACATGAATTTTCTCCCATTAAACTCTTAGCTGCGTGACGGAGAGACGGACCAACATTGGAGCAAGCGAGAGAGCAAGGGAGCAAGAGAGCAAGCGACCAACAACTGTATCTTATTATATAGTGGATAATGGACTTTCAGGTGTCATAGTTTTAGGATCTCATAAATATGTCTTTTGGATTTATTAATTGATTTGGCCAATCTTTCAACCTTCTCCTAGATCGTTGAAAGCTTGTGCAAATAAATTACGAAGTCCAGCAAGTGTATAACTGAGATGACCCTATATTTTTTTTTTTTTTTTGCTGTGAAAAGTATTTAAAGTCTCCGTGACTTTTGTACGTGAATTAGTGAAACTGAAGAGGTAGACTTCTATGTTGACAAGCTATATTTGATACCTATTAGTTGCATATCATAAGTAGGTATAGGACCAAAAAAATTCCGTGTTCCCACCTTGACAACGATAATCGCTAAGAACGTCTAAAACTTGGTTACAATAAATTCAGAATCCAGAAGAAGTATTACTTAATTTATCTGAATATTTAGAATCTGGAAGTCCTTTATTTCTAGTGATTAGAAATAATACTATAGAAAAGACGGGATGTTGCTTGATTCCTGAAAGCTATTCAAACCCACATTTTGAGGTGACTGAGTTCATACCACAGTTCATTTACAGAAGATAGTTATGTCAGATCCGAGTGTTTGCGCATACGGCGGTATAAACCGTCACTCCTTTTGCAGCGCGGAATCTTGCTGAAAGAGCAACGGCGCATCATTCGACAAACCATGATCCAAGCTTTTTATCACAGGCTTAAAGACCAAGTTTTGCATCTCTAACAGATTTTATTTTAACTATTTCTTTTAAACACATCCACCCAAGCCACCATCGTCGGGAGCCTTTTGCGGACAGTAAATATATTTATCGTTCTTTCGATATGAATGACAATTTTCTGCGAGAACCCTGCTATTTTAGCTATTGTGACACTTCTCCATAAGGAAATGTTTTTCGTCTATGAGGAACATTTTTTCCCCAAGCCGTAGATTTCAAACCTTTTTTTTTTAAGCGATTGTGAAGTCAAAAACTTCCCTACGTTGCAGAGACACTAGTTCTAAGTAGTAGTCATAACTCGTCATAATGACTTTCTTGACACATTCAACTCTGCAGCCATCCCGCTTAGCGAGCGTTGCGGATTTCTTGAAATTCTGGACCTCTTCATTTCAATGCGTGATAATGTCAATAAACAGTTATTTTTAAAATCAGATCGTAAATATTAACATTAATACTGTTGGGAACCCAGAAACCCAACAACGTTGCGTGATGTACGGCGTGATCAAGGGAAGAAATAAAGTCGTTCTTCGTAAAAATAGAATATCTTTATTTAACAGGGAACGTTGTCCGCCTCGAATCCGGTAGCAACTTGACATGATTGACTAAATATCAAGCTTGGCCTGACAAACTTAGAAAAACTCTCCTGCGCAAGAAGAAATGCCTACGTAAGTATAAAGTTTTAATGCATTTTCGATCTTACGAACTAGCAGTATTCCACGCATACTTCAATACGATTTAGCTAGGATAATTTATGTAGCAATATTCCAGTATTACGTAGCTACATATATATAAAAAAAGTGAAGTATGAAGCACAATAACATTAATGAATAAAGACAATTTATTTATCTCAGCGCTGCACTATACACACCTTTGCTGGGGGCATCAGAAGCAGAATGAGTTTAGTAAGGTGTGCAGGTCAGACCTAAACTGCGGAACGGAAGACATGTACCATGTACGTGGTACAATTATGACCAGTACGTGTTCGCAGTAAATCTTCAACAGTACTCTTAAGTGTATTGGCGGTTTCCCTTTTCTGTTTCAGCCTGATGATGAAGCTTGTGCGTCTAAACATTGCATTTCAACTGTTAGTTCATGAAGGTAAAAAAAATTTATTGACACATTATCACGCGTGGACATTTAGACATGAAGAGTTTGTTGAGCGGGAAAGTCTTGGCTGACCTGGGACGCTCAATTCTTGTAAAATCTTGAATGCGTCCAGTATGCTGAATCTGCTAACAGTTCGATTCGATAACTAAACATTTACCAACTTGGAAGATGCAAAATTTCTGATACAGTCTTGTCAGCTGTGAGTAACACAACTTACTCAACATTCACTTTCATGTTATCTAATTACTAGTTGTACAGTACAACTAATTTCAAAAACGAAAATGTAACTGAAATAAGAAAACTAGTTCTCTACTGTGCTGTAAAGAAGAATTAATATCAAGTGTTATGGCTAATGTATCTGGCTACGGATCACCCATTAAATGAATCCAACATAAGAAAAAGCAACATAAAAGATTCTTGTCAAAATAAAGAAGAAACCATAAATCAAACGAGAGCAAAATTATAATATAAAAATAGATAGCCAGACGGGCCACTGAAAAAGGAAAGGTTGAGATCCATTTTTGAAGAAAATTTTCACGTTTTACAAAGCTCAATACCCTCCATATATACTAACAGCTGCCAGTTTTTTCAACTTAAAGAAACACATGATCAATAAAATGGGAAAAGTCCTGTTTGCCTCGTTTTCAATCCGTCTGCTTTTCCGTTTGTTTACTTATTTATTCGTGTATAGATATTTCACATATGTCCGTGGATCCTTCGATTTGTGTGCTCACTAAACAGTCTGTCCGTTAGTTTGTTTATCCGTGCCTTTGTCTGTCTGTTTACCGGACCTTCTCTCACTCTCTTTCCTACTGATTTTTTTTCTGTCAGTTGGATATTTGGCAGTTGTGTGCCTATCTGTTTACTTAATGTCTATCGTTTGTTCGACTCTTCGTTTTTTTTTTTTTTTTTTGAAATGTCTGTTTTTGGTTCAGTGTCAATGTGTCTGTCTGCTTGTTTGGCTGTCTCTCTGTCTGTTTCCTGATCTATCTTCCTGTTAGTCTGTCGGTCTAATTCTTCTATAATTTGTTAGTCCGCTACTGTGCGCGGTCTCCAAGTTAGTATTATCAGTTTGTAGTAGTCTAATATATCTGTCTGACAATTTTCATATTCGTTAATGTATGTTTTGTCCTCGTCTATATGACTGTCTGGCTAACTGTCTGGGTGCGAAAAAACATACAGGCTTTCCTGGTGTCCTGTTTTGGCATTTTCGTGCACCAGTCACTCGATCAGTTACACTTCCACGACAACGAGCAACAAGTACACAGCAGCTTGACGTCCTTGGTAACTCTGGTGCAGTAACTGTAGTTGATACAGGTAGCCGATCAGCACATGAGGCTACGTAAGTTTCCAAATGCTCAATCCTTGATACTGTTATTACATATGAGCACAGGTGACTATGCTTTGATGCCACAAGGGTTTGTGAACGTACAAAGGAAACATCTTCCTCCCAGGTTAAGAAAATTCGCTGGCACGTTTTACATATATGTTCTTCTAGGCGTCGTAATGTCCGGGGCAGCTCGAGTGCCCGCACCACTTCGCTACAGTTTCCCCGTATTTTCAATTCTTTCTTGATTTTTTAATTTCATATCTCTGTATTATTATATTTTCATTTTTCACAGCGTTTTATATATTTTTCCAAGTGTTCATATACTCGTATTTTCTCACCCTCTTAGGAGGCTCTGTATTTTCGGAGTTTGTCTGTCTTTTTGTCTGTCTATGTGTCTCCAAGGCGACACAATATACTTTCGACGGGTGTTTATAAAATTTACCAGGAAAGTTAGGCATGTTAGAAAGAACAGTTGACTAACTTTTGGTAAAGATCCATAAAACCGATTGATTGTTTGTTTATCTACCTCTTTTTCTTCGTAACATTATTTACAAAAAGCAATTCATAAAATTTTGGTGATAATCTATCTGGCCATTTATCTCTGTCTGTAAGTTTCTCTTTACATTTGTCAGAACATAACTCAAAAATTTATATGCAGATGTTGGTGAAATTTCCAGTAATTATTCGGATTGTGGACAGAAACCAATGATTAAACTTGCGGAGACGCTCTGTTCTTCTTTCATCCGTAGGTGTGTTTGACTATATATCTGTCTTAGTAGTTGTTAGAAAATAACTCAAATTTTTAGGGAAGGATCTTCAAGAAAATTACAGTAATTATTATTCATGTCAAGAGGCACGAATGAATAACTTTTGTGATGATAAAAACGAAACACCTGGTTTCTGTACTAATATATATTTTTCGTTGATATTGCCTTGCTTGGCGGAGGTATGCGCTCTCAGAGTGCTCCTCAAGCTCTGAATCTTTTTTGTGGCACCCTGCAAATTAAGGGGGGTCGTCCTTGAAGCATTAACGCAATATCCCTAAAACTTTACTCAACACTTTAAAGAACATTAAAAAAAATTCTTTGTACGTTCTGTCTATAATTCTTAAACTTAACTCTTTGTAAACTAAAACATTTTTACTAAAAATTGCCGAGTATCGATAACGATTTTTTTCTAACTACACGATTTTATTTAACATTGAGCGTTTTCGACTGGCGATACAAAAGTAGAGTTCGAGTGGGTCGTCAAAGTCGATTTCTGCAAAGCCAACTTAACTTACAGATGCTTGAAATCAGAGCGATATGTTGAGCCAAATGAAACCTCCATTTTACGGAGAAAAACAAAGCCAAGCAAGTCAACGGTAGCGGAATATTTTGGTGGGTTCTGAAACTATGATTTCCTTTGTATTAGCACCAAAATCTAAACTTTTGCATCTTTTGACAGTAATAGCTTCGGTAATTTTCTTGAAGATTCATTCATAACTTTTTGAGTTATGTTGCTAGCAAACATTAATCAAACAGAGGGACCGATCATCCATAATTTGATCATTTATGTCTTTCAACATTGCTACCAATTCCTGAAAATTTCATAAAGATCCCTTCATAACTTTTTTAATTATTTTGCTAACAAGCGTTAAATCAAAGAAAGAGACAAATAAACAGACGAACAAATAGATCATCACAAAAATTTGGTCATTTACTCTTTGTAATAGACCTAACAACACATGTAAATAACATAAAAATTCTGTCCATAACTTTTTGAGCTTTGATACTGAGAAAAAAAAGAGGCACACAAACGAACAAACTGTTGAACGGATCTTCACCAAAACTTAATCATTTATTACTCCTACCATGCCTAACCATCTCTGCAAATTTCGTAAAGATCCGTCTATAACTTTTTTTAGTTATCTTGATGACAGATAAATCGACAGACAACGGTAAAAATTCGACGAAAACATCCTAGGCGGAGGCAAAAGTGAACGTGCAACTGTCCACAACGCTAGCAATTTTTCATCTTGTAACTGATCTTCTAAAATGCTTCCATGATAAAACATATGGTAATCTTTATTCCTTATTCCTAGACCATAGAGAGGCGTTCGATACCGTAGATAAAGCACTTTTATTAAAAAATTTGATCGTTGTTGCGTTCGGAATGCAGCAAATGCACTGATTAATAGTTATCTGTCTAACAGGGATCAATATCTACTCTGTAACGATGCCAAATCACATATATTACCTATTAATTCGGGTGTTCCCTAAAGAAGCATTTTAGGCCCGTTATTATTTAACATTTTTATTAATGATATTACTACTCTCGGTATGAATCGTGTATTGTATGCGGATGACGCAGTTTTTTACACCAATAGTAGTAATTATCAAGCTGCTATAACTGATATACAAATTATTTAAAATTTGTTGTCTGAATGGTTAACTCAAAATAGATTATTTGCCCATGAGAATAAAACCAAATTAATGCTTTTCTTCCCCTGTACTCACCAACAGTTACCACCTATCTTCTTTAAGAATAACCTACTAGAGTGGGTTCCCCAAATAAGATATCTTGGACTGATCCTGGATGAAAACCTGTGTTTTAAGTCCCATATTGAAGACATTGGGTGCAAGCTTAGCAGGGTTCTCGTCATAATCTATGCAATATCCAATTATGTTGATCGTGAATCATTGAAAATAGTTTACTACTCGTTAGCTCATTCAGTGCTGGTCCAGAATATCATCGTTTGGGGCGGAGCCCCACGTTGTCACGTTCACAAACTTGACGTAATATTGAGTAATATACTTAGGCGAATACTACGAGTTAGACGTAACGAAAACAATGTGCCTGTAATGAGTTGCAGTGAAATGTACTTGTCTTTACAAATGTTGCAATTTCAGGATGTTTACAACTATTCATTAATAATTTTTTTTCTATTTGTAATCTATAATCATCCTGTAGTATTTCTAAAGTATTTCAGTCCCCTTATTCCCCATTAAAATGACGAAATGAGACGTTCTGTTCGCAATCTCCCAACTGTGCGTGTTGACGTTGAAAAACGCGCTACAGTATTTCAAATTGCAACTCTTCTCAATAGACTTCCTGAGTATTTAATAGATTCCGTTTCTGATAATGTCTTAAAAAAAACATTTTAAAGAATACGTCATGCAATTTTATTAGCTTTTGTTTTGTTTTATGTTGCCCAAAATGTTTGGCAAACTTTCAGTGGCTACGCAAATGCATTATTCTACAGTGTATTACTACTTTACCAAATACTTGTAATGTACAAAATGTGTCGGTGTGTAATAAACCTATCAAACCTAACGGCATTATCATAAACTTCACTTATGCCTGTACCACAGGGAACTTTCCAGCACAAATCTCCACTCGTGAAGGTGCAAATATCTCACGTCAAACATCAAAACATCATCAGGAGCCCCCAGTCAAATCTTAGCCTTTGCCTCTTTCTAGTTCGCAGGTGTATAAATAACTTATTTTTTCTGTCTGGCTTTTTGCAAGGTGATTTTTTGAACACTAGGTTCGGTATCTCAAGGTTACTGTCCGGCGGAAACGCGAGAAGTAAAAAATTCTTGGTCAAAAAGCAAATATTATTCGAATAGTCTCTGCACGGTTTCCGTTGAAGTATTTTCAGAAGTCGTGACACAATGATGAACGAGCAGAGCAACATAATTTAATTAATACCGGTTCATATGTCTCTACATCTTACATGTACGCTCTCCACATCAGCAGTCTTCTGCTGCTCAATGGTAGAAAACTCAGAAACTTAAGAAAGAAAATATGCATTTTTTTGTAGTAGACGTAAAGTGGCAAGGAACTTAGGTAACTTTCTATGGACGGGTTCATACACTATTCAAACTTGAGGAAAGGAGTGCAAAGGCGAACAATATTCTGCCAGAAATTCGACTGTTTTCACATGGGATGGTCTGGTTGTCAAGTGACCTCTGACTCCGTGCTGAAAATAGTCGCTGACATAGCTATATATGCCACAGCAAGACTATAATAATTACAATGATTCCATTTCCTTCATGATAATTGATACTGACTAGCTTTCTATGACAAAATATCTTAAACTATAGAAGCCGTCTGAGAGCGCATACCTCCGCCAACCGAGGCAATTCAAAATTGGTCCTGAAACCAAGACTTGCATTTTATCATCACCAAAACATGATCATTTGGGCCTCTTTATAGTCTTAACAGCACCTGTAATTTTTTTGAGGAATTTTCCGTAGTCTTTTAAGATTTGTTCCGAAGATCACTAGGACAAACATAAAGTGAAACAAACAAACGAACAGACCGATCGTAACAAAAGTTTAGTCTTTGTGCCTTTAAAATTGCTGACAATTCCTGAAAATTTCACAGAGATATTTTCATAACTTTTTGGGCTATTTTACCAACAAACATAACAACAAATAAAGAGACATATAGAAAAACGGACTGACTGATCATCACAAATATTTGGTCAGTTGCTCCTAATAATATCCCTAACAATTCGTGCAAATTTCATGAATATCCGTTCATAAATTTTTGAGTCACGCTACCAAAAGAAAAGAGGCAAAGAAATAGGCAAAAGGTTCAATAGATTTTCACCAAAAGTTACTCATCTGTTCCTCCTAGCATATCTCACAATCTCTGTAAATTTCATAAAGATCCGTCCATAACTTATTAAGATATTTCGCTGATAGACAAACAAAAAAGCGGCGAGACACACACAGACAAAAACAAAACTTCCTTGGCTGAGGTACATATAACAAGCCTTTGTGATAAGACTTAATTCATCTACAACTTCGTTACTACGGGAGGTTTGCTCGCAAAAATTTGCCTAGTTTGTCACCGAATATGAGTCAAAAGTGCACCTTGCTTCATCTTGCCAATATTCAACAGTCCCTTGAAAAAATTCTGGGAAAATGTGTCAGCTTTTTGTCGGTTTCCTGACAACTCTTTACTGGTCAAAACTTGCAAGCTCGTTTATTTATACATCTTGTGAAGCAGGCTTAAGGACAGCTCATTGTTTTGTTAGTGTGGGAGAATTTTCTTACATGAGAAATGAGTATTTCACGTTTGCCAAACATTTTCATACAAATCATACCTTCTCTGAGTATTTTAGTTAGTTTACTTACTTTTTTAATTTAGATGTGTGTTATCTAAGTTACCGTTGTTTTGTGGCAAAATTAGAAAGAATAGCTTATATATAACAAAAGAAGTTACTAGCAAAAAAAAAGAGTTCCTGATTCTAGAGTTCTACTGTACTATTTCAGCTGAACTCATTTTGCAGCAACGATAGGCGTAAGAGGAGGAAGGTTTCTGTGGAACTCCTACGGTTTGGGATATATCTAGCAAAAACCGTACAACGATACATATAGTGCCCTTCTTCGAAGTGTACTGCAACAAGGAATGCAAGAGTAAGTACTAAGAAGTCATTGCCAGCACTCTACGGGCGCTGTCTCAGTATCATTGAACCATTGACTACACAGTGTTGGTCAATGTTGGACCTCTTCCCAGTGGAGTGACGTCACCAAAAGAGGCCAACAGTCCCGCCTGCAAGAGGGCCCTGTACCTCGATATCCTCAAACCAATTCAAATCAAAAGCTAAGATTTTCTTCTAACGTTCTTGCCCGCTGCCCCGAAAGCGCAACACCCCCCCCCCCTAATTCATCCGCAGTGTCCCGTGGATTCGCGCTGCGAATTTGCTGCACTCCTAATTTTCTCGTAATATTAGCGACAGCATTCTACCTATATATTGCTTCTCTTTTCCGTCCATTTTACCCGTGCTTGGTATAACGCCTAAGCTTAATGTGACTGTCCGTGCAGTAGCTCGCAAAGTATATGCAGATATCCTTTCGCTGAACTGTGCAGCACGCCAACTGCAACTAATTTTGGAATTGAATTGGAACTATTCTTTCTACAGCCAAACACTTACCGCTGCTGAGAGAGTAGAGGACTATCTTCAGGTCTGAACACATGCACCTGACGAGGCACTTAAGGACTACCTGCAGCTCTGAACACATGCACCTGACGAGGCACTTAAGGACTACCTGCAGCTCTGAGCACATGGAACTGAAGCGTTATATAGTTAAGGACTACCTGCAGCTCTGAACACATGCACCTGACGAGGCAGTTAAGGACTACCTGCAGCTCTGAACACATGCACCTGACGAGGCAGTTAAAGGACTACCTGCAGCTCTGAGCACATGCACCTGACGAGGCAGTTAAGGAC
>LQNS02277220.1:3482793-3495692 GCA_001587735.2 Parhyale hawaiensis | reverse complement strand
TTGGAATGTTGTATGTGCGAATCGCGTATATAACACAGCACTGGAATGTTGTATGTGCGAATCGCGTATATAACAATTTCAAAAACTCCTTATATGTATATATAAAAACACCTTGTCACGCCACGCCAGATGCCCACTCTCCATCCGACACCAGTCACTCTTCACGCCGCTCCGAGAACAGCACAGTCACTCCTAACGCCTCAATAGGCCTACGACTGCTGGGTGCGTTGCTCCGCAGTCTTCTCTCCACCGCGTAGGCTTAAGCCGCTGTGGGCACAACTGCCTGTCAAGCGTGCTGCAGTTCAACTCACGTGGCGCACGCCTGTAACTTGGTTGAGTCACCCCTGGAATGTATATTTAACGCTCGTGTTTGTTCTTTAGTGTTGTCAACTGTATTCGATAGAGACAACTGTTTTTCTGTGTAATCTGGAGTTTATATTTGTATTGCGCGAAGAGAGGATTGTTTCTAGCATTACGTGATCTTGTATTTGATCATCTATGGTTCGATACGGTTTGAGACCTACTTTTTGCAAGATAGTCCGAGACAAAACTTGGAAACGACTCTGTTTTTGCTTAACCTCTCTTGCCACGTTTTTCTCGAAGAAAAAGTTACGCCTGAGTGGGTAACCCGTCAGGAAGACCGCTCTCGCAGGCTGGCACACGACCAGGAACACGTACTGGTTAGCCTTAACGGACTGGAAACGGCGTAGAGAGTACTCCTAGGACTTCCTAGGATCCCTCCGCTAAAGCCGTATCGGAACCACACGGCGACGGCTGCACCTTCAGTCTTCTCTGCCATAGTCTGGCGCCTAAGAAGGGATCCTCACGCTAGCCAAAGCAGCTAGCCGCTACGGCCGACAGCTACAGGTCCCTTAGCCAGCCGGACGACCCGTGTGTATTACTGGGACCCACCGCAGAGGCACCATAATGCCCCGGCCCGACAAAGGAGGCCAATTAGCAAGCCGGATGGCCCGCGAGAGCCATACGGGACCGTCCACCCTCAGAGAACCCTGACACACCTTTAAAAACATTTTGATACATTCTAGAGCCGATAGAACACCTATTTCAAGCCTTTAACTACATCATCCACTGGCAGTTCACGTTCCATCCACGTAGCTCGGAAGGACGTGACAGTTGAGTAAGCGAAGCATTATGACACACTACGCCCAATTCTCACAGCGCAACGTCTCTTCTCTTTAACGAAGTGCAATACAGCGTGAAAAAGCTCAACTGAACGAAAGTCAAGGGAATTTTTCTAATATGTTCCAGGAAGGACGGTGGGTCATAGAGAGCTAAGAAGCTTCTTTTGTGGGAGCGGAAAATTCGAATCCACCTAAAAAAGTCATTCGGTAGATCCATTCGGTATCGGTATCGGTAGAAGATTCAGTAAAGATTGCGCATGTCGGTAGATGAAAATACAGCCGGTACTACCGGAATACCGAATTTCATTTGGTAGTCCCAGCTCTGGATTTCCTCAAATCATTAGCTCTGAAATACAATGTTACATATATTCAAATAGTCTCAATACATATACATCGTGTTTTACAGTGCAGATATCTTGGTTTCGAGTCTGACTTTGTTAAACGTAGAAGCGACATTTCATACCATTCTCGTTTCCTTTTGAAACGAGCTGCGCTTTCCAAGACGTCCATGTTTTCTTACCCTGTTATTCCAAAAGGCCGTTGCCAACGAGATTCTTAGAACTGGAATTTCTAACGATAGTGTCTACGACTCAACGGGCTGAAACATCATGAGAAAACAAATAACTTTGCACATTTAAACTGCTCAGAATAAACACAAATTATTCGTTGCTTGTTCCCTAGCTTGGTTAGTTGGTCATCTATCCATACGTTGTTAAGGATTTAGATAGGAGAAAATTGATCTACTGAAAAACAAAATGAGTTACTATAAAAATCCAGCATGTGGTAATACGATAGCAAATATAATTTCTGACATATATGCTGGAAAGTGGAAATATTGCATTTTCTGAAGCCAGTTTCGCTTTGAAAAGTAGCTCGGTACTATTTGATATGACTCTTCTTTCGAGAATGGTAAATGAAAGGCGGCATCTTTGATAGAGTTCTTGAGTCTGTCGAACATGAGCTATTTCGCATATTTTTAGCTGAATATTTATCAGCAGTTAGAGAGGCCCAGTCTTGGTTGGCATTTTTATTCCTATTGTCCAAAATCAATTTGGTTTTGTTTTCCTATGCTGGATTTCTTCGCGGCAAGTGACACTTCACAGCACGCATACGCCAAAACATTTTCAATTCACACTGCAGCCAAATTTTGATCCCGAAGGTTCAACTATCTACTGGTGCCCAGGATGCAGTAATCACTGAGCATTTCCGATTAATTATTTTTATTGGACTGCTTATATCCTTGGAGCTGCTCAACTTTCGAGCATTTCCAAACTGATATCCGCGCCTTTATTTGCAAGAGGGAAATATCGCTCTCGCAAGCTCATGACGGCACAAGTTTCGTTTCTTTAATATAAGATCAAGCCAACAGGTACGAGACCTGTTTTACACTAAAGCCTGTAAAGCAAGCAAGAAAAAAGCCTAATTATTGATGTCATATTTGATGGCTGGGTACTCGAGTTTATATTATTCTCCATACCTATTTCCATCCGTCCACCTGTCCCTCCTTTCGTCAGTACCATACGCTTTCAGACTTAGATAGGCGATAATTACGGTGTCCTTGATACGATCTTGGGAGGAAACTAGAGGAGTCAAGTTTAAATTTAAGTGGCTACTGATAGCAGGCCATAGGCAGAAGATTCGTTGGCTAACTGAAACATATTTCTACACCTTCGTGTTCATTATACGGGTCTGAGGGCATTATTGAGAAATATGCTTCTGCTTTGTAGAATTTCCAAAGGTTCCACCTAGCTGATTTTATTTCTATAGTTGTTTGGCACCACCCAAACGTAATTAATTTCTTTGGTTTGTTATTGTCAAAACATCAAAAGGGATGAAATACTGCTTTGACAAAGCTAAATATTACTATTAACCTCGCTAGTACTCACTTCAATCTGACATTCATGAAAAGATGTTTTTCAACCACACAATTGAGGGGTTATCAACAGTCGCTGGCAAATTCTCTGTATGACTGCAACAAAATGATCCTCTTTTTTGTTAGCTTTGTTTTTGCATGAAAACAAACTGTGGGATGCCATTCATTCTGTAGACGTAAGCTGAGTATATTCATGTATTTCCCTTTGTGCCCGGCCACCTCTTTATGCTGCTGGGCCCCATAGCTAGTGTTAATAATATTGGTTACTTGGCATTTGTATGCGTAATTATGGACCTATTGTACTGTCAATAAAATTTATTTGATTAAATGTAGCGCGTGCGCTGCATCCTTCAGACCAAAATGAGTATCCCTAAAGTACACAATAAAGAATTGCCCGCGCACGCCATTTTTACCGTCATATTAGTACGCAACGTAGAGTATATTACGTTCTTCATCCGACACATGGCACCATTGCTACAACATCACCGACGCAGACTTTCATGTCTCACGACGCCCAGCCAATAACAAAAAACACTCTTGCCCAATCAGTGCTGCAAATGGAATTTCGTGTGCATTCTTGCGGAACCGATCCCGTCTCTGGAGATCTAATACCTTACCGCTAATCTCGCGGCAAGGCTTTTTTGTACCGAACTGCTGGGTGTGAAACAGAAAGCATTTTCTACCACACTACTGTGCAATACCGGTGAACTAGTGGCCCGGCCCGTCGTGAAGTGATGGCAAAAAAAGTTGTTCAATGAGATCCCTGTTTCTTTCGTTCCTCTTAGTTGTATTGCTCAAAAATTTCGCGTGTTCAGTTAAGTCCTTAATTAGTATTATTTCTGCGAAAGATTGGGAACAAATGCAGGGACAGTCATACCGGTATGCTTCTTTTATCCTATCAATGCGCTTTGCTAAGCTGGGGTAACTTAACAATAAAATCCTATCTACAGTACGTCTGAGAAAGGGGAAGAGAAACCAAGACAGCAAGCAACCAACAACTGTGCATTAGTATCCAGTTGGATTGGTGGCTAATGTGACGCAGAATCCCTCGTTCCTAAATATGTACCTCTTACACAACACTGCAGCCTTGCCGTGTAATTATAACACAGGCGTGTATATCAGCAATGGCAGAAAAGCGTGTCTGGAAGCAAACAACAGGGAGTTCAATCACCAGCAGCATAATTAAGCCGGAAATTTAGTCCAAATCTCAGGGTCTGATATCAATGCCTACAGTCGTAAGCCTCATTACCTCGAGGCGGCGTTTTCTTTCCGAGACCTGCTGGCTGTGCAACAAAGTTTTTCTCTAACTGCCCTGCTTTGCAATGATAGCAACTTGCTGTGTTAGGTGGGGTAAAGCCCAGGTTTCATCCTCGTTCTTGATGATGTTTGCGTTGATATAATTAGGCCGGCGGCATTATTATTTATAAATTAATATGATGCGATGTTCCTTCGTGTTCTCACTATCTGTGCAGGATAGATGACACGGAGAACATAGTTTTCACTCATTTTACGCCAACAGCTGTAAATGGTTTTGTGTTGGATTATCTTTAGCAGCGTTTCGGGCTTTCCACTGTTGCACAATGCTTCATTTGGGTTTTAACTACTTGTCCGTGGTAGGGTGAGAGTTTAATTTTAATGATAATCATAATAATATCACTACAGCGCAAGTGAGACACGATGTCCTCTGTACCAACCATTCCCTGCACCTCAATCAGCTCTACACACGGCCTGTTAGATGCTGGGCAAAAGATCCATCAAAGTTCAGATTGCTTCCATTAAAGCACAAAACACTGAAAATAACGAGGCAATAGCAGGCGCCCAATTTCTCCTCTAAGCCGTGGCCACAAACCGGGGCAACAAACATCCCCGCACAATATACGGCCTGGGGCAGATTGAGGGCGCCTCTGGAAAGGTTTCCTATAAACGACGGGTTCCTGAGGACCACCTCACGCCGTCGAAATATTGTTCGCCTGACGTATTGCAAAGAAAAAGTTAATGACAACGACGGGCCTAAGCCAATAAAGTTAACGTTAGTGTGAAGTATCATTGACGAACAACTAACCTACTTCGTTCAAGTATATAGTTTATCGTATTTATCACTGGGAAAATGAGAATGACGGCGAGCTATTGACTAAAGTGAATTAATGTGTCAATGTTTACGGAATCATCAACAACTGCTCTGCGAAACGTATTCCAAAACTTCATAGCATCTAGATTCCAGTGTGGTATTGTTATGCTAATACTGCATGACTTTCCACAGTTTTCAGTTGATATCAGTTGTCAGAAGCTTGACATATTGAACAAGTAGTGCTAGAGCTTGCGCAGCTCACTTTCTAAAATTTGTTTAGTAATTTCTCTGGTTGTACTATGAAGGGTAAAATTGCTTATAAAATTTATCGCTGAGAAAAACATATTGAGGGCAAGCCGATGACTTTGTTGAGTAAGTGAAGGCCGTGCACGATAACAGTTTTTGTTTTTCAACGAACAAGCTGTAACTATTACACTAGCCTGCATCATTTTTGAGGTTAAGGAATTGTCAAGTGTTTCTATATGGCTTTTGCATTCTGAATTCAAAAATTTAAGTAATTTTGCCCTGTTAGGTCAGGTTTTCATTCTATTTCAATTTTAAGAACATAAATTATCGGAAATAACATGTTTTATGATGAATTTTATGTATACTAACTTTCTTTTTTTTCTAAATAAATTAATAAAAGGGATTCTAGAGAGTGTGCATAAGTATTTGATCGTTTCTTTTAACAAAGTTATGAAAGCTACGTTGAGCTTCACGCATTGATTAATTTTTAGGAAAACGTAGTTTTATCATAACCAATATGACAAGGGCAGCAATTAAAGACATTTTCATTGCATTACCGGTAGTTTATTCTTGCGATATCAAGCTTTCGATTCATCTTGAATCATCTTCAGGAAACAATTAAGGCATTTTGAAATTTCTCGCAACAAAGACTATTTCAGAAGTATCCTACATACCAAAAAATATTATCCTTTCAGATCTATCAGTTTAAAATAAAAAGTTCAGCGGAAGAAGCATGATTATTTAGGCTCGGGGATTGCTCATGAATAAAAACTGATTCTAAAAGTTCCAAATCAAATTGGTGGCAAGACGATAAAATTCTAAAGTCTTCATTAATTATTTTATGACCAGCGTCAGACAATTGGAGAAGATCGATTTGAAATTAAGAAAAGTGCAGTGCGACATCGAATTCTTGGAGACCTGCATCCAGCGTAGTTTGATATCAAAATTTGTACACTTTCGGCTCTACAACCGACAGCTAGTACGCTCCTCAACTTATTCAGAATTCCAGAGAAAACTAATAGAAAATGAATTGAAGGCCAAGATAACGCATCTCAAACATTTAAAATCGAAAAAGAACATCGTCTTTTCGCACTTGCAATCCCTAATTTCGTGGATTGATTTCTATCACCTACGCAAATTTATTAATTAAGTCAACAGCGGGAAAATCAACGCAATAAAAGAAAATTAGGCCAAGAAACTTTTCAACTTAAGACTGGAAGATCAAGTGGAACATCTGGATCCAGATAATTTAATCTTCAACTCTTCAAGTCGTAATCTAACAAAATAAGAAAAAGAAGTGTTATCCAAAGGTTTGAAGTTCAGTATACCTCCAAAGAAGATTTTTGTTTCTCGTCTGCATTGGGCTTTAGATATGACTAGTCAATGCGTAAGTATTGATGACTGGTATCAATTTTTTAAAAATTACATAATCAATATTTACCATCACTATATTAGTTTCGAAGCACCGGATGGAAGATGGTAATGCCCGCCAAAGTGGAGTTACCCTCACTCATGGAATTAAACAATTATCAGTAGAAAATTACAGTGACAGCTGGTGGAAGCATTCACAGCATCAGACGCAAGACCCGAGCCGGTATGACACCCTTATTTAATATCTTTGAAGTGAAACCTTATTTACAGTTCATACTCAGTTCACAATGCACTTCACAAAACGTATTTGACCATAAATGATCACCGCATTTTGTTGACTTAATTCATTCAATCTCCCGCTCCTGACTGGCCAGCTTCTTGAGCTGCACCCATACACAAAACACAATAAAATGGCTGTGTTCAAGTACAGAAAGTTTGAGCAATACCTATTCCTATGGTTGGATGGTTTCTCTCGCTTCAAGAATATAACACTACTTATATATTTGGTTAGAAGTAATTGCCCAACCTACGAAGGCCTGAAATCCCACCCTTCAAATACTTTGACTCATCGATGTGACGTCATTCGGTGGCATGCGGTCACGGCTAAGTTTTATTTTGGGCGTTACTGAGTCTTCCCCATACACTCTTTGCCTCCTGGTACTAGCTGTCTTTTGAATTCAATCTATCTGACATTCACAGTATGATGCGGAGAGACAAACAGATTAATCACTGTTTGTGTGCTGCCAAATCAGATTATAAGAGGGCTATAGTAGCTCGGAAATCGCACCCTTAAGTTGATTATTATCTTACAGTGGCCTCAGTTAGGCCTTCAAGCCATCTCTTTTCCATGCCCACTTTTCCACGTCTATTTTCATGCCCCAATTAATAGCATTTCATTCTGTTCTTACCTTCTTGCCCGCTATGCTGCTTTCATACGAGTTCATTCAATGTGCAAGACGTTCGAGTTCTGCGAATTATATTGACTCCCTATATGTCTCTTCTTTCTGGCTCCATGTGAATGTAAGAAGACAAAGTCTTAAACAGTAAATAAAAAAGTATTTCTGCAAATATAGAGGGGAAACAATCCACTTAGATAGTTGCAAAAAAGTGTTTAGTATAATAGTGTTTAGTGTTTTCTGAAAACATTTATATTATTCCTTCTTTAAGAAACCACTATATTTTAATTGAACTATCTGCGTCACTAAAGAACTTTTAATTGAATGGAAAAATAGATAAAGCAAAAAAATTTCTTGTTTCGAGAGCGCGTTCTACAGGATTGACGTCACAGCTTTCCAGCAGGCAAAAGAGTGAGGAGCCAGAGATATGCGTGGGTGAACCTGTTACGTAGTTTAACCATGGATATACGTGTATATCTATATAATTCTCCGATTTATCTACTTTATTTTCATATTTCGTGATCGTTATCCGATAACTGTATTGAATTTACTGTATTTCCTCTCTCATGCAGCAGCAGCATCGCATTTCATGAAAAGCTAAAAGGACTTGACCTCCATAGCTCGGAACCCTCCCTACAGGTGCTGTAAAATAAATGTTTTTCACCGATTCAAGCCATAATGTATTCTGCCGCAACGAGAGCGCTGACATTCTACTTACGAGCAGAATGAGTACAGGTAAGAATGTGCGTGGCGGTCTTGAAACAGAAAACATAAAAATTAGAGCGCCAGATCTTCAGCGTTTATATAGGAATGATATATTAAGACTTTTTCCTCAGCTAATTGTGCATTATGTGTGACTGATTGCTGTAAAATCATGGAGAGTTTAAATTTCATTCTGTATAGATGTTTTTATCTTCGTTCCATGCAGGTGTTTGAGCAACAGTGATACTTATTTGTAAAAAGCCCCTGCATGTAAATTGCAATAAAATATGTATTCTTCAACACTTTGACCTGTAAAGTTCAGGCAATATAAAAGAAAAAGACTTGTTTAAAAACTCACTCTTCGCCCATTGCTAATCGAAGTGCTGAATAAATATAAGATATATATTTTTTCTATCTTGATTTGTAATAATGAAAGAAAAACTTGTTTAATTGTAACTCAATGTGCGACTGAAGTAAGAAATAAGCTTCATTGTGAGGTTTACGTTGATTAAAGCTTATATTCATATATCTCTAATATAAAGGTTTTGAACTCAGTGCGTACCATATGCAACTGATATATCTAATACACATGAGCAGTTAAGAGTTACGTTTATTTAAGGGGATGCACAAATATGTCTTGTTTGAAGCTCGCTGCTTACAAAGCGTAGCTGAGCTATCAAGAGATAGCAAATATCATGTCGCTGAAAAAGTTTGTGCCAATTTAAAAGTTTATACCGAAACTGAAAAACTGGTTCTTTTGAAGAGCTTTAGTCGTAACAATAACGCCCTCTGCTCTCTATAACTTAATTCCATCTGTCAACGACCTTGTAAATGCCTCGCTAGTAAAATTCTTTACTTTTTGATGTAGAATATGAATCTAACTCAATTTCAATCTCTTTTCGGGATGCCAACCTGAAGCCATATGGATGGTTTTGCAATCTACGAAATTAATCATAATCCTAGAAAGCTAGGTCCGGAGAATATGCTGGATCGGGAAAAGCTTCTCAACCAAATTCTCAAAACAGTTTTGAGTGTTCTCTTTCACTTGATTGTCTTCAGTAAATTTTCTTCCTCGAAAAGCTTTCTGCAAAGACCTAAAGAGCTAAAAATCAGTCGAAGCAAGGTCAGGGGAATATGGTGGATCGGGTAGTACAGACCAGCCGAGTAACAGAATTGTTTCCTACGTCACTTTCGCAGCATGTGGTCTTGCGCTGCATGAAGGAGGAAGCCAGCTTTTCTCTTGTCAAATACTGGGCATTCATTTCTCACGTTACAATTCCTCAAAATTTAAACTACTCAACGAAATAATGAGTTTAAAATGGACAAAAAAGCAGTCTTAATTTACCTAAGAAACCGAAAATTATTTACGGAGCGACTAAATAGTTTCTTCATTACTTTTAGACATTGAGAAAAGTAATTCTTTGTCTATGAACAGTCAAAATCACACAGAAATTCCGCCCTTACTTTAACGGATTTTTTCAATTATTATGGAAGCACTCTATAGCCGCAGAAATTTAGAAAAATCTAGCTGTGTACAATTAAATATATCTGGATGCAGTGACTGGAAATGAAGGTTTCCCATTAATAACTGAGATGGTTCTGAATCAATATGAATATGGTAAGTTCCCTATGTTCGGTAATTAATTGTTAGACGTTATTTTTCTTTAACCCTGTGACTGTGTATTATTCGCGAACACCGAAGCAACTTTTAAAATCATGCATCCTTCTCGCATTCTGATAACCTTTGGAGTATGAATAAGATCCTGTATCTGCAATATAATAAAGACCGATGTGTATTTATCTGTTTGATTATCTGTTTGTTTATTTATTTACTAGTGTGCCCGCGCTATCATAAAATAACAGCGAATAATTTGTGTTGATCCTTGTTCATTAACCATGCTTTCCTTCATACAATTGCCAACTTTAAAGATCATCCAGAATAGAATTCACGGCATCCTAATTACCGTACCCTAATTACTGAGCACCATCACTCTTATTTTCTGACATGAAAAAAAATCATTACTTTTGCAGTCAGTTCAGCAAAACTGAAAAGAATTGATTCGATTTGGTATCATAGAAACCCTAGTGTGTCATGTTTGTCCGATAGTTTTTTTTTTTTATTGAAAAGTGTTTCGTCAACAATTGCATCAAAGTTTGAAGGATAGCTGAAAAAACGAAATCATCTGTAGGAAGAAACTACAAATCAAGATGTATGAGAGCGCCAATGGAAGCTTCAGATATCTTTAGTGCTGAGATTTCAACTTCGGCAATGCAAGAACTGCATTCAGACTTGAGGCCGCCCGATACTTTGCCATAGATTCGATGTATGGAGAATGTAATACTCGCACGAATCAGACTAAGCGTGCGATATCTTCATTGTTGAATTTCAACTGTCCCTAATTAAGATACGTTGGCCATCTTCTGCAACCCGGCCACTTTTCTACCTATCAGTTTTCAATGGAGCTTGAGAGTACGACCACAGCCTCCAAACTGGGCTAATTTCCGCCTATCTGTTTTGTTAAAGCGTGACAGTTAATGAATTAACAAACAGATAAGTACACATCGGTCATTATCATATTGTATATTTATTCATTTTCTGTCACGCTTTTACAAAAGAGATAGGCGGAAATTAGCCCACGTTGGAGGCTGTGGTCGTCCTCTCAAGTTCCATTGAAAACTGATAGGTAGAAAATAGGCCGCGTTGCAGATGATGGTAAACTTGCCCTTTATCTGCATCCCTGGTGCCCGGTAGCGCTACTGTCGTTCACGATACCTTTGTGTGCGTATTTGTGTACGCAGATCGTGCTAGATCGTGTGCGTGTAAGCGGCGTTCAAGTTGGCGCGCCGTGCTGCTCGCTGTATCGCTGATTAAGTTAGGTTACGTTAGGTTACGTTAGGTAAGGTTAGTTAACACGAACTAATATTAAAATTTGACGTTTCGGGAGTTTTATCCCATTTTCAAATCCTAATAAAATCTTTTAAGGATATCTAACAATAAAAAATTTTTATTTAAGAAGACCTAAATTGTGGTGGTGCTAGCAGGGTGGGACCTAGAGGGCGAATGACCACGGTGCGATATGGGATCCTTATGTATAAGCGTCGAGCGGCACGGGAAGCGGAGGAAAAACGAGCGAGTGCTGTCGGAGGAAAAGGCGTCAGCCTTGGTTGTGACGAGTGGTACAGCTGTAGTCATCATATAGGGAGGGAAAAGAACCTGTACAATCATGTGGGAAAAAGTCTGTCCTGCACAAAGAGCAGACGAACCAAGCCGTGAGCAGGGGCCGGGCGCCAGATCCGTACAGTCAGCAGATGTGTAGTTAGTCTGTCGGGAATAGTGTGGAGAGGTACAGCTGAGGTCATAATGTTGAGGTTAGGTCTTGTTCTATGTATATAAAGGGATTCTAATGTTGTGAGTTCGATTGGATTAGAGGAAGCAATGATTGAGAAGTCAATTTTGCTTATGGGATGGTCATTTTGCTCAGCATGCAGACGGGGAGCTGAATGGGAAGGCTTAGCAAGTGGTAGACCGGTTCGGCTTGATATAACTAAATGTTGGTCAATGCGAGCTTTGAAATGTTGTCCAGTGCTACCAATATACGAGGAGTTGCATCCTCTGCATTTGAAACGACAGATAATACCAGACAAGAGCGGAGTGAGTGATTTGTCTTTAAATTTTAAGATTGAGCCTATGGTAAACGTGTTTTTGTACGAAAATTTAAAGTTTATGTGTGGGTTGGCTTCAGAGAGGAATGTTTTCAATGAGTTTGCTGCACTGGCAGAGGCTTTGTTGTAGTACGGGAGCAAATGAAAGAAGTCTAATTTAGGGACAGAGGGTTTGCAAATACCGGGATCGAACAGTTTGTTTAGGAACAATTTGCAGTGGTGGTCCAATAGATAGTGCGGGTAACCGTTATTTTTGAAGAAAGTACGGAGAAAGTTAACTTCGTTTGAAAAGGTAAGATAGGAGGACAAATGGTATGCTCGAAATAGTAGGGTTTTTATAGTATTGATCTTAAATTGATCGTAGCAGTGACTGAAAAGCTTGTCCCGAGGCCCAAGAACATGAACTTTCTGTAAACCCCAGTGACAAGCATTGAGTCGTTGTTGGTTACTAAAACATCTAAGAAAGCCAAAGAATTATGTGACTGATTTTCGGCAGTGAACTTGATATTTTGATGTTTACTATTTAGATATTCAAGAAATAAATCAGAATGTGTTTGATTCTTAAATATTAGGAAGGTGTCATCTACATAGCGACTGTAGTGGATCGGTTTGAAGTCATTAGGGCAATCGTTAAGCCAAAGAGTTTCACGATGACATAGGAAAATATTTGCTAGCGACTGACTGAGCAGGCTACCCATGGAAACCCCATCTATTTGTTTGTACAGTCTATTCATATATAACAATAGACTGTACAAACAAATAGTAGGGTTTTCATGGGTAGCCCGCTCAGTCCGTCACTAGCAAATATTTTCCCATGTCATCATGAAACTCTTTGGCTTAACGATTGCCCTAATGACTTCAAACCGATCCACTACAGTCGCTATGTAGATGACACCTTCCTAATATTTAAGAATCAAACAGATTCTGATTTATTTCTT
>LQNS02277220.1:3448488-3481685 GCA_001587735.2 Parhyale hawaiensis | reverse complement strand
TGTAATTTACCATAGGATAGTGATTTTAAGGTTAGGTAAGGTTAGGTTATGTAACGTTAGGTAAGGTTAGGTAAGGTTAGAATGGTTAGAAAAGGTTAGGTTGAGTTAAGTTGGGTTAGATTAGGTTAGGTAAGGTTAGGTTAGGTTAGAAAGTTCCTGTTAGGTTAGGGTAGGTTAGGCTAGGCTAGGTTAGGTTAGCTTAGGAAGTGTTTATTTTAGTGGGGGCGGGCGCAGGAAAGCTTACGTGAACGCAAAGGTGTCGTGAACGACGGTAGTGCCGCCCGGTAGACCGAGAAAATTTCACGGGTCCAGCTGAAAACGAATTGGTAGAACGTTGACGAGGTTGCAGTTCATAGCAAACGTATCTTAATCAGCGACAGTTGAAATTCAAACAATGAAGATATCGAAAGCTTAGTCTGATTTGAGAGAGTATTATCTTCCCCGTACATCGAATCCATGGAAAAGTATAGGGTGACATTACGTCTCAATGCGCTGCTGGCATTGCAGAAGTTAAAATTGCAGCACTGGAGATCCTGTATCTGAAGCTTCCATTAGCTTTCTCATGCATCATGATTCTTAGTTTCTTCCTCCAGATTATTTCGTTGCACCAGTTGTTCTTCCAACCTTACTTCAGTGGTCGATGAAACAGCTTTTGCGGAGCAACAAGACCATTGGACCTTTGGACTATCCTACCGTATCCTTGATACCAAATCGAAACCAATAACTTTGAGCGTTGCCGATTGCAATGAATTTCCTCTGTGTCAGAAAGAGAAAAAGTTTCGATTTTCAGCAGTTGTGAAGCAGTAGACGCTCATCTCTAGGTGCTTTTTGGTTAGCAATTGTAATAACGAAAGATGAGCATGATCAATGAAAAACAGTTCATCACAAATTCTTCTCCGTCATATTTTGACAGCACGCGCCCTCTAGTAACTATATAATACATGCTGCATAGTACCAGTAACTTTGAATATTATACTGGTGAGCTAAAGTGCAAAAGTTCCAGAAGAGCAGCAGTTGGTAGGTGGGCTGGATCTAATGTTATTCGTAAGAAGCGTGAGCGACGTCGCCTGGACTTTGTCTGCAGAGGCTCATAGTAACCCAAGGTATTCCCTTTAATTACCTCAATAACTTACCATCACTCTAATCTAGTTTAGTTGACTCACATTGAAAGTGTAGCAGAAAGCTGCAGGCATACACCTATCCAGGATTTTGTCATGGTAGAACCCGACACAGTCGTGTGGGATTTCTGCCTTGTTGAGGTCATAATTATAGCATCTGAAGATACAATGGGCCGACATTCTGCAGTCGTGATCCTCATTTGTTCTGAAACAGGCTGGTTGCACATCCTAAAATGGAATTCTTGCCAATTCCAAGAAGGGACCCGGAGGGCCCCTCTCGGGCCTGAAAAAAAATGCACTTTAAGTTGTAAACTGGCCTTTTCAGTTCAGAAAAGAATAAGGATTATGGCAACACCATATAGGCCCATTGTATTCCCAAATAGTATAATTGTGACTTCGCAGAGTAAAAAAAGCCCATATGACTGTGTCCGGTTCTCCCTTAACGAAATCCTGGACACGCCTATGCATTGTACAGCATGACTCGCTGAAATCATGGAATAAAGTTGTAGGCATTGGTCTTTCTGTGAAAAGGTGAAATCAGATTTTTCACATAGAAAACACTCAAAGAAATAGCTAGCATTTTTATGTCAACAAAATACTGGTGATATTAAAACACTTGTATCGAAATTATGGAAGAAATTAGGAGGTGATACACTTCCACTTGCTTTACTCAAAGGCACTTCGGCATCAGTCACAGTTGGCATTTACTGACATTTGCGTGGCGGGCTCTGTTTCTCAGATGACATTAGCTCCACCGACTAAGAAAATAACAAAATCAGTATCTCATGTGCATTTGCCTTCAATTTATCTGACTGAGCTTCTAACTGAATAGATTATACATTGATTGCACCTAAGATCTTATCTCCATTCAAAGGATATAATATCACGCATGTCTTCCTGTATTTTTTTGTGTTATCGATTAAGCCATTGACCTTATGTTACATTGTTGAGGTCGCTAGTTATTATGTGCCAAGTACGTAACTACATGTGCATAGAGTTCGTACTCTGTAAATTAAAGTTGAATTTTTTTTTTTTTTTGCCATGATGGAGCGCCTGAAAGCATAGCGCTGTAGCCTGAGGCGGGTTTAAGAGAGTTTAGTTCGTTCCTTTTCGTACCTTTGAAGTGTTTTAGATAAGGTTTAATTGGTGCTGTGTACGACATTCGTCGTCCTCAGAAGTGTGATTGCTGCACTCGATGACCAGCAGGAGAGTTAGTAGCTACTGTAGTTATCTTCACAGAGTAAGTAACCTTTTAAGACTGGTTTACGTGGCGCTCCTGTTTCATGTGAGTTCAGTAAGTTTTTTAACATTACCGCTTCAGCGCTAATGACGTTCCGAACGTGGCGCGATATTTGTTGAATAGCCTCACGCTCTGAAATATGGAATTATTACCATACTTTGTTGCAACTGCGTCGTCGTGATCTCTAACTAAAACAAATATTTCACAAGTACGACCTGTACGCTCCGAATACCTGGCAACATTTCGCAAATTTACATTTACCGTGATAAATGAGTGCATGATGCTCAAACTTGTGTTGGAATCAGTACATGTGATCGAAGAAATATTTTTACAGTCAGAGGACTTATGGCTTGTCAAAAGTGTGGTATACTGACATTGTAAAATATTGTAGGATTGTGGGTTTCCACGAGGACGACGGTTGCAGAGCGCTGTAGCGCAGCGAAGGCCACGGTGTATGTAGGGCCTGGTGTGTCCACATCGTCTGCTTGCCTGTTCGCAGGTCTTCAATCTGTTCGTAAGCCCAGTCGCGCTGTGGCCGTGTGTGTGTGCTATAATTCAGGCTGCGAGTCTTCGTGAGGGTTTTTGCTTCTGATAGCTTTCTTCTTGTAGGACCTGAATTTGGCTCTGGAACAAATTACCTCGAAAAGCTTCTAGGTGTGTTTTCGCTTGCTTGCCATCCAAAGAAGTGAACGATGTTCTATCCTAAATACAGTATGTAACAGCTGTTGCCTTGAATAAAGAGAGAATTATGTCTGACTTTTCCGACGAGAAAGTTCGAAGCTTTAACTACGGTTAAAGCTTTAGCCGTATAGCCCTTAGAAGTGGCACTCCGTGCTCACTCCGAGGTCCCTAACATGAATTTCTTTTTTTCGAATTCGCTACCAGCAGTCGGTATGTAGGATATGAATTGAAAATGGCGCGAGTATTTCCTATATTGCAGTAGTTCAAATATTGTTTCGTTGAAAGTCATGGCTATGTCTGATGACCGCTGAAAACAATAGACCGGCTATTGAATATATCGCGGCTGATGTTCCAGTTTAGTTCGAAACTGAAGAAAAAACTGCAGATTGGAATTGGTCTCCTAAGTCACTGATGATGATGAGAAGAGTATTGGTTCAAGCACCCAGCTTCTACTCAGTACCGGTTGTTGTATGAATACTTTGCAACTGACAATTGCACATCAGGTTCTATTGGTCAAAATTGTTGCAGTCTACCGAAGACAGTTTCCGCTCACACCCAAAAAAGAAAGTTTGAATAGCAAAATCATTTGTCACCCTTATCGAATACCCTGTTGTCGTTAACGAAAACAGCACTGTGGGTAGAAGATTATTTCTATTCCATATTGCCCAATGGCCTCTTTTTAGACTACTTTTGAAAAATATTGCAATTTTTACGCTAAACTAAATCAAGTCAGACAGTGAATCTTCTACCAAAGACCTTCGAACAGTGGTATGTTAAATTTAAGTTCGATTCCTTCTCCTATTGATGCCTCTCTAGGTTGCATCAGGGATACCCTAATTTTCCTCTATCTTATACTGCTGAAAGCGTCACGGTCGTATTAACTAATAGAGGAAGAAGCAGAATTATACTATAAACGTAAAAAGGTGCGTCAAAGAAACATTACAAGAACTCATTGAAACGTTACATGTAATACAAGAGAAAGGATCCTATTTCTAGGTTACAAGCTAAGGAAATGTCCCAGTGGTCTTACAGTCTATACCCAATTTGAACGTCGCTGAGGCAAGTCGGGCGGTAGGGCAAAGGAAGAGTGGCGGATATCAGAGTTGAGCAGGCGGGGCACGCGGTGAGGCAAAGGTTCGAATCCCGGCGCGTGGAGCTCCACACTTGCTTGTTTTTGCCGTATGCACAGGTCATGTTCTCGGAAACGCGTGCCAACGAAGTTTGGCGAAGTGCAGAGCCTTGTTATAAGCGAGAAAAGCGGACATATCCCGATGAAACAGAGCCTATAATTAACTGCGATTTTCGTCCCTTGGCCGTTTAATGGTCTCGATTGTTACCGGTGATGCCGACGATGATTTCTGACTGGGTTATATAACGTGCTATGTTCGTTCATTTCATGGAACTCATTGTTTTGCACAACTGCTGGGGGTCTGTACAGTAGACAGTGGAGTAACAATATCTCTTATTCAATCATTACCAAACATAATATTTCATTGACACGTGAGTGACTTCCGCTATCACCTCTGACAGAAGTTGAAGTGGCAGAGAGCTGAAAATCATCGCAGGTTACGAAGTGACTTTGGTCGATATCTTCATCATATTCATCAGTTAACTTCAAAGAGAGTGAGCACCATGATAGTTCAGATCTGTAGCAGTACAGGGGAATTTAGACACTTTCGTTGCTCACTGTTCATGGCGATATCTCTGCCTCTTCAACCTTTTTATTTCCGACTTCACCGTTCAGGTGTCAGACAAACAAAAATTACCACTTGGAGTATGGTTAAAGAATAACCGTAAATTGTTCTGCATGTTTAGTCTACCTCGTTACAAGAGCTCAAGCTGCTATAGAGATTGCAGTAGGAGAAAGAGACCGTATAACGAAATACCACTGCATAAGTGAGATAGATTCAACGACTCAAAGCACTTTACCACTCAGATTCTGCAGTTAGCTAAGGCGGGCGCACACACTCACGTCTCACTAGAATATTGCAGCAGGTAACAATCGAAGCAGAGGTGCTATTGCTGCACTGTTTGCTGGAGCGACCGCAGGAGATGTGCAATTAGCTCTCGCACAGATTGGAAGTGAATGATTGAGCTGACCTTTACGCAGCAGCGGAATGGCGAGCCACACTGAAATGGTAGAGCCTTTGCAGGTCCAAATTGCATGCATAGGGAGAGCCTAAAAACAATTCTTGCCGTCTAGTCACCTAAACTTCTCTTAATATACTTTCCATTGTAGCGTTTCTCATCAAATGGAACGAATCAGCATTGAATTTTTCGCCTCTAAAAAGAGCAATGAAGCTCAAAGTATCGAATGCAAATGTCTTCAACCTGCTACTAACTTTAAAACGACAAACGTGCTATGTTACTCATGGTACTGATTTACAGTACAAATCTACTTAAACATATCCAAATATCTTCTGCATCGCAAGTTCACTAGGAAGGTGAAGACCAGGAGGGCAGTACAAATCATCATATATTAAAATCAGACGTTTCGGGTATCGTACCCATCATCAGCGAAACTGAAGAAGTAAAATATAAAAAAAAATTACTAGCCGAGACTAAAATTTACAAATACAATTGCAATGAACAGTTGCAGAATGACAAAAAAAAGCTAACGGTTGATTTTATTTAACAGATATGCAGATTATTCTTCATTGAGAGGAGGTTTCAACTTAAAAATGTAGAGGGATTCTAAAATACGCAATCTGACAGACGAGGACTGCGTACCTAAAATGGAGAAACTGCCAAGAGTGACTCGGACGCCACACCGTTCTGCATGCTGTCTCAACATGAAATGAGGCAGACTAACTAGCACGCTTCCGGTGCGAGCACTCCTGCCGCTGTGTTCACAAACTCTTGTCATTATAGTACGTACAGTCGAACCTATGTACGTAGACCCACAGAGCGGGCAACAAAATTTGTAGACTACAGAGCTTTGAACCGCTTTGGGAGGGCTGTACTTGAATTTAAAGAATAAACCTATCGTAAATTTATTTACTAGAACAATAATAAATTTTTTATCGGGAAAGTGTTTAATTACAAGTTTCTCTAATTCGTTTTTCATTTTTTCTGATTGTTGAGCAAAATATTGAAGTGTTACGTATTCAGTGTTTGTATCATTGCCGGTAGCAGCGGGTGCTTCATTTCTGAAGTTATGAGACAAAAACTGCTTAATTTTAGAGTCTACAAAAGAAACAGGGAATCCATTGCATTTAAAAAAGTTACGAAAAATTCGAATTCTACATGAACAATGGCGTAGGAAGAACATATTTTATAGGCACGTGCTATTAAAGTTTTTACAGCATTACTCTTCAAGCGGAAAGTACAGAAGCTAAAAAAACTCAAACCAAACCCAGTAAACGTTTCTTTTCTGTAAACCGATGTGTCAAAAACATTGTGTTTCCAGCAGATGGACACGTCTAAAAATGAAAGTTTACCTCCTGGATCCTTTTCACAAGTAAATTTAATGCTTGAGTGTTGTTCATTGACATAGTTAAAAAATTGATCGAAGGCAATAAGTAGGTTTAAAATCCATTGGACAGTTCTCTACATTTTTAAGTTGAAGCCTCCTCTCAATGAAGCAGAATCTGCATATCCATTAAATATCATCAACCGTTAGCTTTGTTGTTATTCTGTAACTGTTCATTGCAATTGTACTTGTAAATTTTAGTCTCGGCTAGTAAATTTTTTGTATTTTACCTCTACAGTTTCGCTGATGATGGGTACGATACCCGAAACGTCCGATTTTAATATATGATGATTCGAACTGCCCTCCTGGTCTTCACCTTCCTAGTGAACCTGCGATGCAGAAGATATTTGGATATAATTGACTTCATTCGTAATCGCTACGGCCCTGATGGCGTACGTAAACTCAGACTTCACATCAACAACGCCATAGAAGTTAGCCAAAGTTCAACTGGACCTGAAGTTTCTCACAACATGCAAAGCCTATAATGTATTCCCAAATTTTTGCATTTTAAACTATATAGGCGATGTCTACAAATTACCAGTTTTTACAAGGCTTGGCAGTCTCAGCTATTACAGCGAGAAATAACAGACAAGAAACGTAGAATTGCCACTCTAACTAACGATGTTTCGCATTCGCACTTAGGACTAGGCGTTTTTTTTCCATTTTAGACCGTATTCATATACGTAGGTATGTCGATGCTCAAGTCAAGGAGTTTAAATCTCTGACGACAAACACTCACCAAAGAAAATTATGCAATCTAGAAATTCAATCGTAGGTGCTACCATGTGATCCAGATAGTGTTATTTTCAACTTTAGCTCTGTCCAGTTATCTCCTAGACTTAAAATCCTTTTAGCTTAAAGCTTAGACTTTTGTTTACCAGTGTTTCGTCTGAATTTTTTTTTTTAAGTACTTTCTTGACTATGAGAAATTTATGTGCAATATCAGGTCTTTCAGTAGTAATCTTTCTCCGGAAGTTTTAACCGAATTCACTGGACGTGTTCAATCGACTGCTTTCAAATTTTTCATGTTTTAATTCGTTCAAAGTTTTCAGTGCAGTTTTTACAAAAACAAATTTTTCTCTTCTTAAAGAGTTAGCTGCAGACCCGTCTATCCTTGTTACCAAGCCAGACAAAGGCAGAGGGATAGTTATTTTACATAAGGCCACATATGTCAACAAAATTTTTGCTCTTATTTCGGATCCTAGTAAATTTGAAGAGATTACCGTCCCACTTCATAAATCAATCTTAAAAATTGAAGACAAAATTAATAATTTTTTACGTAAATACAAGCATTCAAATTATATATCCGATGAACTGTATAAAAAACCTCTTTATCTCTGGGTCTGGCCCCGGCATATTGTATGGCTTACCTAAAATTCATAAACCAAATTTTAGTACAAACTTCCAATTTCGTCCAATATTTGCAGCTTACAATACTCCTAGTTTTAAATTAGCCAAATTTCTTGTCTCTGTTCTTGCCCCTTTTACTATCAACGATTATACCGTAGAGAATTCCTTTAAATTCGTCGATGAACTGTGCAGTATCCCTTACTCGAGTAACTATTTTATGGCATCTTTTGCCATTGAAAACCTTTTTATAAATATTCCTCTAACTGAAACCATCAATATTTTCCTAGATAAACTTTTTGATTATCTAGATACCACAGTTATTGGCCTCACTAGAAATTTTTTTAAAACTCTTCTGGAGCATGCTGTTCTTAACTCATTTTTCATTTTTAATGGTAAATTCTTTAAACAGAAAGATAGTTTGGGTATGGGCCTCACATTAGGCCCAACTTTCGCGAACATATTCATGTGTCACCACGAACAACAGTGGTTAGAGAACTGTCCCATAGATTTTAAACCTACTTTTACCGTAGATATATAGACGACACCTTTCTCCTGTTCCGTGATGCGCAGCATGTCGATCAATTTTTAACTATGTTAATGAACAACACTCAAGCATTAAATTACTTATGAAAAGGAGCTAGGAGGTAAACTTTCATTTTTAAACGAGTCCATCAGCAGGAAACAATGTTTTTGACACATCGGTTTACAGAAAAGAAACGTTTACTGGGTTAGGTCTGAGTTTTCTTAGCTTTTGTACTTTCCGCTTCAGGAGTAACGCTGTAAAATCTTTACTAGCACGTGCCTAAGAAATATGTTCTTCCTACGCCAATGTTCATGTAGAATTGGAATTTCTACATTTTTAAATGCAATGGATTCCCTGTTCCTTTCGTAGACTCTAAAATAAGGCAGTTTTTGTCTCATAACTTCAGAAATGAAGCACCCGGTGCTACCGGCAATAATACAAACACTAAATACGTAAGACTTCAAGATTTTGGTCAACAATCCGAAAAAATGAAAAACGAATTAAAAAAAACTTGTAATTGAACACTTTCCCGATAAGAAATTTATTTTTTGTTTAAGTAAATAAATTTACGATAGGTTTATGTTTTAAATTCAAGGACAGGCCTCCTAAAGAGGTTCAAAGCTCTGTAGTCTACAAATTTTGTTGCCCGCTCTGTGGGTCTACGTACATAGGTTCGACTGTACGTACTATAATGACAAGAGTTTGTGAACACAGCGGCATGAGTGCTCGCACCGGAAGAGTGCTAGTTAGTCCTCCTCATTCCATGGTGAGACAGCATGCAGAACGGTGTGGCGTCCGAGTCACTCTTGACAGTTTCTCCATTTTAGGTACGCAGTCCTCGTCTATCAGTTTGCGTATTTTAGAATCCCTCTACATTTTTAAGCTGAAGCACAATCTGCATATCCGATAAATATCATCAACCGTTAGCTTTTTTGTCATTCTGCAACTGTTCATTGCAATTGTACTTGTAAATTTTAGTCTCGGCTAGTAATTTTTTTTTCTGTATTTTACTTCTACAGTTTCGCTGATGATGGGTACGATACCCGAAACGTCCGATTTTAATATATGATGATTCGAACTGCCCTCCTGGTCTTCACCTTCCTACTTAAGCATACATATGTGTTTAACAACTTCTATCTTATCTGATATTACAAAATGAAAATTTATGGGGAAGCATTTTAACGTCAAGTGTTTAAGCTTATGTAGAATGCAAAGTATTCTAAGTGAGAGTGATGAGGAATTCTTTGTGCTTCTCCGTGGTAGAAGCATGATATGAATATGGTTTTCCAATACTTTGTATTGGGCAAGCAGCAAACATTTAAAAGTTTCAGCTACGGAATTTTTTTAGCAGCTTACGCTATAACTTTGATGTAATACTCTTTCGGTACAAAAGTTCGTTAATGTTGGGGCTCATTACTTCTACGTAAAATTGAAACAGAGAGGTTTAAGAATTTATTTTATGCATTCTTTACAATATAAGAGTTTTAGCCACTCTAGAGAGAGCTTAGCTTTAGCGCGAGTGAGAATCTCAGCAAATACTGTAAATAGACCAATATCGATGAAAGGCATTTCTGGAAAATGTAATTTTAAGCTGAAGCAACACCCAGGAAAGTTCAAAATAACAATGCAGTGCGTGGAAGCACGTCCAGTTTGAAAATATCACTTTTTTATTGTTATGCTGCAATTCAGGCCTCTCTCTCTCTCTAGGACTGTATGAACAAGATTTAGACATCATACTAACCTCATTCACCTATACCAGATTGTAAATTTTTAGCATACCCGACACCTCATGGCTGAGGGCACCCACAGCAACCCTGTGAGACTTTACAATTTGAAGGCTCGGGGCGACTTCTTCATTCCTCCAGGTAGCGGGCCGTTCCATGGTGTTATGGATATATTTGAAACAGCAGGTAGTTTGCCTTCTTCGCCTACATCATATCTAATAGAATGTTCACTTCCCATTAAGCTCACACAACTGCTTCTCTAACTTTGTTGAAGACCTAATACTGATAAAAAAAGAGGAATAATATAGAATTCTCTTGCGTCTTTTGGCGGTACACCTGTGCGTACCGGATGTCGCTTATAGTAAATCGATAATTTCTTAGAGGACTTTGCATTCCACAGTTGTTTTTTCACCGTTAAGATATAAGGTAGAAGAATAACTTACATGCTTTGTTATCGACAGTTATGTTCGAAATGTACATAAACAGAGATCGAAACAAGTAAACTTCGTTAGTTGTGTGTGACAACTACAATCCGACAATAAGTTGCCGCTGTGAGCCCGGTATAAATGGGTTTGCATCGTGAAATCGTAAATTCGATTTCCTCAAATCTAGAACTAAGATTTTTTAATTGAAGATTCCCGTGAGTTCAGTGGCACATTGCGCTCTGAGTTTAGAAAAAAAAAACAAGATATATTGAAAGCCACATTCAACAACCGTATTCCTTGTTAAAGTGATACTTGTGCCGTATTTCAGTCGCACATAATGAGATAGGAGCAATCTCACGACGTTTTACAATTGTGGAGGTGGTATTACAGCAAATTTCTATTACTGTTTGCTATTGATAATATTATAATATTAGTATTATTATAAATAAAATCATAATATTTATAATTAATAGGCTCCTGTGAGTCTTCGGAAGATGTCCAGGTGATAATTACATAGATACTAGAACAATTTTATCAATATCTCAACTACTTCTTTTTCTACATCACATCAAACTAAGTAAATTGAAATTTTATATGTGGATTTCTAACAAGAGTTTGCGACGTCAGCTGATTCCACCGCTAAAACAGAATCGAAAGCCAGCTGATTTTGCTATACTGCAGAAACGGAGCGGAAATAAATCAAGACTCTTCAAGACAAGTGCCATCTGCGTGCATCGCTTCAAGCACCAGTTCGAATCAACTGTCATTATTTTTTTTTTCGTTATTTTATGACAGCGCAGGCTACTATATAGCCCAATAAATTTAATGTAGCTCTTCGTGTCAACTTATCGATAGACACAGTACGCCACCAAGAAGCTTTTAGAGTTGCTCTCCACTGATACACGCTCAGTCTAATGAATTCTTGAAGTCTTGAAACGCGGTGCAACGAACATGTGACGGCCATGTTTGAGGCCATTTCACTATGCCGTCAGATGCATTAGAATATTCAGTCAAGATTTTCAGCCACAGAGGTTTGTCTGCTGATTTGTGGTAACAAGTGAGTTTAAAGCGAGATTACTTCACGCTCAATGTAGCTGACTTTTAATGTTTTATAATGCAGTAATGATGCTAGATTACCTCATTCTCCGAGCTGCTTGCGGCTGAGGTTGTGGGATGCAATAGCGATGTCAGATTACTTTATGCTCCATGCAGCTTTCTGCCGATACTTCATTTTTCGTGCAGCTTATTCTGATGTTGTGTAGTGAAGGGATAATGAAAGATTATTTCAGTCTCCTTGCAGTTTTCTCGTAATGTTTTCTAATATAATTACGAATGAAGTAAACTCTATTCATTCTCACTTCAGCTGACGTGCATCTAAATATCGCTGATTGAATACTAAAGTGAAAATAGATTCATGTCCATTGCTTCGAGCAACCAAGGCTGATAAACGCATATAGTGTTAGCACAATAATATTGTTTCACAGTTTGATCAGCTGTCGGCTAGCACTTGACTTCGAACGCTGCTCTCCTTATCGTTTATGCAACTTAATGGCTTAATGCGTAGTTTTCAAACATGATGATGTTACTGCTCATGAAGCCTGCAGGTAATGCGTTATCTTAAAGAGTTATTACTTCACCGTCTCAATAGTATGCAGGACATGAGCATTTCTGAAGAATTATTAATTCATTTTGCAGCATGCAAGGCCTGTGAGATTTTGAATTATTAATACTCCATTGTTTGTTGAGCGCGTGGCGATATACTGAATATCGTGGCAAAGAGTGTCAAAGGCAACCACAGAGTGCGAATATGTAATCGTCTGTGCAGCCGCCTGTCTGTGCGTAACTGTGAGGCGGGATTTCAACAATCTTTGTTGTAACGCATTGCGATTTAATATTCCTGTGTGAATACGAAATGCGGTTATTTCAATTTTCTTAGCATTCCCCAACTGAGTATGTTTGTTATACAGTATGTAGCGTAAACTACACAATACTTGAATGCAATGCCAAGTCGTACGTGTGCCTGCCGACAAATTGATAAAACTTCAATTAATATCTCCTGTAGTCAACTAAAACAAAGAGTAATCTATTCGTGGCGATACAAGAAATTTGCTTCTAAGCTAGAAGCACAAATTTGTTGCTAGATGGCAATGGTGCATGCCGATCTTTAAATTATCTTAGGACGCCAAAACGTATTAAAATTGGCTCAAATTAATTTTGTAGTTTTATTTGCTATGCTGAATAAAATAGATTTCATCAGAAAGGTATCAATCTGCTGCCAGGCATACCTATGATTTTCCGTGCACTGCTGAGTAACGCATAGTCTATGCATGTACTATAGAAATAGTATACATAATGTAGCTACAGTAGATAGTAGAGGCATCATTATTTTTTGTTTAATAACGGAGGTATACACAACCTGCCAACATCTGCAGTCAGTCTGACATTTTAAAGGGTAGTAGCAACACTGCTTTAGCGTGACAGTTGTTTTAAAGATTAATCACGTGGTTCATAACATCATTAATGGCTGCTACATACTTTCTGGCCGTTTCAGCACTCATGTAGGCAGTGCTATGGTCCAGGTAATGCAGCAGTCTGCCGTGCAAGCTTTGCAGGACGTGCGTACTAATGTTGGTGTTTCCGAAGTGGTTCGATGTGCAGCGCCTGAAATCCGTGACGAAAACTTCGGAGTTCTGTGGATCCGACGGTCCTTTGGCGAACTGACCGGTGACAAGCTTTGTAATGTCCCCCATGTTCGTCGTTTCATACGAGGTGAAGGGCGACCCCGCTTGTCCGGCCAGCAGCCATGAAGAGGGATCATCGCTATTCAGTTCATTGCTGGTAGATTCGTTTCCATTAGCTTGATCCAGCTCCTTCCTGATTTCGAGTTTGCTCCTGCCAACCGGATTCGACTTATCTCTTGATATCTCTTCATCTTCATTCGACATGCCAGCACCCTTTGTCAACATGGCGAACTTAACTGGCTCTGAATTATGTAAGGCTTCGCGGACTAATTTGTTGTACTCTTGCGCGTGCATCCAGAAGTTATTTCTAGCATCAGAAGGCAATACAAATCTTGTAGGTAACTGCAGAAGGCCAAGCCCAAACTGCCTTTCTATGCGGTCTTTAGCAACGTTCCAATAGCGGCGGGCGTTGATGACATGGTTGGCAGTCAGTTCAAACTCTTCCTTTTGGACCCCAGCCGATTTCAACAAGTCAATCATGGCGACATGTGTGAGCGTGAAGAATGCGCTGTGACAAGTCACCAAATGTTCCTTGCACTTAGCCAAGAACTTCTGAGACGTGGAGATGTCGAAGTTGTTCCTGATACTGAAAGTGGCGTTTTCATCGGGCTCTTCGGTAACAGGGTACGCATCCAGAACCATGGGCCTCACGCTGGTGATCTCTTCGAGCCTCTTTTTGCAGCTGGACTTTAGGTCGGGCCTAGCTGCAAACTCCTTAGCGAGCGTCTCCATGACCTCCTGGTTGTACCTGTCTGCGTCTGTGAGGTCGGCCAGCTGGTGGGGGGAGGTGTCCTTTCGCCCCGCCAGGACATCGCTCAGGAAGTTCACAAAGTGCCCACAGATGCGCACAGAAGAGAAGCCGTCTGTAATGGAGTGGTGAAAGCTAAAGAGGACATTTGTCTCGTACTGAAAACCATCGGAGATGCCGCATCTCTTGCAGGATGGAGTCATGCGGACCCTCCACAAAGGGCCTTTGGATCCGTTGAAGGATGTCCGGGTCAGCTGATGAAACTTCGCTTGGAGGTCCTCTAGTTGAATCACCTGGAAAGAATTAACGTGATAACAGACGGTTACGAAGAAGCCCATATGTTCCTGGTGGACGGGTTTATGGCCAAAGTTCTTAAAAATTTAGAGTTCATTTTTAACACATTTAGGTCTTTTTTAACCCTATCTGCTCCTAGGCGATACAAAATTGTACCGCCCTACTGTTTTTCATTCACTGTTCTACCTTCAGTGATTTTCAGTGCCCAAACTTCCGTAACTTTTTCTAATTTCTCATGAATATCCATCAAATTCCAATATAGCCGCACGTTATGGCCAATATTCCTGATAAATATAGATATATTAGAAAATTCGGTGGTAACATTTTCGTGAGCGCGCGCTTCTGCTCTTACGTCAGGCAGCATCACAGCAGCAGCTATGCACTGTTAACCGCCCAATAGCTAGCAAGGTTCAAGGTACTGAGGTACACACGCTGCTTACTGTTTGAATGGTGTGCATTCGTAGATTTCTTTACGAAAAAAACTTTTGAAATGATAGCTAAGAGAAAGCAACAAGGCTAAAAATGAAAAATAAAAGGAAATAGAGCACTCTGAGAGCGCATACCTCCGCCAAGCGAGGCAACGGTCGCAAAAATTTCAAATTGACTCTGAAACCTTAATTTTCTTTGTATAAACTCAAAAATCTAATCATGTGTGCCTTTTGATAATAATAACCGCTTGTGCAATTTTCTTAAAGATCCGTTCATAACTTTTCGAGTTATACTGCTAACAACTGTTATGACAAACACGAGTCAAACATACAAACGAACAAACCGATCTGTGCCAAAATTTAATCATTTATGTCTTTTAACAATTCTAACAAGTCTTATAAATTTCATAAAGATTCATTCATTATTTTTTGAGTTATTGTGCTAACAGGCATAAAATTAAAACAGTGACAAGCGAACGAACTGACGGGTCGTTACCAAAATTTTGTCATTTAATTTCTGTTATATACCTAACAACTCATGTTAATTTCATAAATATCCATCAATAACTTTTCAAGTTATGGCATTGAGATAAATGAGGCAGACAAACAAACAAACTGATGGGCATATCTTCAACATGCAAAAGTTAATCATCTGTTCTTCCTAACATACCTAACAATCCCTGTAAATTTCGTCCAAATCGGTTCATAACTTTTTAGTTATCTTGGTGACAGACAGACAAAGATCCAGACAGACGGACAAACACGACGAAAACATAACCTCCTTGGCCTAGGTAATAATACGTTCAGCTCGTTGGAGCAAAAGATCATGAACTAAATTTACAACATACAGTTGGTAGTAGGAGCAGAAGCATGGACAGCAGCACTGTCGCACTGTAGAAGTAACCGTCGTCACAGATGAAGCATTATTGATGGCCTAGTTTAGTGTATAATTGATAAGTCTAAATACATCAGGATGAAGAACAGGCTTAATTGAAGCCTGGCCTATGCTAACTGTTGTCTGCTGCAATTATCAGTGAAGTGCCACTGAGTAGTTATCGGCTGCTTCTGCAATTACCGTGAAAGTATGACAACTGCTGCAGATGTGCTGCCGGAACATTTACCTTGTACTGCCCAGTGATATTTTCTTATATTCAAATTTATTTAACATTAAAACTACTCTTAGCCATTATTTTTGATTAAATAGATAAAGTAATCATTGAATAAATGACCTTGAGACTCTGTAGAAAACGTCGGAAATTGATGTAGTTATAAGCATCTTAAGTGGGCGATACAAATCTATCTCGCCTTGGCGTTCAAGCAGCTGAATAAATTGATTACGGATAGGGTTAGAGTTTAAATACTACTTAGTTAATTATTTGGGGTTCAATAAATATCCTTACCCACAACTAGTGTGATCCGATGCCATTAAGGAACAAAGCGGGAGATCGACATAAGTCGTCGCAAACCGCTGATCGGTGATGACAGTAACGTTTTAAAACCGCTGACGGTAGCACGCGCCATCGAATTTATTGTTTTTTCGACTGGGAACCGAGACCTTATCTCTAAGGAAATTGTGCGGTTCTCATTACTGGTCGTTCTCGCCGTAAAAAAAGAAACAAACACTCTGTACCACACTGACAAACAATGGCACTTTGATGAACACTAACACGATTATACGAACAGTGCTAGTTTCTACAAAGAGCGATGACTGTTATACTAATTGTAGAGTTTCTTTATGTTACTTAATTCTTGAGATATGTATGGAGCATGCTTTTAGAGATATCTTATTGAACTCTACTTTTCCTCACCATCCTTAATTTTCAATTAACTCTATTTACAGCAAAAAGAAGTTATATGGAATGTTGTTCCGATTATTGTGCAATTCAAGAGGCTTACTTAAATTTGATAGTAATGAGAAATATAGCCGCCTATATAATTTGCACATTAAAATTACACGACGCTTATGTACTCTAATGGTCATTAATTTTAACATAATCTGCATCATTAATTCTTCTATTGGCGCAACCGTTCGAAGCAACACTGCTTAATAATTGTTATTACAGTGAACCATTATGCGCCAAAAAATAGAGTCCTAAGGGTTTTTTGTATTGCGTCCAAGTGTAAAAATGTATAACTTTTCATACTTTCTTTCTTTCTGATTTTTCATGCTAAGGTATACGAGCATTAGAGAACTTGACTTGTTTATTACAGCGAGCATAGCTCGCAATATAGTTTGCATGAAAAGCTGCAGAGTCTTTAGTCTATGAGAAGTTATGATTTAAGAATAAAACTAATAATTGACATAAGCCGGCTTTTTGTATATAGACTTTTATGAACGGTGCTGTAGTGCTACGCGGTGATAAAAACATCATGAAAATAGACTACGAAATGCGCACTATTCATTATCTAGACACGTACATCCAGATCCAGATTTGCTGCCGGAGTCTCTGCGAACCAGAATTCTTCTCCTCGGTCAGGCCTTCTGCGGATAGTGCAACGAAGGGTCGGGATGTGCCTGTTTTATATACATATTTATGTTATATATATATGCTTTATGAGTATATTAGAAACCTGTTTCATAAAAAGGTTACTGATGAGTAATATTTGTCGCTATGTGCTAGCCTGGTTATGGACACAGGGAGAGGTAAAGTCAACTTACCCGTACACCACAAATGGGAAATCTACAAGCATTGATTTCTTCGCACTGCAGGTATATGCCCGCTGTTCCCAGAGCTGTGCACGGCTGCTGTCGACCACAGATTATCAGACTTATGGCGTCGGACGGCAGGGTGATGCGAAAACTGACCATTATCATTACTGGTAAGGGTCAGTAACCCGCAGTAGTATTTGCACGCCGGAAATGCTGACTAAGCAAGCCAAGCACAGCGACAATCCGCCTGTGTATCAAAGACTCTCACTCATTGTACCACTGTGCGTGACGCTGACATTCTTATGCTGTTGCCACTGTAGTACACTACTTGAATATTCGTGAGAAAAATTCTCGAGTTACACCATGTTATAAAGTCCATAATAGCAAAATGAGACAACCATTATACTTAAGGATGCTTTCTTAATGAAAGCCTTTGAAATATTCTCAGAGATGAAATTATATGTATAACTGCTAACTTTCACTAGCGCCGCAGACTGTTCTTGGGTTTAGGAAGACCTGGGTTTTCTAATTAGGGCCACTAAAGAGCTCATTTTTCCCAATGAATATATTTTTGTACTGCTTGCGTCTCACAGTTATCCAGAAATTTATCTAAGCAATAACGATGTAAAATTAAACAAAGATTATCAAATGTTGAAACAGGTGTCTGGACATGTTCCCAACGGTTTCACCGATTGAAAACTTGATGATCGGGTCTGGATATCCAGTTAGTACAGCAAAATAGTCACTATTGAATACTACTGACTGCTTTGCTACACATGAGGAATCTAGAGTTCCCGTGAGCGTCGGCAGTGCAGTGAGGGAGTCACTTTGCAGAGAAAGTCCTATCCCTGACATGCTCAGATTTACACCTGAAACTGGATCTGACTCGACACAACAAAGGCTAGTGCTTGAAATTATTGACAATTTAAGTTTATGAAAATAGCTTAGCTTAATGCAACTGCTCCAATCTCAGACACCGTAAATGAGACTTAAGATGCGGTTTGGCATTATTATTGAAAAATTTGGCGCATGCTGCTGAAAAATTTGCCTGTGAAGAGCTTAACTCTTTATTGCCCGAAAGAAAAATCAATTTTCACTGGAGTAGCTCTGTTTACAACGCGGAAAAACGGTCAACTCGAGTGTTAAGTTATAAATCTGATAGACAACAGTGAACAGGTAAATATGACTAGCAACAGTTATATATGATAAGTTACATTTAATTGGCAATATGATAGACGACATTTAACACGTAAATATAACAGAAATAAGGCATTAGGTAAGTTTCACACACAACTGTAAACAGTTAAATATGACAGACGACAGTTAACAGCTAAATGCGACTGACAACAGCTATCAGTTTAATGCGATAGACAGCAGTTAAATACGTAAACATGATAGACCATAGCAATTATTACCTGCGACTCACAACAACTAGAGCTCTCTGAGCACGCATACCTCCGCTAAGCAAAGCAACCGCAATGAAAAAAATTCATTTACTCTTCGTAATATACCTAATAACTCGAGCCAATTTTACAAAAACCCGTCCATTAAGTTTTGAGTGATGGTGCTAAGAACAAATAGGCAGACAAAGAATTGAACGGATGTTCACCAAAAATTGATCATTTGTTATTGCTAACATACCTAACAACTCCTGTAAATTTAGTGAAGATCCGTCGATAACTTTTTGAGTAATCTTGGTTGCAGATAAATAGACAAAAACACACAGAGACGTGAAGAAAAACATAACCTCTTTGGCTGAAGTAATTAACAGTCAAATAATATGAGGAACAGCTGCCAACTTCACCTGTAGAGCCGCAACAGCGCGTCTGAAACATGTTGTCGAGTGACGTCGGTGGGTGTCCCGATCGTGATGCAATAGCAAGTCATCATGGACTGATGGTATTGCTGCATTGCGTCCATGACAACTTCGAATAAACTGCACTTGCGTAGCCACGTTGTCTTTTCTGCCATGTTGGATCAACCGTGGCCTTCAACCTGCATGGGAAAATATTTTAGAATTTTGAAAATGGGGAATCTAGCTGAAAGCGAAGAAAGTGTCAAAAAGTGAAGAATATGGAATTAAGTGCCGAGTATGAACTAACGTGAAGAGTATGGCTTCTGGTACAACATACAGCTTAGTGTCAACTGTATAGAGTATAACCTAAAGCAAAAAAAAAATACGCCCGAAAGTTACCTGTAGAGAAAAACAAAGTTTGAGTTGAAAAAGATATTCGAAAGTTTGGAAATGGATAAGGCAGATAGAAAATGGCTTGGAGGGAAGATGGTGGCATCAAGCACAGAACGTGGATATGTGAGTAGAATATGAATAAAAGTCTGGTGGCTAAAAGGGATGAACATGCCTAGAGCGAAGAATATAGGAAATAGTATAGTGGCTAGAAGCGAAAAACATAGCTAACAGCTAAGAAGGTGGCAGAGTATGGAGGCTAAATTAAAGGCTTCTCCGAAAACGGTAAAGAACAAGACTAACTTAAATTCATTTTAGTTTCCAGTGTACTACTAAAATGAACATAAAATTTATGCTTTATCATTTGGTAGCTCTCTTACGAATCCCGCAAATACACAGTTGACTCGTATTATAATTATTGCCACATTATACGCGAGATACTTCACACGAAATTGCTATCTGCACCTGACCTAAGCTGTAAAAAAATTGTTTCTTCCACGGATTGCGCTTTGTAAGTTCACTCCAGTCTGCAGTTAATGAATAAACTTTTTTTATGATTGCTTGTTCCTAGCTATCAAGTAAAATAGAGTAAAGCCGATCCACACTGTAAACTAGAAAAGCACTCTTGGAGTGCATTTGAACACTTGAGTCTCTTGACTTTAATAACAGCTCCTGTAATTTTCTTGGAGATCTTTCTTTATCTTTTTTGAGATATATCATGGCAAACATTTTAACAAACATAAGTCAAACATACAAACGGATAAACCTATCATCATCAAAATCTAGTGATTCGTATCTTTTAACAAATGAAACAACTCCTGTGAATTTCATAAATACCCGTTTATAACTATTTGGGTTATGTTGCTGACGAGCATAAGATCAAAAAGTAAACAAAGAAACACATAAATACAAAAATTCAGTCATCTGCTCTTCGTAACCTTCCTAGCAATTCGTGCAAATTTCATGAACAACCGTCCATAACTTTTTGAGTTATGTTACCAAGAAAAAAAAGCAGACAAACGGTTAAAAGATTTTCACCAAAAGTTAATAATCTGCTCCTCCTAACATGCCCAACAATCCCGGTAATTTCACAAGGACCTGTCCATAACTTATTGAGTTATTGAGGTGACAGACAGACCAACAGTCCAACGCACAGACAAACAACGAATCTCGCAAAAACATTACCTCCTTGCCGGAGGAAATTACGCTAAAACATGTTCTTAATAAGAGTTATTTATTTATTTATTTATTAGTCCCGTTATTTAGTCCAGAAAGCGAGATGCCCTCAGAAGTGAGTTGATTTATCTAATATCTCCTCTCAGTTATCTTGCTGTACATTTATTTAGCCGGCTAATTTATTTGATGATGCATTACTCAAGGTACAGTAGAACTATATGTGAGTTGGTTATGANCCGTTATTTAGTCCAGAAAGTGAGATGCCCTCAGAAGTGAGTTGATTTATCTAATATCTCCTCTCAGTTATCTTGCTGTACATTTATTTAGCCGGCTAATTTATTTGATGATGCATTACTCAAGGTACAGTAGAACTATATGTGAGGTGGTTATGATATCGATGTCAGAGTTTGTGAAAGAAATTTATGCCATCAATATTGTTATTAGCCTTTTTCCAAGCTAGTTATTTATTTGTACTCCCAAAATTCTGACATTTATGAAAAGGAGCTCTTCAAACACACATTCGAAGAGTTAGCAAGATAAACTAGTAAATTATCTGTAGAATTGCTGCAAATTGATCTTACTCTCTTGTTGTTGTTCTTGTCTTTGTTCATGGGTGAGAACAAGCTATTTAATTAATGTCAATTATGTCTGCAGATATAAAGTGAGTAGATTCGTGTATTTTCCTTGTGAGTGGCTACCTCTTGATGTGACACAACCCCATAACTTGTGTAATAATGTGAGTTACATTGCACTTGAAGGCGTATTTGTAAACCTATTGTGCTCTCAATACAAGTTATTTGATTTAATTCATACGAAAATTTAGCGAAGGTTCGTCCAAGAGATAGCTGGATGCGGAATGGGACTTTTTGGCACCGATTTTTTGGTGCTCATGTTTTGGCGCCAATTTTCTGGCAAAGATTTTGTTGGCCCCCCCTTTTTTNAGTTATTTGATATAATTCATACGAAAATTTAGCGAAGGTTCGTCCAAGAGATAGCTGGATGCGGAATGGGACTTTTTGGCACCGATTTTTTGGTGCTCATGTTTTGGCGCCAATTTTCTGGCAAAGATTTTGTTGGCCCCCCGTTTTTTGTGCCGATGTTCTGGCGCTGAGTATTTTGGCTCCCAATATTTTGGGATCGGTTAGGTTAGGTAAGGTTAGGTTAGGTATGGTTAGGTTAGGTATGGTTAGGTTAGGTATGGTTAGGTTAGGTACGGTTACGTTAATTTAGGTTAGACAAGGAACCGTTAGAATATTTGTGTGGTTTAGCCCACAGTCATGAGATGCATTAAATAAATAATTTCAGTCAATACACGGTTGATGCTCTCTCCTTTAGTATGTGAAAGTTGATGTTCGCATTTTAGATATTGTGCGAATAATTCACAGTTAGTTTTTAGATATAAATCTAAAATAAAACTTTTTATAGTAATTTCAACTTGTCCATGTATCCTGTTTCAAGTTCCATCAGTGCCAAAATATTTGGCGTAAAAAAAACGTGGCGCAGAAACATCGGCGGCAAAAAACAGGCGCCCAAAAGTACTGGACCCTGTAGGATGAACTGCATTAATTCGAGTCTGCCCAGTGAGACAGCAGTTCAGCAGCACAAGTTTGCTGCAGCTAATACGACAATATTTCAACATTGGTAGTGCGTATCCTGTTAATTAATACATCACTTCACGAGAACCAGCTCATGCTCGTATACGGTTAATGCAAAACCTAAAAAAAAAACAGCTCGTATCCGGTTAATACCACACTTCGAACAACACCAGTTGCTATCAGGTTCATACAACACTTTCACAGTACCAGCTCAGCTCATATGCGGTTCATACAACACTTCAACAGTACCAGCTCGTATCCAATTAAAGCATCACTAGCACTGCCGGTTAGTGCAACAGTACCAGTGGGCATGCGATTACTGCGACAGTACCAGTTGGATGTAGCGTACGATTATCCATATTTTTCAGACGGCACTCTCTGCAATCGTGAATTCATCTCATGAACGGACGCTCAGTGCACGGTGTCGTCCACTCTCTCTCCGGTTCACTTAGCTCTTTTCCATTATCCGCCATTTCCACGCTCAACACTTGTAAGAAATTTAAGCCAAACTTTGCCTGCAGCCGAGTCCAGAGGAGCCACCGCACGACAATACTGAGTCATAGAAATTAGGGCAAGAACATCTCGTCCTGCCTAGTAACTAATTGGACGAAGTTGATTGACGTGAGAACAGGGCGTCCGATCGTACGTCAGCGTACGATCGTAGAGTTAGGTCTAGCAGAGCGCTTTATGCTACGGTAGAGTAGTAGGAACAGCTGTAGAGAGGAAGTCAGTGTAACAGTACCAGTTGAAAAGAGCAACACCGAGTAGAAGTACAAGCTGTAGAGAGCAGCAGAATGTAACAGTACCAGCTGTAGTGAGCAGCAGAACGTAATAGCACCAGCGGTAGAGAGCAGCACAGGGTTATCTAACGCAGCCATAGGGCTCCATATGCTTTCATGTTGAGTGGGAACATCTCCACCTCTTGCGATAACCTCCATTGATAACTGATAGACTCGGTATCTCAAGTAAAAAGTCATACATATGCAAGTCACTTACCCCAACGTACCGTCCTGTGCAAATCAGTTCGGACAGTGTTGAAATAATACAATAATTTGCTGAATTGAAGCTTTTTTTTACAATAAACATGTCAATGGTACAAAAGATTGTATAATTAATATGAGATACGACCTCCTTTTTACTTTTACAACCATCTGAACACGATTTGGCAAGGATTCGACCAAAGTAGAACACAGTTTAGCCAGTTCTTCATCATGATACCAGACCCAAATTACAGCACTAATTAGCTTTCGCATTGTCGAACAGTCTTCTTTCTGGAGCCTTTGTTTGATTATAGCGCATAGGGATTGATGTCAGGAGAATTTTCAGGCCAATCTAAAACCTCCAGTCCACTTTTTTCAAAGAATGTGAGCATTTGACGTGAAGTATGGCATGGTGCAAGATCTTGCTGAAAAATGCCGTCTCCATCAGGAAAGTCCCTTCTTATCGTAGGAAGCAAGTGAGTCTCCAAAATAGCCTTGTGTTTATCACTGCTCATCATGTCCTCTACAATAACAAGTCATCCTATGCCGACGATTCCACTTTGATGGCGGTGATACCTGCTCCTTGCCTGCGTGATGCTGTCGCTCAGTCTCTGACTAGGGATTTGCCACGCATTAGCGCATGGTGCTCGGCCTGGAGTATGAAGCTGAATGCCAATAAGACCAAGTCGATGATTATCAGTCGGTCTCGAACACTTGTAATGCAGCATCCGAAACTGGAGATTGATGACACTTTACTACAGGAGTCTAGTTCCTTGGAGATTCTTGGTGCTGTCTTTGATGAGAAGCTTACTTTTGAGCCGCATATTAGGAGGTTAGTGTCACGTGCTTCCACTAAGATTGGGCTCCTGCGTAAGGTGAATTCCGTGTTTGGTGATAGTCAGGTTGCCCGCAGATGTTTTTATCCGTTTNGCCTGTGTTGGAGTATTGCTCACCGGTCTGGGCTTCAGCTGGTGACACTCACTTGCGTCTGTTGGATCGACTTGTTAGTTCAGCCAGCAGGCTGTGCGCTGACAATGATCTAGTGAACCTGTCCCACAGGAGAAGAGTAGCGGAGCAATGCATGTTTTATAAGGGTGTACAATAATGAGAGGCATTGGTTGTATTCTTCTCTCCCTGCCATCAAGGTTTTTGGGAGAGCGACTCGTGCTGCGTGCGGAGCGCACTCTTTCACTTTGGAGGCTGTCAAATATCGAACTAATCAGTTCTGTCAGTCGGCGAAAGTTTGGAATTTGTTGCCGGCTTCGGCTTTTGGTCGTATTGGCCTGCAGGCGTGTAAGTCAGCAGTTAATGGTTTTTGCTGGATTTCCTTTAGCAGCGCTTTGGGCTTCCCGGTGTTGCAAGATGCTTCATTTGGGTTGTATTACCTGTCAGTGGGAGCTCAAGCGTGAAGTTTTAATAATAATAATACCTGTAACACTAAAACTACCCCAAAACATCTTCTTGGGATGTTTGGGAGCTTGTTGACTGTGTCCTGGCCGAAGCGGTTCACCTTTGCTTCGTCTCACGACCTGTGACCTGTAGCTATGTACTTCAAAATGAGGTTCGTCTGAAAATAATGCTTTTTTCCAGTCGTCTGCTGTCCATTGAGCATACTTACGTGCCTAGTCAAGACGTTTTCTGGCAATTCTGCCAACTTCAAGGAGTTTTCGTCGGACAGTTGAAGAAGAAATATCTACGCCTGCTGAAGACACATCTCTCATAAGGTCTACACTTTAATTGATGCGGGTTGATTGCCAGGGAATCTCACACGATGTATAAAAAGTAAAACCAACGTCGTTACTAAAAACATGGTTTGCAAACGTTTCGGATTACAGAGAATCCATCCTCAGTGCACTGAAAAACAGAAATAAACGTATAGTAATTAATATAAATACTCCAGGAAAAGAAAACAGACAAATGAATTGTAAACCTAACTAACCAGAAATACTATAGAAGATTAAAATCAGACCAAATGCATTGTTAACCTAAGGCAGAATGCGTAGCGGAACTGCAGATATTTGAGCATTTAGGGACGGTTTTCAACGATGTATGTAGATTGATTCCAGCACCCTAAGTTCTTTGCTATTATTTACATTGTCTATAACGGAGAAGTCGGAAATCCTAAGTGGGTGATCGGCTTCCTGACTATGGTTCCTGATGGAGGATTGAACTGGTTTAGAAAGCACCACTCCTGTACGGCCTGAGATCCCCCTCTGCTGTGCACATCGCATGAACATCTCCAGAACGGTGCTGCCGATGTAAGAGAGCTGGCAGCTCCCACATACGTACTTATAAACAACTGACGACTTCAACAGCACCTTGGGAGACTCAGTACGTCGGTAGAAGGATTCTATTGTCTTGTTATTACGGTAGAAAAAATGGGATTTACGTGAAATAGTTTCTGATAAATTGCAGATGATATGCATTTCTCTAATTTACGTGAATTATACCCTAAAAATGGCAATTGCAGATACAACTTATATTTAGGGACATTAGCGACAACACTTGTTTTCTTAGGATCCTTGAAACTATTTCTGATGACAGAGTTGTATCTAGATACATGCAAAAAGTATCTAGATACTTCGTATCTAGATACTGTACCTAGATACTTTTTTGTATCTAAATGCTGTATCTAGATACTTTTCAAATGTTGTATCTAAATGTAGTATCTAGATACTTTTTGCATGTATCTAGATACAAGTATCTAGATACTTTTTATATAATATTAAATTATACTTATTAATCATGCAGTACTGTTATTAGTCAAACACAAAGAAAAGCTTAATGGTCTTTGCCAGCAGTTGACTATTCCAGTGTTTCGCCAAACTGGAATTGAATTTCTTTGTGAATTTGTAGAGGTTGTTAAGCTAGTAGCATGCGCTCTCGATCGGTTGCAAGGACAAAACCACTCATTTTATGGTGAACTCATGCCTGCATTACTTAAGGTGGAGAGTAAGCTCCAATCAATTAAGTCAAAGGGGTGTTTTAAGTACTGCACACCGCTGACTGATGCTCTTTTGAAAGGTTTGCATAAAAGATCTGGGAACTTCCTCGGACTGAACACTCAAGATCCACTAGTTGTTGATGCCATCATTGCAACAACCTCTCATCCACATTTTTAATTGCGATGGCTTGAACTGAAAAGCTCCTTGTGCGCAAAAGAAGATGAGGTCAAGAGGTTGGTCATTGCTGCAATGGAATCCGTCAGTGATTCTTCATCAGGATCAGGATACTGCATCATCTGATCATGATGAATTCTACCAGGCAAAAAGGACTCGTACTTCAATCGAAATGATACTATATTTTTTTGCAGGATCCTTAATTTAATTTTGAAATCTTAAGGTATCACAAGGCTGTTGAAAATATATTCCTCAAATACAACACCACGTTACCTTCGTCTGCACCTGTAGAGAGACGTTTTTCACTTGGAGGTTTAATCCTGGCACCCCGCAGAGCCTCTCTTTCAGATGCAATGTTTGAAAGACTCATCCTTTTGAAATCAAATGATTTCTGTGACTATGACTATGAGTAAAACCCCCTTCAGGCACATTTATCAGATGTGATAATCAACGCTGTATTAGTTTGTTTACCTGTATTCCAACTTTCTTAGTGGGATTAAATGCTTCAACGGAAAAACTTGTGTCATTTATTAATTTTTTAGAAGCCTTCTTTTATTTTGTTTATTAAAGATTTGCTTGGAATTGGGGTAACATCCACCAAAATATACGGCCTAAATAAAACTTTCCATCTGAATGTTATTATAAAAAAGTCAATATACCTATTGACTATGAAACTTCAATAACAAAATTGTATCCACCTGAATTACATGATTTTTAACCATATGAACTAGTAAAACTATTAAATTCAGTTGTAAAAATGAAAGTATCTAGAATTGTATCTACAGATACTTTTAAGTATCTAGTATCTGTATCTAGATACATTTGTAAAGTTGTATCTAGTATCTGTATCTAGATACATTTTAAGGGTGTATCTAGTATCTAGATACATTTTTGAGTATCTATCCCTGCTCTGTCTGATGATAACTTTGTCATCGTGAGGTGGTGTCTTGCGTTTTCTTCCGGATCTTCCTCGCCGCAGTGTTGAAGATTCACCAGTGTCTTTCTTTCTTTTCAAGATATCACCAACAGTTGACTTAGCCACCATCATTTTCTCAGACATCTGTCTAATACTAAGACCACTATGTTCTTTAAGAGCTACAATACATACACGCTTCATAGGAGTGATGTCCAACATGAAGAGGAGGTGAATACACCGTCAAAACAAAGTATAATTGAAGATGTCCACAGTAACAACCTTACTACACAAGTCTTGGACTGGCACTGATGCGTTTGCTAGAATCACTAAAATGTCTTCAAGGCATGGAACAGTTGCCAGACACCACTAGAACACTCATATATATGGAAAACAAGAGAACCATTAGTATCATAGCCAAAAAGTTGGACTCATTAGAAAATTATTCAAAATTTGCTACTGTCCGAACTAATTTGTAAAACACTGTACTGTAAGCATGCATAGCCGGAGGCGTTCGAAGTCGTCTACAGTCTGCGAGGATATAATTAAGTCACTTGATCCTACACATGATCAAGGAGAGTCAAATGCACCCCAAACTGGCTAACAATTGCTGACTTTTTGCAGATAACTCTCCAGTAGCGCGGCGCCATTCTCCACTTGCGTAGCTCTCAGTTCGTGCCTCTTTTTACCATTATGATTATTTTGTGACCTTGTCTCCACTTAGGCAGTTGGGATTCAGATTAGGGGAATTACCCAATTGCTGAACTAAATCTACAGTATTTCCGAACAAAGAGCTATTATTTGATAGGTTTGTGTAATAAACGTATCAAATATAAGCTCTTTGTTCGGAGATAGATTTCGTTCGACAATTGGGTAATTCCCCTACGCCTCGTTGGTCTTGTTCTAGAATTTTAGGCATATTTATATAGTTCTGATTATTTTGATTCACTATTGGAAATTTTTTCTCCTTTTCTAGTAAAATTCTAAACATAAAAAATCCTAATCTGTTAGATTATCTCGAACTACGCCTCATCCCTGTAACCGCCGCTAATACTCAGAGTCTAGCTACGATGCAGCTTAACTTACCTGTACTTATCTCGTGTGTCTTGTACTAAAATATACAAAAGTTCATTTTCTGACAGTTTGGGCTGATCTGTTGCGGTGACTTGGGACCGCTGAAGGTGCGGTACCTCCAAAGTGGCTCTCGGGAGTGCACGCTGTTCTTCACGCTACGAACTCTTCATCGCAAATTTAATCAAATTTGATACAAAACAAAAACTTCGCTTGTTTGCTTATTATAAACGAGATAAAAATGAATATTCAGCTAAATTCCACTTACTGTCTCATACAAGCCCTATACAGTGAATATACGAGCGTCTCTTTTTTGCCATGTGCCTCAATTTTTTATGAGATGATAGTGTGATGAAGTAGGCAGCAGCAAGATCTATTTTAAGGATCTTTGCTTCGTGCAAACTCTACATTGAGTCGATCAGTGATGCCTGTTCGCCTCATGTCGCCAATATGAGGCAAATAGCCAGCACTAAATGCTATTTTGTGGATCCAGCTCACATACTCTCTTCAGTTTCCATTAGTTCGAGTCCTTCTCAAAGAAAAACCTTTTAATTGAAAGACAATTGCTACCTCTGATTCTAAGTAAACTGGGAACAGTAAGTAACTGCGTGCAGGTAAATGCTGCAGACGAAATGCCAGGTGAGGCTCATTGGCATGCAAAGCTGGAGTCGGCGACAGATTGCAAAGATTATAATATCGAAGATAGAAGGCTAATAAGACTACTGTGACTAACGACTGTCTCCATTTCTGGTTTCTGATTAAGTCAGTGCCTTGACAAGGAACTTGAAATGTTGAATATCAAAAGATTCATTTTCATGGCAAATATGCGAACTCAACACCCTAGCGATGCAAGCACAGCACTCTGTCTCTCTGCCACTGTAATGCAGGAAGAGCTATCACCGCTGTGTTAGCCTTCCATCTGTCCGTTATATTCCGGCTCCTTGTAGCGAATCGACAGCTGGTGTTATGATACTTTGTAGCAAATGTCATCTGGGCACAATATATATGTATAAAAGAAATAAATATCGATGGGCAAATAAAAAATTAAATCGTATTTAAATTGCAGCAAAATAAAAGATTAAATTCTATGATTACTTATGTTTAGATTGCAGTATAATTAAACATGTATATATTCACTTTAATGGCCGAGCAAAATAATGACAACGATACGTGATCCAAGTCCTATGTATGAAATGATTTAGCTTAACAACAAAGCCAAGCATTCAAGTACGTAGAAGGAATGCAGCGAGCGAGGCTTGAGGGCGGCACCCTTATCCTGCATCGATGTACAAACGTACCGTACGTGTAACAACCACGTTTCGAACAAAGAAACCTTCTCTTCCATGTTAAGAAATACTATTAAGATACCGCTAGGAGATAAGTCCTTACCATGTAAATACAACATTGCATAGGTTTAGATTTTGATCTAAACTTGTACATATAATGTGTTCTAAACAAGATATATTTGTAGTTTCGTGATCAGGTGGTTTGTGTGAGCCTCAGTTCGAGGCGAGAGAGTCAGTCTCGCTTGGGTCACCATGCCCGGTGCACCCAAAGTAAAGCGTAACTCACCGAGTTGTTTCCCTAACGTCGAGTGGGTTACCGATCAATTCAACCAAAGTACATATTACACGAACTATTATATCCTAGGTGATATCACATATTCTAGTCTTGACATGGACGTAGTGTGAATTAATGTCATGTGAATGAGATGAAGTTTCCATTTCTGCGACGCAGTTTCTTGTGTTAGTAGCAGGACAGTGAATTACTCGCTCCTGCCAAGCGTGCCTGAAATTAGCTCTGAAATTGTCTCGTTCGATGATAGTTTGATTATGTGCGTGGCAACACTAACGTGACACGCTACATGAGTGAAAGTATGATTCATACCAAGTTTTGACGATGCTTGCTCCCTAGGAAAAATAGAGACGCGCGTGAGCCCTCTACCCTGTTTCCCATGAGGCATCTCTCTACCCTCTCCCCCACACGCCAATGGTTAGTGCCTGTGCGTGGACGCTATGTTCTTTTTGGCGCGATTTGCGATCCCCGCAACGTGTCGCCGTAAGATTATACATCGATTGATGCCTGTTGAACATCCCATCTCCTGGATTTCCTGCGAGCCAAGAAGAGATATGGACAATTACCCACTGACTTCGATTACAATGTAGAGAAAGAAAAGTGGAGGACCGTCGGTGACGCAGCTTCCACAGGTCGAAGAGAATTGAACGATTAGTGTCCTTCCAGAAATTTTTTTTGTAGCCCGACTTAAGAAGAAGATGCCAGCTTCAGTGACCAGTAGGAGTTAGGCCAAGTGACCCCAATGAGTCTGACGTTATTTCACGGACCCCAATAGCGCAGTGATGATATGGACGCCAATGGCGCAGTTAGAGGATTGGACGCCAGCTGTGCACGCCAATGAGCCTCACCTGGCATTTCGTCTGCAGCATTTACCTGCACGCAGTTACTGTTCCCAGTTTACTTAGAATCAGAGGTAGTAACTGTCTTTCAATTGAAGGGTTTTTCCTTGAGAAGGACTCGGACTAATAGAAACCGAAGAGAATATGTGAGTTGGATCCGCAAAATATCATTTATTGCTGACTGTTTGTCTCACGTTGCAAAAATCCTTAAGATGTGCAAGCTAAGCATCTCTTACCCCCTATACCTTATGTGGCGAAAATCAATGGATGAGGGAGTTATTCCACTCACCTACAAGCAAGCGATTATTTCACCTATTCCTAAAGCTGGAAATAGCATGGATCCAGGCACCTATATATCTGTCTCCCTGACCAGCCATGTAGTGAAGACGTTTGAGAGGGTGTTTAGAAAACACCTAGTACAGCGTTTAGAAAGCAATAACCTACTTGTTGAGTGAATTAGTAGACATCATCAAGATCTTAATTTTATTGACCCAAGCTTTCGTTTTGCTCAACGCAAAACGTTTTCAAGGGTGAAAAGCAATAATGCGAGAGGATATATACACCTAGCAGTTGTATCCTATATACACACGTAACAAAAATTCAATTTATATATGATGTAATAAACAATAGTCTAGTCGCTGAGATTGTTTAACGTCTTGAAAGTTAAAGCTGTGTCCGAGTTGCGCGTGCTGGACACAGCTTTAACTTTCAAGACGTTAAACAACTTGGTCAAAATAACAATGATAGGTCTCGGCGGATAATCGAATCAAGTTATTCGGCCATATCAAATAATTGCATCAATAGATACGATGNACAACTGCTAGGTGTATATATCCTCTCGCATTCTTGCTTTTCACCCTTGAAAACGTTTTGCGTTGAGCAAAACGAAAGCTTGGGTCAATAAAATTAAGATCTTGATGATGTCTGCTAATTCACTCAACAACGATGGTCCAAGACGTCCAATCTTCCAGGAAATAACCTACTTACATCAAATCAAAATGTCTTTCAACATAAACGTGCAACCACTTCGCAGCTGCTTGAGCATTGTAACTCTATTCTCGATCTACTATGCCAAGGCAATAGTGTGGACGTAATATATTTAAATTTTGCCAAAGCATTCAATAAAGTAGACCATGGAATACTGCTACGCAAACTCTTCAACATGGGCATCCGTGGGATCTGTCTTAGATGGATCGAAGCTTCTCTGACGGACTGAACTCAAAGTGTAACTAGAGCAACTCTGAGAGCGCATACCTCCGCCAAGCGAGGCAACGGTAGCAAAAAATTCAAATTGGCTCTGAAACCATAACTGTGTTGTATAAATAAAAAACTAATCATTTATGCCTTTTGATAGTAATAACAGCTTGTGCAATTTTCCTGAAGATCCGTTCATAAATTTTTGAGTAATACTGCTAACAAACGTTAAGACAAACATGAGTCAAATATACAAACGAACAAACCGATCTGCATCAAAATTTAATCATTTATGTCTTTTAACATTACTAATAACCCCTATAAGTTTTCATAAAGGTCATTTCATTGTTTTTTGAGTTATTGTGCTAACAAGCATAAAATTGAAAACAGTGGCAAACGAACGAACGAACGAACGAACAAACGGATCATTACCACAATTTGATCATTTACCTTTTGTCATATACTCAACTACTCATATTAATTTCATAAAAATCCATTCATAACTTTTTGAGTAATTGCATTGAGAAAAATGAGACAGGCAAACAAACAAACGGATGGACATATCCTCACCAAAAGTTAATTATCTATTTCTCTTAACATACCTAACAATCCCTGTAAATTTCGTTCAAATCGGTTCACAACTTTATGAGTTATCTTGGTGACAGACAGACAGACAAAAACGACGAAAACATAACCTCCTTGGCGGAGGTAATTATAAATATTAAAGTGTCCAAACGACAGCCGGTAATCAGTGGAGTCCCACAAGGCACGTGCTTGGTCCAACACTCTTTCTTATCATGATAAATGATATGGGGCACCAATGCAAGTTTACCGTTCCCTCATCGTTCGCTGATGACATACGGATATTAGCAGCGATACAATCAACGGCGGACGTACGGAATGTGCTTCTAGACCTAACCAGCATCTTTAACTGGACAACGGTTAACAAAATGACCTTCAACGAATCAAAATTTGAACTTTTACGATACGGAAAAATCTTCTCCCTTGCTGAATCTAAGTCCTACCCTATTGAAAATCGGTGCAGTTTTTCGAGCAGTTCGGTGACGTTCGCCGCAGATTCCAGAGTCGCGGCTATGCAGTGGCGATGCAGTGGCGAGGTCGCTACGTCCGCTTTGGGCACGTTTTTTACGCTCCT
>LQNS02277220.1:3420480-3444624 GCA_001587735.2 Parhyale hawaiensis | reverse complement strand
TTACTATTACTAACAACTCCTATAAATTTCATAAAGATCCATTCATTAATTTTTGAATTATTGTGCTAACAGGCATAAAATTAAAAACAATGACAAACAAACGAACAAACAAACGGACCATTACCAAAATTTGGTCATCTACTCTTTGTTATGTACCTAACAACTCATGTTAATTTCATCAAAATCCATCCATAACTTTTTGAGTTATGGCGTCGAGAAAATGACGCAGACAAACAAACAAACGGATAGACATATCTTCATCAAAAGTTAATCATCTGTTCCTCCGTTCATAACTTTTTGAGTTCTACTGTTAACAAACGTTATGACAAATATGAGTCAAACATACAAACGAACTAACCGATCTGCACCGAAATTTGATCATTTATGTCTTTTACCATTACTAACAAATCCTATAAATTTCATAAAAATCCATTCAATATTTTTTGAGTTATTGTGCTAACAAGCATAAAATTAAAAACAGTGAGAAACGAACGAACAAACAAACGGACCATTACCAAAATTTGGTCATCTATTCTTTCTTGTATACCTAACAACTCATGTTACTTTCATCAAAATCCATCCATAACTTTTTGAGCTATGGCATCAAAAAAATGACGAAGACAAACAAACAAACAAACGGATGAACATATTTTCATCAAAAGTTAATCATCTGTTTCTCCTAACATACCTAACAATCCCTGTAAATTTCATCCAAATCGGTTCATAACTTTTGAGTTATCTTGGTGACAGACAGACAGACAAACACTACGAAAACATAACCTCCTTGGCGGAGGTAAAAATCCTATTTTCTACGGGTTTGACTTGACTTAACGCAACACTTTAAGGAAGTGTTAGGGTAATTCTCTACATCGGGACGTCTCTACACACGAATGTGAAATTATCAACCTAGCAACCTTAGACTCGGTGGCAAATGACACGATAACTGACCTCACTTCCAAACTTGGCAACGATCTGACTTGTCAAGCCGGCATTCTCAAGATATCAGATTATAGGCGGGCATATTAATCGAGGACGGCAACTCAAATAGCAACAATAGACTAGAAACCTCAGAGGCGTTTTGCAATCACTCCAAATCAGGGCTACCACAACCTGTAAAAAGGTTACCATCACCCGTGAGTACGCCATCTAGCGACGATCGGAGTAAACTCAAAAATTTTAAAATTCCGTTTAATTTTAAATTTTCTCATTGAAAGTTCCAATTACCTTATCCAATTTACTTATTCTGATGTAAAGTGTTTATTTGTTACGTATTTGAATGCATTTAGTGCTCCTTTTATTGAAATAGACGTTTGTGCTCGGTGACCTACATCACCGTAACCCGTGTCGCAGACGTCATTTGAGCTATGATTGCGACACGGGTTTGGACTGCCTGGGTCAACGGTGTTATGCGATGTAGCACCGGAAGCCGAAAAAATGCTGATGGCGACACACACCTGATGGGAGACTGCCGTGTTGAACAAAGCTCTGATATCTAGAAGACGAGCACATTCGCCGCTGTCGAAGGACATATCAGAACTAGGGCTGGACTCCGAAAGTGTAAACCGCCACCAAGCTACGCAATGCTAGCTTAAATATCGAAACAGTAAAGAATCAAGGATTTCTTTAAGATCAGCATCAAAATTTGAACACAAGTTCTTCGTATCATTTCCAAGAGTTTGTACAAATTTTATTAAGGTTCGTCCATAGCATTTTGAATCATGTCGGAACGAGACAAAGCAACAGACAAAGAAAGGACAGCTGGTTCACCACCAAAATTCAATCATTTATTCCGAATAGTTCTTGTAAATTTCATGAATATTCGTTCATACTTTTAGAGATGTGTTGCTTACAGACAGATTAACAAACGCCGGCAAAAAACAAGACCTCTTGGCAGAGGCAATAAAAAACTTCTTTGGCCCCGCTCGTAAATGTACCACACCAAGCAACACGTTTGTTTGTAGACAAGACTCGACAAACGCTGCAACAAGGCTCAACACGGTGCAACATGGCATAGATGTGGCTCAGTGTTATTTTCTTATACGTTGATAAAACTGGTCAACAAATTATTCTGTTGCTATTGAATATATAATATGTATTAACAACGGATTTTGAGTGCTGAATGGAGACATCTGACAACTCCTGACTGCATGGACCTGACTGGTTTTATTTCGACATAAAGATAAGCAAGCCTAAATTTTTTATTCAACTGTACCGTGTACGTAATTAGCAGTGCTGATTGTAAGCAATATGATAAACCTAAGTCTATTCAAATGACATTGGATTCTTATGTGAGAGTTTGAACAAAAGAAATACAGATATAAAGCTGGATTTAAGGAGAAAGCACTAGCGTGTTGTGTGATGTGAAGGAATGAGTTCCTCTGAGTGAATTGGCCCGTCAAAATTTGCACTGCCAGGCGACATGTGAGTTAAAAAGCCTGGTGGCAAATCCCTGCAAAGATGAACAAGAGCAATCCTACAATGGCTAACCCCCCGCGTGCCTTCAAAGCTGGTTGCTTCCCTCCCTATAAAACTATCCCGTTGAACAGCCAAAAGACTCGCTGGGTTTAAATTGGGAAATGAAGACACTAGTCAGGACAACTAAACGGGAAAAATAAGTCTCCGAAGCCGCTATGAAGAACGGAACCCAAATGCATTTAGTTAACTACGTAAATAAGTGAGAACTCAATCAATAGGCCATAGCTCCACTAAAAAAATTTGATGGTAAAATCTCTAACGCCCTACTAGATAAATCTACTGTCGTTAACGAATACTTTCATCTTGGATTTACCACTGACAATGTAACGAATATTCCGGAACAAATACCGATGAAAGTCGCCCCAAAAATATGTGTTTTCACGGAATTTTGAGGTCCTTCAAGAACTGATAAACTTTAATAAATGAAAAAATCCACCGGTTCAGGTGATATTATCCCTGTGTTCTATGGAAAATGGCTCAATTCACCACAGCTCTACGGCTCAAAATTTTCAATCGGTCACTTAACATAGGAAAAAGTCATTGGCTTAAAATCGCAAACATTACCCTAATACATACAAATGGGGCGAAAGAAACCTCAGGAGATTTTGACCAAATAGACTTACTTTGGTCATCAGCATGTCAGTGCGTCAGTCGATGGCACAAGGAAAAGGATATAGAAGTACTGTGATATAGTGTAGAAGCATAGCAGTAGTTCAGTAGTTCCATTAGACGTAAAAGAATTATGCGCAGCACACACCGATGTGGGGAAAACAGAAGAGACAGAGGAGGACAGGATAGGCCAAGGGAAAACACACTACAGGCGTGGCAGAGACGAGACTGAAGAACAGCAAGGCATCGGAAACAGAACGCAGTGACGCCCCCGCGTCGCAAAAGAACAGAAACAGCCCCGTGCACCAGAGGAGGTGCACGGGGCTCAAGTATAAAAACTTATTTCCGAGGCGATTCCTGGGGACCGCGCCGTCGTGCTTGAAGCAGTGTGTGTGGGTGTAACGAGAAACTTTCATACGACCTAAGGAACATAGCATAGGGATCAGTGACCACAGGTGTGTGCTGGGTAAGCTTAAGTGAGGACCTAGAACGAATATACGTGAGTACAGCTATATATTTGGAATGATAGGGAGGAGTAGGTTATTAGGTTTAGAAGATACTATAGTTATAGGTAAATAAAGGGCGGTTACTCCTCTCGAGGTGATGTCTTAATTGTATACATGTATCAGATGTCAAGAGTGGATAAATCCTGGTACTCCTTTTCCCTGGCAAAAGAATCAAGGCCTTTTGCCTTTTTGGCCTTTGAATGAATTTATTAATACACGTACCCCTCAGGCACGTCATGACTAATTGGGCTGGTCCTTCAGACGAGCTGCGACGTGCCTTCAGCACGGAAGAATGTAACCTTTCTCAGAAAAGGAGTATATTCGAACCGCCACCTTTGGTGTTTCATTTCCTGCAGGTAGGAGCTGTAGCATGAGGTAAATGGCAGCATAAAGAGAGCAGCATGAAGGCGTATACATATGCATTGATCCCCATGCGTACGTATACGCACTGATGATGCTGAATTACCGGCTGTAAAAATGCGGAAGAAGATGTGCGACATGTAACAATTTATAAAATAAAGATCCCAGGAATTCAATGAATCAGATAAATAACCCTCAGCTCCACAGGCGTCTCCAATATATATATTTCCCATTAAACATAAAGTCTGATGCTATAGACACTATTCAGCTTCAGTGAGCATATAAAAAAGGATGTGAAGATTGCTTGTGAATAACTTTCAGTGATTAGGTAGGCTAATTGGAGATGCCAATACCATCTATGCGGCTTCCCCTTAAGGGAAACCGACAAGCACTGTCTCATTTCCGATACCCATTATGGCTTCCAATACAGTAAAATCCGCTTATCCAACTAGCTAGGCTTTTTTTCGAAAGTTATGGATTTCAGAAACCTAATCTCCATCAAAGGTTAATGAAAAAACTGCAAGCCCATAGCATCCGGAATAACTTTTCAGGCTCGATCCATGTGCAGCTCACCGGCAGACATCAACTATCGAAACTCCAAGGAATGACGAGCGACTAGACAGTGATCCCACCTGGGGTTTCACATGGTAGGGTACTTGGCCCACTCCTGTTTATCACTTTCATCAATGATCTTGTTCATATCAGTAGCAGTAAAATCATTAAATTTTTGGAAGACACCAAGCTCTGCCATCCGGCTGCATCAAACAGCGACAGAGTAGAGGTACAGTAAGACCTTGACCCTCTCATGGATTAGACCGTATCATTCCAAATGAGTTTCAATATCGGCAAATGTTGTAATGCACATTGAATTAGAGCCTATCCCAGTTCGACTGAAAATGCAACGGTACAGAAATAGCATTGGTCACATTCCAGCGAGGTGATCTGGGTATAATTATCACAAACGACTGAAACCAAAGTCTCTGTAGACATGAGTGGAAAAAGAGCAAGTATAGAGTCCCGGATTTCATTGTGAGAAATTTTGAGTACCAATTCAAGAACATAATCCTTCCTCTGCACAAAGCACTAGAGCGTCCACACTTAGAGTTTTCTATGCAATTAACACTGCATATAATGGACAAAATGGAAAGAATCGAGTGCTAAGGAAAAACAAAATTGATACCCCATCTGCTTATCAAGCCATACGAGCGTGCCTCACCGTCAGTTACTTATTTTTATCTAACTCAAACAAAGACGAATCAGAGGCCAACTAATACAAACATTCAATACTGGAATGGCTGCAACGACGACTCTACTGCAAGATTTTTCGAATTCAAGCAGCTAAACTCGTACCACTTCTCAGTGACCACCTGATGCCGCTTGGCGGGCGTATGAGCCAGAAAAAAAGTAGGGTTGTGGGAACCCTCAAATGAGAAAATGCACATGGAAAGCTGATTAGCTCCAAAGAGCGAACAGCAACTAGAGAAGTCAACTGGCTGTTGCCATAGCCGTGTGCCTAGCATTCTACAGTCAGCTCTTATTCCTATCTCTCACAGCTGCCAATGCTATATCACTTCACAGCCGCAAATGCTATATCATTTCACAGCTGCCAATGCTATATCCCTTCACTTCTACCAGCTACTCCAGCTCACCCTTAAGCTCTGATGTCTGTTCTGATTCTGCCGTATACCGAATAGTTTTCATTAACCACTCCATTAGCTGTTTATTTGGCATTTTATACCAAATCGGGGATACCAGGCATTTGAGAAGCCGCTGTTCTACAGCATGAGACTGTTTATTTTACTGTTACGAAATCATTCTTCTCTAGTGCAAAAATCAAAGGATGTCAAAAACAGCCAAGCCTGCATATTTTTGTGCATTTGTACTGTATACAAACGTATATACATGTTATATGTAATTATGTACAGGTTTGCCAATCATACTGAATTTAAAATAATTAAGTAAAATATCCTAACAAAGTATGAAAAAGTAACGGGACAACGTAATAAAATACGTCTGCAGCACCGTACAGTCAGCCTCACTAGCAAAAAGCGATATCTCCTTTTCCGGCAAGTGTCTACCTAATGTTCCGCTACTTCATGATCATACTGTGCGTAGAGATTTATATACCGGGTGTTCATTTTTCATGCGGATAAATTTCAAACATAGGTAGAAAAACTCAAAATAAATCGATTTTCAATAATGATAAAATGCCCAAAACTGCTTAGTTTTTGAGTTATAATGACTTAAAGAAATTTAAAGCTTTAAGTAGGATACTACGTGCGCACCAATGCTAGCTCTAATTTTGATAGTTCAGCACCTTCCGACCCCACCAAAGCAGTTTACATTTGTTTACAATAAAAACTGCAAGTATTCTTAGAAAAAATATCTGCAGTTTCACACTTAGCATTTAACGTAATCACACTACTTACTGTATGGCGGACGCTCGGTAGGTCGCCAGAGTTTACATCCTTGACATTTCCAAAAAAAAAAATACAACGGTTGCTGCCACCAGATTTTGGACCTTGTGTACAATTTTCTGAGTGCTTCATGCAGCAGCGAACAAGAGCTCCCAACTTCCTCAATTATCAACATCGACTCAATGTAAGCGCGTGGGCAGGAATGTGGTCGGAAAACGTGCTAAACAATCAAATTTAGCTCTAACATTGGCGCGCACGTAGCATCCTACTTACAGCTGTAAATTTTCTCAAGTCATTATAACTCGAAAACTGAGGAGTTTTGGACATTTTATCATTCATTAAAATTAATCGATTCATTTTAAGTTTTTCTACCTATGATTGAAATTTGTTCTCATAAAAAACATCCGGTATATAACACCATATCATATTACATCTCTATATACATACCGGGTGATCCCGAATTCTTTGATCAAAATAAAACTGCAGGTTCCTTACAATAAAATAAGTGTATTTTACTCCATCGATGCACGTCCGAAAATGTCTAATTTAAAAGTTACGTTGAACCAAAGTTTGGATGTGCGATTCAATTCAACCGGCAGACTACTGCACTGCACAGCTAAAATAAAGATGCACACCAGTCATTTGTTTACATTGAACACTCTACTAATGTTTTCCTGAAAATAAACCTAGTATAACAGTGAATGTTCAATTACCCTACCACACTAATCTATTTTGGGGTAGGCAGCCATTTCATAAACTTTAATTCAATGTAACTTCTAAATTAGACATTTTTAGACATGCATCGGTGGAGTAAACTATGCTCATTTTATTACAAGGAACCTATTGTTTTATTTTGCTCAATGAATTCAGAATCACGCGATATATATTTGATGAATATTATACGATGGTCAAGATCTACAGATGGTCAAACTCCAATTCTTTCTACAGTACTTCACGCAGGAAAGGTCTGCGGTCCATATATGTGTGTATAATATATGTAAAATGTATATATTGATGGTTCAATTTACGAATTCCAATCGTGATACGAATTGCAACAATCCTTGAGCGCGATCGAGAACTGACCAGTAATTAATTTAATCAGATCCACTCATGGAAATTTTTAATTCTTTGGAGAGGAATCTGCTCGGTTTAATTTAATTTCAGATTGTGAAATGGCGACTTCTATATACCCCAAATATACTACAATATAACAATATTACGATTAAATAGGACGTTACAGACGCAAATTCACGTGCAACTCAATCCGTTTATGGATACTTTCAGTTCACTCAGATGAAATAATTCCCTAATCAAATACCCTTATGAAAACCAGTGTGCATTATTCGCTTGTACGATTATCGCTTTTTTTATGTACTTGTGGGGCACGTGGAAATTCCATGGTTAGCAATGTTCTCATTTTTTGAAATGGAGCAATCCTCACCTACGCTATTATACTCACTTTAGTTCCTATCTAATATAGCTCCTCAACCCAACCTAACCCATAAATAGAGCCTATCTCTTAATCCTTGCAAACTTAGATTAACCTCCCTATCCTTCTCATTACGCTGCTGTGTATGCAGCTTCGACATGTCTAATATTATTGTATTCAAAAACTGCTTAAACTCCGAGCTGTGGCTGCTATTCCGCCGCAGCGAGGGCCTCTTGCCCAGTTTAGATTCTCTGTTTGTATTTTTCTCATCGTGTGAAGATAACATATTCAGAATTTAGACTTTCATGTTTTTACCACTTCCATTTTTCACCTGTGTATTTGATGATTTTAATTCTATAGCGAGATCCGCGACTGCCTTAAACTTTATGTCCGATAGTTTTCCCACAAGATACTGGGTGTCTAAAAAATGTTACATTTTCCATTGGCTGCTATTTCAATACTATTGGAGCCATACTAAATGGGTTGGGAATGTATCTTATATGCCGAGCTGCCAGTGGAAAACGTAACTTTTTTTAGACACCCAGCACACCAAATTCATCTCATTTTTTCAATAATTGATTCATGTCGTCGAGAGCACTTTTTTTGTCAGCTTACAGGATTTCTTTAAACGTCTCGCTTTCATTTCAAATACTTCAGAATGAAGCAGTTCAGAACAGCTTGCTTTGCACAGTATCCTGGCTACGAATTCCCCGTATTTGAATCGTTATGCGGCCCCAGCAACAAGAATATTACAAGATATGAAAATCGGTATGGTATATATGTTACGAGTAAAATGGACTTCATGTCACTACTTCGAAACTGACTGAAATTTCTTCAAAAGTGAGTGGAAGAAGACAGTTATGGTTGAACTCCCTTTCAGCAAAAATCAGAGCGTTTTACAAGTTGAATCTTCCGCTCTCTAATACTGAAAAGCGTAACGTGCAGACACATGGACGGACGGATGGACCCCAAAGCAGAATTATAATATAGACTTGTAGACCAGCCCACTAAAAAATGATGACAAAGAATTCGTAGCGTGCCACGTCAATGTTCATGCTAGTGGCAATACTTCTACGACAAGGAGAGTGTACTTTTTCCCACTGTAGTTACAGTCTAATCTTCCCCTCAGATAGCTAGAGAAGAAATCTAAGAGCGCATACCTCCGCCAAACAAGGCAATGGCAAGAAAAGATTGAAATTGGTCCGGAATCTAGGATATCATTTTGATCAACAACGAAATTGGGCCATTTGAGCTTCGCAACATTCCTAGAAGTTCCTGTAAAATATTATTGAGAATCCGTCTCTAATTTTTTAAGTCATCTTCTGACAAACAAAAAGACAGACAAAAACAAACACACATTCGATCAAATTTTATCCTTCATTGTGCCTCTTAAGTATCCAAACGGTTCCTGCAAATTTCGTACATATCTGTGCTGAACTACTTAGGTTATGTTGCTGACAAACGCACAGTCTACCAAAGAAACAAATCATCATCAAAATTTAGTCATTTGTTCTTTGTAATATTCTTCACATTTCGGGGAGAATTTCATGATAATCCCTTAGCTTTCTGAATTATGATGCTTGGGAAAAACAGGTTGAAAAATAAACAGTTGAACTGATCTTCGACAAAAGTTAATCATTTATTCCTCCTAACAGAGCCTGGCACGATGGCCATCGCCGATTATACGATGACGATGGCCTGAAGACCATTGCCATCGGATGAACTACGATTTTACGATGGTACATCGTGAAAATCCATCGGCGATTGCAATGGACCGATGGAATTTGTATCAAACAATCGGCGATGGCCATTTCCTATATCGTGATGGTGTTTTGAGGAAGCACTAGTCCGATGAAATGGCTAAACATCCCATCGGCGATGGCATACGATGGCCATCGTCATCTGTAATACTTCCGATGCCGATGAAGTAGTGAAATAAGGGTAAAACTACAGAGAAACAGCCATGCGTATTCGAAACATTCGTTTTTTAGTAACATTAAAACAAAGAGTGGGTTATAAAGATTATTTGCTGAATTTTCCCATGAGGTCAGTACTGACATTTAGTATATTTGTTGGCATATTTAGGGAGAACAAGGTATTCTAAGACGTTTTTCATGAATAACGTTTTCCCCGCAATGCTTAGGTTTCGGAATATTTGACTTTAAAGTTCCCATTGTTTCTCTGTCACACTCGCCATTACAGCCATGCTGATATCTACTTTTGTTGATCAACAAAGGCGCGATGATCGTACACGTCCTATTAAGTATTTTAACTATTGTGCAATCGACAGTTAATTGTGCAATAGCAAGCTTATTCGAATGAAAGATGAACGTAGAATATCGCATTCTAAGAAGTTTTTCTTCAATAACGTTTTCATTGCATATACTTAGTTTTCGAGATATTTGACTTTTAAGATCCCATTGTTTTTCTGTGAGAGAAAATACGATCCACCATTACGGCAAGGTGATTTCGCTGAACGCTGTTTTTATATATGTCTCGTAGGATATCAGCAGAACCAGTCCTTGCTTGCCTAACCTTAATAAGTAAGAGCCAAGTTGTAGCAGAAAAACTACATATTACGAGGCATTATTTTAGATGGCGAGACACGGCCGTTATGGCAGATCTCAATAGAAAAACAATGGGAACTTTAACGTCAAATATCTCGAGAATTAAGTATTTCCGAAGAAAACGTCATTCTTGAAAAGTCTTAAAATGCCTTATTCTGCCTAAATATGTCGACAAAAACTAACAATTACGTATTAAGTCACCAAGACCGGTAAATAGTGTAGGTATCTCGCGAGAAGCACACCGCACCATTGCTGAATGAGTTGAAGACTGAAGCGTGTTCCAATAACCCAGCAGTCTGCAGGGGCGCGTGTTCCAATAACAAGTGCTGCGCGGCGAAACAGTCTTATAGATACAGAACTTCAAAGTTTCTCACGAAAACGTTATTCCTAAAAAAAATTCCCAAATTACCTTATTCTACGTACATATTTCAACAAAAGAAGCTGGATATTACACATTTATTCGCAATTACAGAATTAGTTAAAGACTCAATAGGGCGTGTTCCAACAGCGAGTACGAGCATAGCGCTTCTGTTGATAAACAAAGGTACAACGTGACATGGCTGTAATGGCAGGTGTGAGAGAAACACAATGGGAACTTAACGACGAATACTTTATTCATGAAAAACGTCTTAACGTGCACTTAGGAAATTTCGCCTTTTTCTAGAATAACGTTTTCGTCGAGAGCTTTGAAGTTCTGTTTATATAACGTTTTTGGAACATGACCAGCTGGCCCACATTATTGGAACGCGTATTGTACAGTATTGTAGTGCCGGCAGTGGCGGTGGTTGTGTCTTGCATTGTACAATAATTTTACTAGTATTAGTGGTTTTATACGTAATAGATTTTGTTCACATATTTAGGTAGAATAAGGTAGTCTAAGACTTTTCAAGAGAAACGTTTATATCGCAAATGCTTACTTTTAGAGTTATTTTAGTTTTAAGTTGCCATTGTTTCCTGTGAAATAAGTAAAGATGAGCCATTACGGCAGTGGCGCGGCATCAAGAACAAAGCCTCATAATAGTTTTCCAGCCACAACGTTGCTCTCACTCATTGAGGATAGGCAAGCAAGGACTGGTTCTACTAATATCCTATGAGAAATACATTAAAAAAAACAGTGCCAAGCGATATCTTGCTGGTCGTAATGGCGAATCTTATTTTCTCTCATACAAAAACAATGGATCTTTAAAGTCAAATATCTCGAAAACTAAGCATTTACGGCGAAAATGTTATCCATGAAGCACGTCTTAGAATGCCCTTGTTTACCTAAATATGTCAACAAAAATACTGAATGTCAGTACTGACCACTTCGAAAATTTGACCGTTTATTTTAATACATTCCCCAGATCTAACAATGTTAATTACAATTAAGGTTTTGAAAGGTCATTACATTTGGAGTATTAAACTATGTAAAGCAGGCTTTAATTAACCCTAATAACCTGGGCCTTATATTTCGCCCCTTTATCAGGTAGGAATAATATTACTGGTTTGAAAATCGCACACAGGCCGAAGTTATAAGAGATGCTGCTTGTAATCGATGTTTGTGGTTTAAGATCTGTGTATTTTTAAAATGTGTTAATGCAATGGTCCGTCGCCGATTGTGGCGCCCTACGATGGCCATCGCCGATTATTGTTTCTTCGTAGGCCGTCGATGATGCAAATAGGCGATTTTTGGTTCCGATGGCGATGGAGCGATGATATTGCATTCTCCATCGTATGTGCAACGGCGATGGCCATCGTACCATCGATTTTGCCATCGTACATTAGTCGGAGATGCCGAGCTCTGCCTCCTAACATGCCTAACAATACCTGTAAATTTCATAAGGAGCCGCCCATAACTTTTTTATTTATCTCAGTGATATAGAAATAAGCAAACTGCCAAATAGACAAACAAAATCGTCTCTTGGTCTTGGACTCTTCACCCGCTTTTTTTTCTCTCTCTCTTTTCTCCTGTCCTCTATATCCTACTAACATAATGGCAATAGCTCATAGAGTGCCGGGGCGTATATTCCGGTGTCTCTTTGAGAATGGGCTTATTGGTTCGTCTACTGCCGCTTATCTAATCTAATCTAAACTGTGGCAAAAACACAATCTCTTTGGCGGAAGTAAAAAAAATCCGATTTTTAACTTATAGTCTTTTTTTCATGTTAGTCTCATGCATACCGTACTAAGTCGATCAACTCTTGCTTGCATGCAAACGCAAGAATTCAGTAAAAAGAAAATAAACCATGGTTATTATGTTGCTTGTCTTGGAGGTGGAGCAGTGTGAACTATATCCCAGCTTATGTTTGTTCAAAGAAGACCTAAAATGAAGAGAAAAAAATAAGGATTCTGCAGAAAAGTGCAAATTTAACTGAGCCCTTGCAAATATATTCCCATTGGCCTACGCATCAGGCACATCTTAGACCACCTGCTCATGCACTTTCAAGTCGCTATCTGGTTTTCATAGTCTGGAATATGAATTGTATGCGATACTCAAAAAATCAATATTTACGTTTGTTCTATCGATGGTCGAATTTCTGCCAATCTTATGGCCAAAAAGGTTGGGGACAAAATATAAAATAATTAAATAAATACGCATTGATCTTCAGTATGACGTTTTGGCAGGATTCTGAAGAACTCACTGCAAATCTGTAAAATTCTCTTCTCCAAACTATACCATTATATTCCCCCCTGCTTCTGTAGGAAGTTCTTTGCATTGAGATCTCACTCCTACTTTACGCTGAAATCCTCTTCCCTAATCTTCCTTTTAGATTATCCTACTTCCCAATTTTTTCTATCCCTTTTGATGGCCCCACTATAGTACTCTAAAATTCTCTTCCCTAGTCTACACCTTTATATTATTTCTCTCTTTATGTTCTATGAAATTCTCTTCCCCAATCCGTTCCTTCAGATCATCCCGCTCCTTCTGTACTGTAAAATTCGGAACATAGTCTGCCCAAGCCAGGACACTCTTCCCTTTTGCTATTCGCGTGATATACTTGAAAAGTTAAACAATTTTCGGCAAGCGCTCGTATCGCGATATTTCAGAGCTCTTAAAGTTCATTCGCAGGAGAACCGCGGCCGGCATCCGAAAGAGCAAATGGTTATTGCAGAGAAGCACGCACCAGCCGAGGCAACTTACCAAATAATATTTGCTGCAGCTTTCTTATACCATTTCAGCACAGACACTTAGCTTTTAACTTCGAGAAAAAAAATTTTTTCTAGTAACTTGCAAGCAACATAAACTGGTGTGAAAAAAAAGTAGGTACATCCTGAACGCACCGCCTCACTTTTATTTTCGATCACATCTGACAACCTGTGTCACTTNAGAGAAGCACGCACCAGCCGAGGCAACTTACCAAATAATATTTGCTGCAGCTTTCTTATACCATTTCAGCACAGACACTTAGCTTTTAACTTCGAGAAAAAAATTTTTTTCTAGTAACTTGCAAGCAACATAAACTGGTGTGAAAAAAAAGTAGGTACATCCTGAACGCACCGCCTCACTTTTATTTTCGATCACATCTGACAACCTGTGTCACTTGGTTCCACATGGAGCACCTCGCGAGCAATTTTATAGCATTAGCTGGTCCCCTTGAAATTTTAAAGTTTTCCCTCGAAATTTTCAGGTTTCTTCACGACACCGCTGCACGCTAATTCATGCTAGCAAACTTGCCTACAGTGAGAAAATTGTTGCCCCAGAACCAGCAACCATTTGCCGGGCAAAGAAGGGAAATGCATTTTTAGCGTGCTGTTATTGCACGAAAAATGCCGTTTTTGTGCTGCACGAGCACAGCTAGAGAAGCTTCCTGAGAGCGCATACTTTCGCCAAACAAGGCAGTGTTAACAAGAAATTCAAATTGGTACAGAAACAAGGATTTCCTATTATCAGCACCAAAATTTGGTCGTTGGTGCTTCTTGACATTGATAACAGTTCTTGCCATTTTCTTGCAGATGAGGTGGTAAGTTTTGGAGTTGTGTTCTGAAAACCATTAAGACATAATAGAGTCAATGAGACTAGCCATTCTTCGCCAAAACTTGGTCATTTGTACCTTCCAAAATTTACAACGTTTTCTACAAATTTCATGAAGATTCGTTCATAACTTTTCGGGTTACGTTACTGAAGAACATAATTTAAACTTAGTGACAAACAAATGGACTGGCAGATCATCTTTAAAATTAGGTCAGTTGCTCTTCGTAGCATCCTCAACAATTCCTGCAACTGTCATGAAGATCCATTCATAACAGTTTAGCCAAGAAAAAAAACAGGCAGGCAGATCTTCACGAGTAGTTAATCATCTATTTCTGCCAACATTCCCTGCAAATTTCTTAGAAATCCATCCTTACTTTTTAAGTCATCGTGGTGACAGATAAACGAACAGACAGACAGGCGAACTCCGATAAAACATAACCTTTCGACGGAGGTAACAGGACAGCTATTTCCCGTGTTAGCACGGGTTTGCGCGCTGTTATTGAAACAAGATTTTTCGTTGTGAGAGTTTTCTGATATTCTGAAATGAGATTCTGGATCCAGAGCTACCGAACGATAGACACAAGATTATAAAGCCCGACCCGTGTTGTAGCTCGCAGCTACCACTTGTAAGTGCACTTACGAAGCTCAAGCGCTCATTGGTGTATGGGAGCCGAACGAGCTCTCTCATTGGCCGGGCACACAGAGGGTCTGCATAACTTTTTACAGTGACAATAACAGGAGTTCGCGTGGTTCTCTCCGAATATATGTATGTAAATTACAAGACAGTAAGTCCAACATGGTTGCAACAAAGAATTTACTGCAACGAGCAATTTGTCTTCCCGTTTACCATAGAATCGCAGCACATCTGCCGTAGTCCCCCATACAGAGTAATATCGCAAGTGTTCACGAGCCCCAACAATTTTTACGAGATTCATAATTAGCTTCGAAGTTAAAATTGCAAAATAGCCCGTCGAGAATCCAAAAGTTCTTTCTGAGAAAACAAGTTTTTGGCAGTATATTACACAGCAAAAGAGAGACGGAACATCAATAAAACATCACCGTCGATGGCATAAGAATTGTAATCATTGTATTAACCGATAAGATCTACCAGAAGAACATTTTCCGAATTTTACATTCATGCGTTTTTCTGTTCATGCTATATTGTTCAGATCTTGCTATTCCCATTGTATTTAATAATTTTAATGAGATATTTTGAATGGTATCTTCACACTTCGTTATTCGCATTGCACTATTTATATAACTTATGCATTTTTACACTGAATAGTTCCCACTGTTATTTCACTCTGTATTCTTCACAGTATTCTGTGTACATTGTATCATGTAGATTGCGCTGCTCACTCTGAGTTGTTTGCATTGTCCTTGCTGATAAATAAACCGAAATGTCATGCGTGATAAATTCATTCCACTTAATTTCTGCAACTATCTTTGCCGCTTCTAATGGAAGCAAACCTGACATCGACAGCAGTATTCCACGTGGAAAGTGTTTTTCTCTCACATTTTATTGGCTTCATTAATGCAAAATTCTAAGCAGTAATCTGAACCCAACATTGCCCGCAATACTTTGTTAAGCTTGAGTAACGCAGATCTCCTTCGGCTTCATAAAACCTCCAAATGACAAAAAAAAACTCCATTACTTGGCGGTATTGGCCACATACTTCAGCACAACGTAGTGCAGAAGAGCAGTCGCAGAAGAAGCTCCCTCCAGGAGCTCCATATGCTGGACGAGTGACCGTGTCATCAATCCTTATCTGGCGACCAATATAGCCAAGCTCTTGTCTGGTATCCCAAATACCACAGCAGCCTGCTGCAGATATTGCACCTGCCCAAAGCTGAGCCCTGCACTTCGTTTGTGGGATACCGGGCGTCAGCAGCTAAGCAAAACGAACAGTGCGAGTTGCATTCACGCCTCATGCGGACTCGCAACCGGCGAGTTGGAAATGCCATGCAGGGTCTCTCTGCAGCCGTGCAAATTTTTTTAACACTTAGCTGTCCTCTTCATAAATAGCAGTTGATGGTGTGCCCCGAAGAAGCGATCTAAAAGATGTTAATGCAACTAAGGGAGCGCGCTACACTCTGCAAGCATTTATAGTTTATTTTCCTGCCAATATGCAGACTGTTTGCACCACACAATTTTTTCTGAATTTACCTAATAATCTCAATATAACTAGGAAGAGTATGTGCATTGAGTGTTTCCAGCTGATAGCCGGGAAGTTAATGCAACTGCGTAACTATAATGCATTGGCTCTCTGCACTCATGATGCCTAGAACTGCAAATTATACTTTTAGACTGAAATATGATAAAGGTCTGCCTTTAGAACACATGTAGTGAAATACTAGCTCACCTTCCAGATGGATAAACTGCTCATTGACGGTGTGCCCTGGTGAATATTTCGAAAATCTTTCTTCCTAGATAGAAAAACAGGAACTGCATGGTCACAGAACAGCTTTTCAGAGCATTGATATCTTCCTCAATCGTCGAAAATATAATTAAGGTCGATTTCTATTTACCTCTTTAATACTTATCTGTTTACTCATCCTTCTGCCCCCTTTTGGTCAAAAGGTTACACTGCTCAACAGCGGTGAAGCCGAGCACGCTCTTCTCAGGTCCTGAAAGTTATCAGTTGCACAGCATCTTTCAAAACAAATCGTAACCTTAAGAGTGATGACTGACGAAGTATCATCACATACTCTTCACAGAAAGTACTGACGGTCGGGTACACTAATGATAATAAAAAATACGTCAACCGTCAAACGTTTTTGCTGAAGTTCTGGTCTCTGTACTCTTCTCTACGTTTGTTGACGGCAATGACGTAAGCAAAACGAAAAGCACTTTTTACGAGAAAGAGAATACCATAAGCGCTGAGTTAGTGTAGTATCCGCTTACTTCTGGAGACGCCTTGGCCTTACCATTGTTTCCTTTATTGCTTCCTTTATCCCTACATTGCCCGAGCAACACAATACCAAGAAGCAGGAAGTTAGTGCAGCATCTGCTTTCTTTCTTGCGACGTCTCACTAATTAACCGCGCCGCGGAGAGCGCAGCAGTAATGAATGCTCCCAGGCTGGTAGCTTTGTGCCACCTCTTTTCCAGTCTTCCAGCGTTAGAAAAAAGAAAAATCTGCACCCACCAAGAAAAGGATCGCAGCTAAGAACATTTGCTGGAGCAAATCTGGCTGGGTTAGCATGACAGCACGCAATAGTTTCATCATAAACCTAGCTGTTACTGGTCAGTTGGTTCTTGTGAAGAGTTAGGGGCTTTGCGTCGGGAGACGTCGGATGACCATAGTTTTCGGTCGGCTAAGCTAAGCCCATGTTATGCTATAGGAGTTGAATCTTTACTAGATATGGAGAACGACATAGCTCACTTCACACTTGACTAAAACTTAGGGAAACACGATCAATCCTTGACTTGCACAACAACATACAGTAGCTTCTTCCGAAGAGCGTCTAGATTGTGAGTCTTGTCCTGATTTAGCTCCTACCGGCGACCTAGTTTTCGCAATAAATTACAGTAGTATTAACTAATGAAAACCTTCAATAAGTAGAGAGTTATCTGTACTTATCTATCATCTACCAACATCAATTTCCACTGGTACAGCTATGGAAGCAAGTTGTGTGATGCTAGTTATATGTTAAATAACATTTTTTAGTTTCGATGTCGTTCAGCAACAACACCAGAACCAGCTTAGGCTTTGAAGTTCATTATTCCATTTACCAAGTGAAATATGGCCTATGAACACTGCAACTGATAATTTAATCAGGAGCAGAGGAGCATATTTGTAAACTTCAGGTAAAATCCCATCAGCCCAGCAACCGTGCCAGTTTTAAAATTTGCAAAAGCTCTTTTTTTTTTTCTACTTCTTCTTTTTAATTTGAACGCATCAGTAGCCAGTCTGACTGCGTCTGGAGAGAGCTCAATCTTTAAAGCGTGCCCATGTACAGTATATAACTGCGTATTGAGTTTACTATGCCGCTAAACTATTCCCTCTACGGTATACATTATCTGCTCTCATTCGTTGGTGTGTCACATCGTCGACACTTGGCACTACTTGCTCAGATCTGAAAACAATCGGTTTAATTCACCCCCACGATCGACACGACTGCCTTTAAATTAACTAATTTCACTGCAAAACAGTCCTAACGTTGCTAATGCTCGTGCTTCTCTGACTTATATAAGCGATGGCATGTGATATTTTCCCGTCAGACCGTAGATGTGGCCACTCTGAGACCTGCCTGTTTTACGTAATTACTTTGCTGGTGGAGTGCAGTTTGGTTGAGTATTCCTGCTAGGAATGTGGTCACGAATACTAGTTCTCCCCCTCTCCCTAAAAAACATCATTCCCTTTTCCTATACTTCTCCCCTCTAATGCATCTTTAAGTCCATCAAGATTAAAAGTGGTTTTAAGACGCTTAGTCGTGTAGTAGCAGTGTCTTTAATCTCACATTGACAGCGGGGTGAAATGGAAACACGTATATGCTCATCATCCCATAATCACCTCCACCAAGGAGGTTATGTTTTCGTCGGGTTTGCCTGTCTGTCTGTCTGTCTGTCATCTAGATAACTCAAAAAGTTATGGATAAATTTTGACGAAATTTACAGGGATTGTTAGGTATGTTAAGAGGAAAAGATAATTAACTTTTGGTGAAAATCCGTTTGTTTGTTTGTTTGTCTGCCTCATTTTTCTCAATGCTATAACTCATAAAGTTATGGACAGATTTTTTTGAAATTTACATGAACTGTTAGGTATATTATGAAGGAATAACTACCAAATTTTTTTAACGATCCCTTTGTTTGTTTGTTCGTTCGCTTGTCACTGTTTTTAATTTTATGCTTGTTAGCAAAATAACTTTAAAAATACTTGATGAATTGTTATGGAATTTATAGGAGTTGCTAGTAATGTTAAAAGGCATAAATGATCAAATTTTGGTGCAGATCGGTTTGTTCGTTTGTATGTTTGACTCATGTTTGTCATAATGCTTGTTAGCAGCATAACTCAAAAAGTTATGAACGGATCTTCAAAAAAATTACTGACGCTGTTAACACTATTGTAGGGCACAAATGATTTTGGTGTTGATAGAAAGAAAATCATAGTCTCAGAACCAATTTTTATTTTTCGTAACCGGAGAACGGAGGTATGCGCTCTCAGAGTGCTCTAGTATTAGTCATATCTGAAGTCACACCGGTAAATGTGAGATAATCTGAATCGGTGTCTAATGAAAGATGATGAGATTCTAAAGCCCGGTGCCCACGTAACAACTTTCATTGCCGTTAATTTAACAAAGGAAAAGACAGGTGTGGAGTGAAAAGTAAGAGTTCTTAGAGAAATATCTTTGAATAACTAAGTACGAAACTGACTTCTCCAATTAGAAACGAAAAATTTTCTAGTTATTATCATAGACCACACCATACAAAATGGTGTGGTCTATTTATAATCAATTAAATGATTAAATCGGTTAAGTGTTCTTTACGTAATTTGTTGACAAATTCACAGTTTATCCGATAAAAAAAAATAACGCGGGCAATCATGATTGCCAAACGTCTTTCTTCGGTAGACGTAAATGCATATCCATCGACTGATCTCTTGCATTCTTTGTGATATTGTTGAGCAGTTGAGTATATTTGAAAATTTGTCCCTTAGTTATACTGTAGACGGTACTGAATATAGTGCAGGGTCCTTGGCCCGCGTCGTACTTCATATTTAAAGGATAGTTAGAAATTTATAGACTCTGTTACATTACAGGCAAAGTCATAACCCTATTGGCCGCCGTACTTATGCTATGCAGCGGATAATTAATTCTTGGTACTAGGGTACTAGTTATCACCCGCGAACGAAGATTTAAGATATATTTAAGTATATATGCATAGACCGCAACAGTAGTGCTGTTGCGGTCTATGACATTTGTCTGTCCACTCAAAAAGGGGGGGAAAGAGTTCATAATTCATAATTTTGCAGGTTGACTTAGATGTGATCAATGCTAAAACTGTAGAGTAAACAGGCCATCATATATGACGACGTTGAAATTTGCTCTCCATCGCGGACGATGGTCCTACGCCACAATGCGTTCTAGTTTCACCGCGGTATTGATGCTTATCATTAAGTAGAAAGATATGGGCTCCAATCCATCCCTGACGAATTAATGGCTCACTGTCTGCCGTACTTACTATGCAACAGATGGTAAATTAGAAGGCAATAGGCTCCGTTACATCACCGATGATATCATAACCCACATGTTTACCGCACTAGCTATGCAATAGATTTTTAACTAGAGCGCTGTAGGCACGGATACTCACTGAATATAATATTTTTCCTTAGCTCTATTTGCAGGGCCTCGCTGGAGTCGATTGGGACTCCCCTTCATTATTGGAAATTCAGGAGGGCCGGAAAAGTCTTAATTGCTTCACTCGTGCGAAAAAGCGAAAATCAGCGGCGTCAGTGCCCGGGGAGAAAGTGGCTTCCCAAAAGTTGATATTGCAAAAACGCGAGTACAATGAAGCGGAAATTTTCTTATGTGATGGAGGTACTGCACGTCTGATGCAGCGGCGCCTCCTCGAGCTATGACTGCTTTTTTTTATTGCTGGAAATGTTGGACTGCGAGTGCCCCGAGATATGTCTCAGTACTTGGCATGGATGATCTGAGTGTTCTGACTATGAATGTTCGGAACGGACATACCTGGAAAAATTATTGGACACATTGCAGGATGACGAGCGTGTCTAGAGGACATGTGTTCCAGGAGACATGCTTGAACACTTTTCTAAATGATATAATTGTAGCATATATGCCTAAGGATATATATGCATACTTTGTTTAGATGAAGGGCGTTTATGGAACAGAGAAGGCCCAAGATGCTTGAGGACATATTCAAATGTAAATAATGCAGTGCATGAGTGCGAGACTCTGAGTCCTACAATTTGCGTCTGTACTGTACTGACGTCGGCCACAGGATATGAAAGTTTTGAGCTCACGTCCTATTAAGTTATTTTTAAATTAATTTTTCTTTTTGCGTCTAGACAAGAGCGCTCCTCACTTTACTTTTTTCAACAAAATGCCCGACATCCTCTCTCTTTCCACTCATCTGCGGAGTCATTTCCCAAAAAATGCTTACACTTAAGAACGACGGCGCTGGGAGCTTTCTTTGATATTTGAATTTTAGCCTGGGGCTTCGCTGACATGTTTCACAGCCCCTAGAAATGAGGCAGCGATGTAGACAGCGTAAGATTAAACTGTGTGGCACATCTTCGTGAATTATTGCGCATTCATGTTCTTACGTAAAGTGGGCAGTTGCTACTAGTGGCATCCTTATTATCCAGCTAGTTACATGGCAGGCGTCTTGGTCAGTTAATTCATCTACAATTCTTACTCTTGTGTCAATTACACAAAGTTCCAAATCGTGTTACTATTACAAGAAAGGTCTGATTACATCATGAATTGAGACTTTTGCTCTTTACAGCTTAGAAACACCGTTTGCTTTCATTTTTAATGGTGTTATACCTGCAACAAATGACGTGTAGTGCGGACGATAAGACGTTAGCCATTACAAGTTTAAAGAAGATCACTTCAGTATGTTCCAATAGTCCGATATCACAAAATGTCTTTAGTATCGTTCCAAAGTGCAACTGAATTTTCCTTCGTTCAGGAAAAAGACGATTTATCCTTAGTTTGACCCGGCTGCACAGGCAACAAACTCGCCATTGGCTATGTACGATTGTGTACGGGCGGCGTTCAAATTCGTGTGCTGTGCCTGCTCGCTGTGTCGCAGATTAGGTTAGGTTACGTTAAGTTAGGTAAGGTTAGGTTAGGTAAGGTTATTTTAGGTTAGGTAAGGTTAGGTTAGGTACGGTTAGATAAAGTTAAGCTAGGTTAGGTAGAGCTTATTGTAGTGCTTCTGGTGGTGGTTGCGCCGCAAGAAAGCTTTCTTGAACGCACGGACAGTGATAAACGCACACAGAATGGCGAATTTGAGGCCAGTGCGACCTGGCTGTGCTACGCGGAAACAAAGGTTTTCTCTTTCGTAGAAATATAATAGCAAGATAATACAGCCTTGTCGCAAACTATAGTTAACTCACTGAACTTTGGCCTCCTGGGTGTTGCCCATATCTCTTTATTCTCTAGAGATGTATACCGGGTTCATAGCTTGTAATTAACGGTTAATAAAAGCAGTGTTCAAGTTTGATATCCCTGGTTAGTAAGAACTTATGTGTACAGTTAGGAGTATAAGAACCGCTGAATTAATTGTTTTAGTTGCCAACTGAACACAAATTTGGCCCTACCAGACATACTTACACAGCATCAATTTTTTATAAAACATGATATTTAGGACAGACTCGCTGAATTATATAAAAGTTAAATTACTATAATATAGTCACACCCAGCCTATAGCGAGACGAAGCTGGGTGGTATTCTAATATCTATGAAGGTTCTCCTAGAATTCTTCGAAGAAATTTTAACCTACTGCTTCTTGCAATGTAAGAAGATATTTCACTCTATAGCGGCATGTCCGGAAATGTTTCATATAAAAGTCTTGAAGAGTTAATAATTTAAACAGTACGGTTTAATGCACTGGCAAACAACTTCACTTGACGGTGCAGAAAAAGTTGCACTCCCGGCGCTTGTTTACCCTGAGCAGTAGGTCTGCAGCATTTCTATGTGCAGACGACAATGGACCATATATAGAATAGTGAACTCACATAAATTTAATGAACGGAGTGGCGGACTGTAATTTTAGGAGAGCAGCCACAATGTACAGAGAAAGATAACCCAATAGACACGAGCCAGCACATCAAACATTCGTAGTCGTACATAGGAGACTGTGTGAAACCGGACCCTTTCACTTTGCAAGACGTGATGCAGGCCGCCCTCGAACTGCAAGAGACGGACAGATGGAGGACACTGTTCTACAGCATTTTCATGATGCTGCAAGAACAAGCACACTTGCTGCTTCAAATGCTCTTTATGTAAGTCGCATGACTGTGTAGCCAGTGCTACACGACAATCTTCAGCATACATTTCACATTCAGTGTTGACTGGGCTTAAATATTGGCGGTTATGAACGGCGTGTTCAATTTGCCAGGTGACTTTTACAATAAGCAGAAGAATCAGATTTTGTGTCTGAAAGGTGTATAAAGCCAACGCAGTGCATCACATTGCTGTCGCGCCACTTGCACGACACTGTGACCGTGCTTGTGCCCACGCAAGACAAGCACCGAAAACGCAGCCACTGCTTTGCACGAAACAAACCTAACGCGGTGCACCACACTTCCGTCATTGACCCAATAAGAGACCATATCGCACAGCTATTACAGCACAGAAGATGTTACTCACCTTTCACGATTTTTGCTTACCGCTTACGCGCCCTCACCATGTCTTCACCACTGCTTGAGGCCTGCAGCGTCTCCAATAGACACCACCGTAGTTCACCACTGCAATGAATCACGCAACGGAACACACCTCTACAATAACACATCCACCCGTTACCACTGTTGAACGCCGACCGCTGAGCAGTCGCGTAACGGCACGTAGCTCACCGCTGCCCTCGAGCACTCCCGAAAATGACACCAGATTTAGTTCTGAGAAACTACAGCATCAAAAGCGTATTTCACAGTAGAAGTAACATTCACGCGAGAGGGAGCATTCAACACGCATAATGAGTATTTATGATGCCACATATACTACACGGTAAAGCAGTTACCAAGTTAGGTTTTCCGTATGTGTGTGTGTGTGTGTGTGTGTGTGTAGGTGTGCGTGTGTGTGTGTGTGTGTGTGTGTGTGTGTGTGTGTAGGTGTGTGTGTGTGTGTGTGTGTGTGTGTGTG
>LQNS02277220.1:3397870-3413345 GCA_001587735.2 Parhyale hawaiensis | reverse complement strand
TTTTTTTTTTTTTTTTTTTTTTTTTTTATTGCTGGAAATGTTGGACTGCGAGTGCCCCGAGATATGTCTCAATACTGGCAGGGATGATCTGAGTGTCCTGACTGTGAGTGTTCGGGACGGATATGCCTGGAGAAATTATTGGACACATTGCAGGATGACGAGCGTGTCTAGAGGACATGTGTTCTAGGAGACATGCTTGCATACTTTGCTAAATGATATAAGTGTAGCATATATGCCTAAGGATATGTATGCATACTTTGTTTAAATGAAGGGCGTTTATGGAACAGAGAAGGCCCGAGATGCATGAGCACATATTCAAATGTAAATAAGGCAGTGCATGAGTGCGAGACTCTAAGTCCTACAATTTGCGTCTGTACTGTACTGACGTCGGCCACAGGATATGAAAGTTTTGAGCTTACGTCCTATTAAGTTATTTTTAAATTAATTTTTCTTTTTGCGTCTAGACAAGAGCGCTCCTCCCTTTACTTTTTTAAGCAAAATGCCCGACATCCTCTCTCTTCCCACTCATCTGCTGAGTCATTTCCCAAAAAATGCTTACACTTAAGAACGACGGCGCTGGGAGCTTTCTTTGATATTTGAATTTTAGCCTGGGGCTTCGCTGACATATTTCACAGCCCCTAGAAATGAGGCAGCGATGTGGACAGCGTAAGATTAAACTGTGTGGCGCATCTTCATGAATTATTGCGCATTCATGTTCTTACGTAAAGTGGGTAGTTGCTACTATAGTGGCAACCTTATTAGCTAGTTAGTTAAATGGGAGGAGTCTTGGTCAGTTAATTCATCTACAATTCTTTCTCTTGTGTCAATTATCCAAAGTTCCAAATCGTGTTACAAGAAAGGTCTGATTGCATCATGAATTGAGGCTTTTGCTCTTTACAGCTTAGAAACACCGTTGGTTTCATTTTTAATGCAACAAATGATGTGTAGTGCATACGATAAGACGTTAGCCATTACAAGTTTAAAGAAGATCACTTCGATATGTTCCTATAGTCCAGTATCACAACATGTCTTTTGTATCGTTCCAAAGAGCAACTAAATTTTCCTTCGTTCAGAATAACACGATTTATCCTTAGCTTGACCCGGCTGCACAGGCATCAAACTCGCCATTGGCTATGTACGTTTGTGTACGGGCATCGGGGTACGTGCGGGCGGCATTCGAATTCGTCTGCTGTGCCTGCTCGCTGTGTCGCAGATTAGGTTAGGTTGAGTTGGGTAAGGCTAGGTTAGGTAAAGCTAGATTAGGTAAGGTTATTTTAGGTTAGGTAAGGTTAGGTTAGGTAAGGTTAGGTTAGGTAAGGTTAGATAAGGTTAGGCTAGGTTAGGTTAAATAAAGCTTATTGTAGTGCTTCTGGTGGTTGTTGCGCGGTAAAAAAGCTTACCTGAAAGCACGCACAGTGATAAGCGTCTACAGAAGGGCGAGTTTGAGGCCAGTGAAACCCGGCTTTGCGTCTGAGAGGTGTAAAAAGCCAACGCAGTGCATCACATAGCTGTCGCGCCACTTGCACGACACCGTGACCGTGCTCGTGCGCTGGCAAGACAAGCACCTCCATCGCAGCCACTGCTTTGCACGAAACAAACCTTACGCAGTGCACTACACTTCCGTCACTGACCCAACAAGAGACCCTATTGCACAGCTAGTACAGCACAGAAAATGTTACTCACCTTTCGCGATTCTTGCTTACCGCTTCCACAGCCTCAGCACGTCTTCACCCCTGCTTGAAACCTGCAGTGCCTCCAATAGACACCACCGTAGTTCACCACTTCAATGAATCACGCAATGGAACACACCCCTACGATAACACATCCACCCGTTACCACTGTTGAATGCCGACCGCTGTGCAGTCACGTAGCGGCACGTAGCTCACCGCTCTTCTCGAGCACTCCGGAAAATGACAGCAGATTTAGGTCTGAGAAACTACAACATCAAAAGCGCTTTTCACAATAGCAGTAACATTCATGAGAGAGGGAGCATTCAACATGGATAATTAGTATTTCTGGTGCCACATGTACTACAAGGCAAAGCAGTTACCAAATTAGGTTTTCTGTATATGTGTGTGAGCACGCATTCATGACAACTATCTGATCGGTCTCTACATCATGCCTGAAAGACTCACTGGACAAATTTATTGGACGTTTCTTGATGAAGAAATTCCAGAGTTACTAGAAAATGTTCCCATGGTGAGTCGCAGATGAAAGTGGTTTCAATAAGATAGTGTTCCCCATACTTCACGATTGAAGTTAGGCAGTTATTGGATGAGCGGTTACCAAACCGTTGGATAAGTCGTGGCGGACCAATCTCCAGGCACCACTGTCTCATGACATGGCGCCTCTCCATTTCTACCCTTGGGGATGCCTAAAGACTTTAGTCTTCAAAACACCAGTTCTGTCCGAAGAAGAACTTACCGGCAGGATTAGTAAAGGCCGTGCGAGTATTCGTGAATATCCTGATATCTTCACAGGGGTTCGGCAATTATTTCGAAAACGCCTCCATGAATGCATCAAAGCCGATGGGTGCCATTTTGAACATCTACTGTAGCTATCAAACCTAATTTATCCCTTGTACTCATGAATATATGCATATTCCGATTTGAATTTTTTTTACCTGCCAGTGCAACAAATCACACTTCTTGAATTTTAACTCTTTGTAACTTGTAAATTAAATACTTTCTGACATTTCTCTATAGAGTGGTATGTATAGGCATATTTTATAGTAAGGAATCTTAGGTAGAACTTTCTTCAAAGAATTCTGTGACACTCTGTGCAACGTGCTCTTCAGGGTAGACTTGCAGAATACACCCTGAGCTGCGCTCTTAGCTTCACGAAATAATTTAGCGTCTCACGTGTATTACCATTTTCAATTTTTTTGTAATTTTTGTGTTATAGTCGTGCTCTCAAGCCCGCTGCACATGAGTGTCGGAAAACATAAACGTTTCTCCTTACTTTCCCGATTACGTTGCCGCGGGAGCAGCTTCGACTTGTCCGATACAAACCTCTCAAAAATTGCCTAAAATCTGAGCCACTGCCGCAGTTATTCCGCTGCAGAAAATGCCATTTGCACAGTTCCGAATGTCTCTCAATCTTGAATGAGTTTTAATTAACTAAGACATATATTTTTAAGCGATATGTGTGAATACGTTAAGCAGTAGTCACGTCCACAGAAACTTTTTCTCCCGCAAAGGGGAACGTTCTCGTGTTCCGACTCTCGTCTGCAACCGCCTTTATGGCAACATCATACATCAGTCTTCGTTGAAGTTGGTATGTTCCTTGAAAAGATATTGCACGTATAGTGATTTCTTGGTGTGCCACGAAAATAGATACTGAAATATTTTATTAGGATGGGTAGACGCAAAAAGCTTACTGATGCTGAAAAAGCTGCCATAGTGAAGGATACGGCTAATGGATTTCCTCCTTAAGTGATAGCACGCTCCATCGGTCGCCATATTGGCACTGTCAAATGATATTTGGCAGCCCCATAGCCTGTGAAAACTCGATTGGAATGAAGAGTTCTAAAAACAGTGACTACCTGCGACCTTCATTCCCTGAGGAGGCTATTGCTCAAGCACTCCAAAAACAACAAGATGTCGGTTACTACGGGACACTGGTAAGAACCTTGAACCTGAAAACAGCCTTCACTATTACTCCCTGGCAAAAACAAAAATATATATATATATATATGGTTGCAATGTGATCGAGAGCACATGAAAACTAACATGAAATACATTATATATACTGATGGCTGTATTTACGAAGGTCTTCTTGTCACCTTGCTACGCGGTGAGTGCGTTGAGCGTGGCCTCTGATTGGTCGAGACGGGAAACCAGGCGGTCAAGCAGCGCTAAATATTGGCTGCTTGTTGTTCCATGTCTCGTTGGGGCTGATGGTCTCCAAGAAATTGCAGCATTCTACAGATACCGATGAACTGGGAGTTTATGAGAATTGCTGAGAATGAGAATTGCTTCCTCGATTGGCAAACGATGATTGTCACTATTTTTCCGGAAAATTTTAGTGTTGTTCACGAGCATTTCCCTGGTGATCGGTCGACTGGGAACGTTTCTTGGGTGATTGGCAGGGCCTCTTGATTTCAGGTGCATCGTTAGTCTTCGAGATAGTGTCGTGTTGGTCATGTCGATATGCGATTTAGGGTGGAGTTCACAATCTCCAATGTTGCACGTAAAATCGTATATCGTATTAATGATACCAGCAATTCTCATATCGGCATACCAAAGAAAACCCCAAGAAGTGTATATATCAGTATGATATGCTTGTCACAGATATAGGACACTGAACTTCGGACACGAAAGCAACAAAACTTACGACAAATTATATATCACTGCTTGTATCTGCAAGTCAAAAATTTTCTAATCCTCGAACGAAAGAACTTAAGTAACAACTTATTGCACATTACCCGAGAAAGTTGGGCCCTTGCCCGAAGCCTTGGAGATGTGACGATGAATAATTTCTAAGCACAGCGCCCAAAGTTCAAAACTTTTACCGGCCACTGAAAGTCTTTGATTGGATTGCAAAGTTGAAAGCTGAGGCGGCTTAAGAGGTATAAGAAGTGTGAATTATGGTGGCCTCTTCATCCCTGAAATCTTTTGAAAATTAATTCTGGCCTTCCAGGAGCAAAAGATGATTGTCTGGACTTGTTCTTTATGGCTAGACGTGTTGTATATTTGTGCGTATAGTCAGGAATACAAGTTTTGGTCATCTGCTAGGAAAAATTATTTCCATGACTTCTTCTTGGATACTACACGTCGATCCTATTATTTTCAAGCCGAAATATTATTTCTAGACTCCTACTACAAAGGATGAGCGTCATGGCCTACTCCTGAATACTATGCATTAATTTTAATACTCATCTTTAGAAAAATGCATTCTGGATTCTAATTTGAGAACGATTTGCCTCATGACTCGTATTTCAATGAAATACACAACCTCATAGGTTTACATTCCAAAAAAAATCTAGCTTTCAGATGTAAACTTTATTAATCAATCCAGAACACGGATCCCAAGGCAGCGTTTGTTTTTGTGGGTGATGTTAATGCACAGCACAGGGACTGGCTGGGATCTGCATCACCGACTGTTTGTCATGGTGTGGCTGCGCTGGACTTTTGCACCTTATCTAGTTGTGTGCAGCTTGTTCGCGGGTCCACGCATATTGCTGGCAACTGTCTCGACCTAGTTATGACTGATGTCCCGGACTTGATGACGGTGACAGTTGGCTCCCCTATTGGCTCTTCAGACCACTCATATCTTGCTGTGTCCTTGGACATCAATCAGGTTGTTCCTGTGGTAGACACTAGGAGAGTGGTATGTGTTAAGAGCAAGGCTAACTGGGTGGCTATTACTCGGGCAGTAAGAACGTTACCTTGGCGTCAGATTATTCACAGTGAGGATCCTGTCTCTGAGCTTAACGACTTGACTGTGTCCATTCTTGAGAGGTTTGTTCCTAAGAAGACTATTCTTGTGAGGTCTCGTGATAAGCCGTGGTTTGACGACCAGTGTCAGTTAGCTATCAAAGCTAAACAAGCAGCTTATCGGGCATGGCGACGTTCGCGTGACCGCAGCGTTGTGGCAGACCTATGTTGATCGTAGGGCTGAGGCTAGGCGTGTGTATGAGGAGGCACAGCGTCGTCTGAGGCAGCGTTCCAGGGAGTCTCTGCTGAGTATTGATCATCCACATCGATGGTGGAGTGAGCTAAAGGGTTCAGTGTTCGGTGCTGAACCTTCGTTGCCGCCCCTTGTTTGTCCAGGTGGGGGCATCATTTCTGAGCCCTCGGCAAGGGCGGAATTTTTGTCGGCTTACTTCGACGGGAAGCAGAGCAGAGATGTTATCCCATTGCCTCATGGATGCCACCTTGAACCTCGCTTGACCTCTTTGGCTTTCAGATCTGGTGCAAGCAGGATGCTTCTTGAAGGCCTTGATCCGTATGGAGGTGTGGATCCGGTGGGCATGTTTCCTTTGTTTTATAAGCAGCTGGCTGGTGTTTTTGCCCCTAAGCTTGCAGTCATCTTCCGGCGCCTGATACGGTTAGGAAGTTTTCCTCGCTGTTGGCGAACTGGGAATATTGCTCCTATTCCCAAGGGTCCGGTGTCGCCCTTTGTGGCCAACTATCGACTCATCACACTGACGCCCATTTTGTCGAAGGTGTTCGAGAAGTATATTGCTGATTAGCTTGGTCATTTTGCTGAGGTTACGGGGTTGCTGCCTGCTGGTCATTTTGCGTACAGAATTGGCTTGGGCGGTTGTGACGCTCTCTTGTCGGTGTCACACCTTTTACAACCTGCTCTGGATTGCGGGTCGGAAGCACGCCTTGTCCAGTTGGACTCTAGCGCGGTGTTTGACAGGGTTAACCACAGGGGTCTATTATACAAGCTGGAGTCCTTTGGTGTGGGTGGTAGGGTTTTGTCAATCATTCACGATTTTGTTTCTGAGCGAACGCAGAGTGTGTCTGTTAACGGCGTTTTGAGCGCCTCAGTCGGGGTGGTGTCTGGCGTGACTCAGGGCAGTGTGCTTTGCCCGCTGTTGTTTGTTCTCTATACTAGTGACATGTTCTCTTCACTCGAAAACACTTTGATCAACTATGCCGACGATTCCACTTTGATGACAGTGATACCTGCTCCTCGCCTGCGTGATGCTGTAGCTCAGTCTCTGAATAGGGATTTGTCACGCATTAGCGCGTGTTGCTCGGCCTGGGGTATGAAGCTGAATGCTAGTAAGACCAAGTCGATGATTATCAGTCGGTCTCGGACACTTGTACCGCAGCATCCCCAACTGGAGATTGATGACACTTTACTTCAGGAGTCCATCTCCTTGGAGATTCTTGGTGTTGTCTTTGATGAGAAGCTTACTTTTGAGCCGCATATTAGGAGGTTGGTGTCACGTGCTTCCACTAAGATTGGGCTCCTGCGTAAGGTGAATTCCGTGTTTGGTGATAGTCAGGTTGCCTGCAGATGTTTTTATGCGTTTTTGCTGCCTGTGTTGGAGTATTGCTCACCGGTCTGGGCTTCAGTTGCTGACACTCACTTGCGTCTGTTGGATCGACTTATTAGTTCAACCAGCAGGCTGTGCGCTGATAATAATCTAGTGAACCTGTCCCACAGGAGAAGAGTAGCAGAGCTATGCATGTTTCATAAGGTGTACGATAATGAGAGGCATTGGTTGTATTCTTCTCTCCCTGCCCTCAAGATTTTTGGGAGAGCGACTCGTGCTGCGTGCGGAGCGCACTCTTTCACTTTAGAGGCTGTTAGATGTCGAACCAATCAGTTCTGTCGGTGCTTCGTGCCCTGGACGGCTAAGGTTTGGAATTTGTTGCCGGTATCGGCTTTTGGTCGTATTGGCCTGCATGCGTTTAAGTTGGCTGTTAATGGTTTTTTGCTGGATTTCCTTTAGCAGCGTTTTGGGCTTCCCGGTGTTGATGCTACATTTGGGTTGTATTACCTGTCCGTCAGAGCTCAAGCGTCAAGTTTTAATGATAATAATAATAATAACAATATTCATGCTTCATTCTTCAATGATGTATTATTCATCAATTCAAAAAAGAAACATGGTCTTCCCTTGCACAAGATGATTGTTTTATTTCGCTCTTGAATGATATACACAACTTGTTTCAATTTCATAAAGAATACTAATTTGCATCCTGCCGTACATTCTGTTGTCAAAACTCATTTTTTGAAATGCCACAGTTATCACTTTTGAATTACAAAAATAAATACTGACACTTTGACTTCCAAAACATGAATGTTATGAGTTATTCTTAAGGGCTGTTTATTAACCTTAATAATTTTACAGCATACTAGATAAGTAAATTTTGGTTTGTGAGCCGCAAAGACAAAATTCTGATATCTTTCATTGATTCAGAAAATCTACGTATTTGTAAAAACAATAATTATATTTATCCGTCGCTTATAAGCATGACAGTATAATTATTTTATTCATGAGCATATGTTCCCATCGATGCTACCATCTACCAGACCGATGTGTATTTATCTATTTGTTTAGTTATTAACTCCGCCAAGGAGGTTTTGTTTCAGTCGGCTTTGTCTGTCTGTTATTCTCTTTGTCTGTCACCAAGATAACTCAAAAAGTTATTAACCGATTTTGACGAAATTTACATGGCTTGTTAGGTATGATAGGAGAAGCAGAGGATTAACTTTTGGTGAAGATCTGTAAATCCGTTTGTTTGTCTGCCTTATTTTTATTAATGCCATAACTCAAAAAGTTAAGAACGGATTTTTAGAAAACTTAATAGAGTTGTTGGGTATATCACGAAGAGCAAATGACCAAATTTTTGTAATGATTTGTTTATTCGTTCGTTTGTTTGTCACTGTTTTTATTTTATGCTTGTTTGCACAACAACTCAAAAAATAGTAAATGGATCTCTATGAAATTTATAGGAGCTGTTAGTAATGTTAAAAGACATAAATGAATAAATTTTGGTTGGAGATCGGTTCATTCGTTCGTTCGTGTGTTTGACTCATGATTGGCATAATGTTTGTTAGCAGCATAACTTAATAAGTTATAAACGGATCTCCAAAAACAAATTACCTTATCTATTAACACTGTTGAACGGCACAAATTATTTGAATTTAGTGCTGATACAGAGAAAATCATGGTCTCAGAACCAATTATATTTTTTCGTAACCGTTGCCTTGCTTGGCGGAGGTACGCGCTTCCAGAGGGCTCTAGCTTATCCATTTTTTTACACACTTTATCAAAACAGATAGGCGAAAATTAGCCCAGATTGGAGGCTCTGGTCATCCTGCCAAGCTTCACTGCAACTGATAGGTAGAAAATAGACCAAGTTCCAGTTCATGAAATTCAAACAATGAAGATACTGAAAGCTTTTATTAGCGCTGCCATAGCGTCTGATTTGTACGAGTATTACCTTTTCCATACATCGAAAATATGGCAAAGTATAGTGCGACCTTATGTTTGAATGCACTTCTTGCATTGCTGCAGTTGAACTCGATGCACTGAAGATATCTGAAACTTTCATTCGCACTCTTATGCAACTTGATTCTTAGTTTCTTCCCGCAGATAATTTCGTTGCATCAATAACTAGAGCACTCTGAGAGCGCATTCCTCCGCCAAGCGAGGCAACGGAAGCGAAAAATTCAAATTGGCTCTGAAATCACTATTTTCTTTGTATAAACTCCAAAATCTAATCACTTGTGTCTTTTGATAGTAATAACAGCTTGTGCAATTTTCTTGAAGATCCGTTCATAACTTTTTGAGTAATACTGCTAACAAACGTTATGACAAACATGACTCAAACATACAAACGAACAAACCGAACTGCACCAAAATTTAATTATTTATGTCTTTCAACACTACCAACAATCCCTATAAATTTAATAAATATCCATTCGTAATTTTTTGAGTTATTGTGATAACAAGCATAAAATTAAAAACAGTGACAAACGAACGAACAAACAAGCGGATCATTACTAAAATTTGGTCATTTACTTTTTTATATATCTAACAACTCATGTTAATTTTATAAAAATCCATCCATAACTTTTTCAGTTATGGCATTGAGAAAAATGAGGTAGACAAACAAACAACGGATGATCATATCTTCACCAAAAGTTTATCATCTGTTCCTCCTAACATTCCTAACAATCCCTGTAAATTTTGTTCAAATCGGTTCAGAACGTTTTGAGTTATCTTGGTGACAGACAAAGAGCCAAACACACAAAGAGACAGACAGACAAATACAACGAAAACATAACCGCCTTGGCGGAGGTAATAATTCTTCCACTTTTAATGCAATCGTCGACGAAACAGCTTTCGCTAAGCAAAACCATTGCGCGTATATGATATCCTGTCGTATCCATGCTACCAAACTGAAACTATCGTATTGAGTGTTGCTGAACGGCCTGCAAAAAGCATAAATTTTTCTCCATATCAAAGAAGGAGAGACAAAGAGTTTCAATGCTCAGCATTTGTGGAGCTGTAAACGCTCATTTCATTTCTATGTACTTTTAAATTAGCAATTGTATTAATGAAAGTATGATCAATGAAGAAGGGTCATCAGAAATTCTTCGCTGTCATTTTTGGCAGTGCGGGCACTCTAGTACATATAATAAAGCACGGTTTGCTAGTTGCTTACTTTGTTCGTTGGTTCATCTCTGAGCCACTGTGAAGGATCAGATAAGCGCAAATGCATTTTCTGGAAGGCACGAAACCGTTGTAGACGATGACAAAAGTAAGGACAGTTCAAAATCGAAGGCATTTATGGTCTGTTACCAACTTTGATGTGCTGCAGCTGTACAGTATTTTCAGATGTCTTTTTTTTTCGTACGTTTGTCAGGAGATTGAAAACATGTTCCGCTATTTAAAATCTATTCGGCGTGAGTTTCTTTGCCTGAAGTTCCTCGTAGCAATTGAAACTACGTTGAATAGAGATTTAATATTTTCAGTGCTTATTACCGCTAAATTTTAATCCTGATGGGGTCGCTACTTGTAACCATGATACGCTACTGAGCTCTTGATTGAATTCTATATTTTTTGTACTGCTTCACTTTCAAACCTTCAAAATGCACAGTTTTATTTGCAGGAGGAAACTTCTGTTGTCCAATACTCATGCTAGTAGCTCGGATCACAAGCTTTGTTGAATTGATAGAGCAAACCTGCAGGTAAGAGTCACCATTTGCTAAAAACCCTCAGCACATGTGAGAATGACAAAAAAGTCCATCAGAAATACACTGTCATCGTTTTTGACTGCCAGATACACTAGTTTGTCATAATGATTAGTACCAGCTGCACCCGTGAAAATTTCACGGTCTGACGGAGCCTCTGAGGTTGGACCTCTGGAACTTCTACAGTAATGAAGAAATATTATCAAGTTTTATAGTATACTAAACTGCCCGTGACCCGTTGGATCGTTATCATCATTTTATCTTTTTTTCTTTCGCAAAAGTCAAGTGTTATTTGGCTGGTCATAGACAACGCTCTATTTATCCCCGTTCACTCCTGGCGATGTGGGTCACCAACACCAGCTCCTTTGCTTTGAAAGCTATATTAACACGGCCAATGCTCAAGGAAAATATGTATGCGACGTATTGTCCAATGGTACTGCTGGTATCACCTTTAAATTTAACGTGCACGTTCATGCAACCGAGCTCGACTTCATCTTCCGTATCATGGATACAACCGAAATACATTATATATAATTTCCAGCTATCTGTTACTAGTGAAGAGCGTAGCACGCGAAGGTAGGAACAACGCTATTAATATTATAGCTTGTTTTAATATGGCGCTTACTACATACTGTTACATACTGTTACTTTCCAGAGCCAGCCCCAGTAGTACGGTAATGATTTGTGCCTAGCCTGCTGCCACACGTAGGGCGCTTTATGACCTGAGGTCATGGCGCTTTATGGTCAGAGGTCATCACGAATTAACTGTAGACTTTAGGGTTAACTGCCCAGCAATCCTTTCAGTTATTACAATAGTCATACAGTATTAAGAACGTTGTTGCTTGACATCTGGACTGGTTCATTTTGATAGATTTTAATAGATTTTTCCAGACTTATTTTTATTAATCAATAATTGACTAATATTAATACCTATCATAAATACTCCGACAATGCTGTGCTTCAACCTGGCGCAGGACTGCAAGTTTACGCCAGTGTTTTATATGGTAATGCTAAGCCTGTACACGGCTGAAGAGCTTGTGGCAGCAGATCCTCCAGAAGCGAGACTTGCAGGGACGGGATGGGGAAAAATAGGGCGGGAAAGGGCCTCACCCCGCTCAGCTTAAAGCAACAGAATCAAACTAGTCTCCATGCACAACAATTTTGGAGTTAAGGGGAGAAAAAAGAAAGCACCGGAACCTTTCCTACCAGTATTAGTCTTTCCGAGACCTGCCTGCATGCTCAACAACATAGAATTACAATTTCGTAAAAATGGACACACGCTAGACGTCGCCGTTGCTGTAGGAGCTCCAAGTATTTTATGAGGGAGAATGTCGGTAAGGGGCTACAATGCAATATCTTTAGAAGGACACACTTCACGTTCCTTGAATGGTCTGCGAATAGCGAATAATGCACGTAGTACAGAGAAGCACAGACATCACTCTTGTTCAACGGCCACACATCGAAGGTCTTCATTTACTCAATAATAATAATAATCACTCACTTAGAACAGAGAAGTACCGACACCAGTCATGTACAATGGCCGCACAAATGTCTGCGCTTACTGAAGCGTCTCCGAGTAACGAAAAAAAACAGAGTTTAACACTGAAAAGGATGGAAAGCGGGCCATGCTTCTCCCCATGCAGAAAAGCCTCGGCGTAATGATGAAGACTTTCAGTACAGAGAAGGATAGAAGGCAGGCCGTAAACTTGGCAACAGGTGATAGCTGTCCCGACTTTACGATATCCTCAAGCATCGCGCCGGCAACTTACCCCAGGCCAAACGGCCTTTAAAATGGGCGCAACTAACGGATACTTTCCTCGAAAAATCGACCGAAAATGCCCTGTTACCTTTGGACTTTGGAGTCATAAAAAATCATGTGCGTCTGTGGCCCTTCCTGGAGTCAGCTCGTTGTTTCTTGGAGCGACATAAGTGTGGGCTTGGCCGAACTAATGCTCGCTCCCGGCGTCCGATTTATGAGGCTTCTGAATAATAATTCTGCATATAAGAGCCTACCAAAGCCCACGCTGTCGCAGTGCCTGAAATAAGCACAAGCGGTTTTGCCTCACATCCCAATTTCTTACTCGCTCAAAAGTTGAGCGACTTCATAGTGGTTCCACACTCACAAATATAACAATATGTGTCTAACTTGTGCTTTCGTCTTACTTTTTACTCCATTTTCTTATGTACTGAAATGGTAACCAGTTTCCCAGTGGTTCCAGGCACACAACTATAACATTAAGGGCCGTGAGAAGGGCTTTCGTCTTACTTCTACTCCATTTTCTTAGGTGCTGAAATAGTAACCGGTTTCCCAGGGGTCCCAAACACACAAATATAACAACTGGAGCACTCTGAGAGCGCATACCTCCGCCAAGCAAGGCAGCGGTAACGAAAAATTTAAATCGGCTCTGAAACCACGATTTTTTATATCAACACCAAAATCTGTTCCCTTGTGCGTTTTGATAATGTTAACAGAGTCCGTAATTTTCTTGGAGAACCGTTCATAACTTTTTGAGTTATGCTGCTAACAAACATAAGTCAAACACCCAAACGGACAAACCGATCATCACCAAAATGTAATCAACTATGTCTTTTAAAATGACTAACAATTGATGAAAATTTCATAGAGACCCATCCATAATTTTTGAGTTATTGCGCTGACAAACATTTTAACAAACATCAGTCAAGCACTCTAACGGACCAACCGATCATCACTAAAATTTAATCATTATATCTTTTAACATTAGTAACAATTCCTGAAAATTTCATTAAGCTACGTCCATGATTTTTTGAGTTATTGAGCTTAACAAACATACAATCAAACACAGCGACAAACGAACGAACGAACAAACAGATCATCACAAAAATTTGATCATTTACTCTCTGTAATAAACCCAACAACTCACGTAAATTTCATGAAAATCTGTCAATTACTTTTTAAGTTAGGGCACTCACAAAAAATAGGCAGAAAGACAAACAAACAGATAGAGAGATCTTCACCAAAAGTTAATCATCTGTTCCTCATAAGATACCCAACAATCCCTGTAAATTTCGTCAAAATCCGTCCATAACTTTTTTAGTTACCTTGATGGCAGACAGACAGAATAACAGATGGACAGAATAATAGACAGACAGGCAAGACCGACGAAAACATCACCTCCTTGTAGAAGGTAATAAGTGTCATGACAAGCGATTTCGTTTTACTTTTACAGCATTTTCTTAAGTGTCGAAATGGTAAGCAACTTAATGATGGTTCCACAATATAAAACTAGCAGCAAACCTCAAAGTTATTTATCTTCTTCAATAATTAACAATCTTTCCAGTAACTAGAAGGACGTATATGTAGGAAAAAATAAAATCAAGCGTGAGTTCTGTATGCCACTAAAAAAAGTTAATCCACATCTTAGTAGCTTCAACAGTGATCGAAATAAGAATAGATGTTTCCTCATGCCTACTTCTCATAATGTTAAGCAACATTTATTGGCGTCTCAGTTATAATAGTGTACGAAATATGAACAAATGCTTATCTCTACTTGTTTTTTTTATTGTCTTATACATTTACTCAGCATTTAATTTCATTGCCACAAAGTCATAACAGTAACCAAAGTATAAGAATGCGTTCAGTAATCCAAAAGCTTTCTGGCTTCACAAACACAATAGTGCACGAAACAACCGCAGTTGTTTACTTCTACCTATTTTTCTACCTACGTTAAACAGCTAACAAGTAATTTAGCGGCATCACATACAACGCAAAACTAAGAAATGTTGTGCCTACGCACAGGGATTGGCACATCGAGCATCACCAGAGTAAAATATACTGTAACCCCAACTTTTAGTCCAACATGCTGCTGTTATACCTAGTAGTTTGAAACGAAAGTATTCTGTAAGATTTGATTTGACTCTTGAGTAAAATTTTGGATCCCCAAAAATTGACACCGGATGGGGGGGGGGAATGATGTGTCAACGCCTTGGCACGTATATGATTGCTGAAGGTTAAAACATCGCGGCGCAGCATTCAATGCAGCTGACCGCAGTTCCGCCGTACTTAGATAGCCGAACAGTAGCGGATCTACCTACTGTCCATGGATCTTCGAGACTTTGAGTATGCAGTCCCAGCGCCCACAGGTCTCAGAATAGTTGTACAGCTTTGCCAATGATAATCACCGGATAGCAGGACCCTGAGTCTCCATTATCCAGTGAGGTAATCGGCAAAGTGGCAATCCACGACATCCGACGAGATTTACGGTAACCAAAGTATAAAGTTAATCCACACGAGTACGCGGAGTTACCTGGTACCATACAGAGAACAGTTACCTTACACGCATATATTCGATAACGCACACACTCCAGAGGTACAAGTGGTACGACGTCGATACAGCAGATAACTTCGGCGGTACAACGTGTTATATTAAAACCAGCCCTCCGCCCCGCATGCTTTAGTGAGCTCGTGTAGCACAAAAATGGAAGCTTTTGTGCTGGGCAAATAAGCCAAGGCAGCCGTTTCCCTTATGCCGCATCACATTATTAAGGGCGGGGCCCCACCGACACAACAAGCGATGCAATGCGATGTTTGCGGGCGACACGTTGCCTGTGACCGACAGCAGTGCACGTGCCTCGTGCGATCCGGGTTATTTTTATTATTATTAAAACTTCACGCCCGGGCCGCCACAGACAGGTAGTTGCAACACCGGGAAGCCCGAAACGCTGCTAAAGAAAATCCAACAAAAAGCCATTAATAGTTGACTTAAACGCCTGCAGACCAACATGACCGAAAGCCGATGCCGACAATGAATTCCAAACCCAAACAGACCTG